>OX940980.1:39709941-40039533 GCA_954871275.1 Leptopterna dolabrata
TGAACTCACGGGTTAGGCCGAAAATCGCCACCGCGACAGAGCGATTGGTTGAACCACTGTGGGGTCGTTAACCCCTGAGGTGGTCGTTGACCCCTTTCAGTTTTTAAGAAATATTTACGCATAATTGGTTGTATTTTGTCATTGCATTGGTTGTATTTCATCATTGCAGATGTCACACAGGTGGAGTTTGTGTCAGGTTACAACCTCCCACTTTTTTCTGTGATTTTCAAAAACCTGTTTCTTGCATACACCAGAAAAACCTCAAAATTAAGGACGACCTTCCTCCGTTTTGCTTCCGAGTCTGCAAAGCAGCGGAAGCCTTGTGTTCACTTTCGTGAGCCAAAAAATTTTTGTCTTCAGAAATCAAAATTTCCACTTGCATTTTGCGTTTCAAAGCCTACTGAACAAATTTGGTTCCGTGTCTGTCGGTCTGTGGGTCTGTGAGTCTGTGAGTCCGTCTGTCCGCATTTCCTTGTTACAGCCATAACTTCCACGATTTTGAATTGATTCAGCTCAAATTTTGAGGGATGGTGCGGATAAGGCCCCTTGAGGTCCCATACAAATTTCAACATGATTGATCCAGCGGTACGCCCTGCGCATGCGCTAACGTTAAATTCAACAAACACGCATAACTTTCACAATTTTGATTCAATTTCGCTCAAATTTTCAAGGGTTGTTTGGACAAGGCCTAGTGAGTTCCAGTATGAATTTCAGCATGATCGGACTCTCATTGCGCTCTGCGCATGCGCTGGCGTGAAATAGATTCAATTTCCTTGTTACAGCCGTAGTAACCAAAGATTTCACCCAATTTCAATGTAATTCTCAGGGATTAAGCGGGTAGGGCCCATTGAGGTCCCATATAAATTTCAACATGATAGAGCCAGCGGTTCGCCCTGCGCATGCGCTAACGTGAAATTCTTCAAACACGCATAACTTTCGCCATTATGTATAATGGACGTAATGTAATGTAATGTTATGTAATGTAATGTTATGTAATGTAATGTAATGTAATGTTATGTAATGTAATGTAATGTTATGTTATTTTGCTTCCGAGTCTGTTCTATTTTATAATGGGTCACTCTGATTGTGACGAGGAAGCTCCTGTGCCATCACCTTGGCAGTGTATTTTCATTGTATTACACCTTTTCACTCAACCGAAGTTTTTATTTTGGTCTCATCATATTCCTGACGAGTTTCCCAGTCGAAAACACCCGTTTTTCGATGAAAAAATGCTTTTGGTAAGCCAAAAACTGGTGGGTCAACAACCACCACACATGATTATGCCATTTTGTGGTGATTGACCTGGGGAGGTCAAAGATTCGAGCACACGTTTATGGCAGTCGTTGACCCTTTTTTTCTCACTTATGTGGAATAACTGTTCCTTCAACTCTACAGCGATAAAAAACGCAGTCAAGTCCTTGTCAGATGGGTTATTATTACCTATATTTGACATAGGTAGGTACCTTCAGAAATGTTGGCTGTTCATTTTTTATCGTTTCTTTCGGTGCAATTATTGAAATAACTATTTTTTCATGGTTTCCACCAATTTGGCCCCCAAAAAACTCGAATTAGGCTCCTATGTTTGACAAACTATCTGTGATCATTGATAGGTAGTGCCATTTAATGGTCTTGATTCACCTGTTGATACTACTTCTACTGTTATCATACAAATTTATGGCGATTTCAGACAATTTACCGGGTTTTTGACTCATAAAAAATGAATTTTGAGAGCTGAACCCTCGTTAAAACCTCAATTCTTCATTCTTTGGTCAAAATCTACTTCATATTCGGTCTCCTCAACCTAAAAAACATGGTTGAAGTGAGGGATGATTTGTGGGGGGGGGGGGAGGGGGGCAACGACCAAAAAATGGGGTCAACGATCAAAAACTGGGGTGTCAAAGACCGCCGCACTTGACTATTTTCAGATTTCTCAATTTAAAAAATACTTCTGTCATTCGTTGTTGCATGGAGCTCCATTTTTGAAAACTACGAGTAGATGGCATTGCCTATTGAATGAGAACCACTCCGAGTCGATACTATCAGACGCTGATTGGTGGTGAAGCTTCAAAGTTGAAACTTCGAAAAATGAGTGTTAACGACCCCTCTGCGTTTACCCTGTACCTACCTACACAAAAAGGGAGGTAGCAGAAAAGTTGCCTAAATTGTTGAGTTCCAACGTGAACTATGTAAGAACTCTTGTTTTAATTTTACTATAAAAATTTACTATAAAACTTACTAGTAATAAATATACTAATAATAGTAGTAAATAGTAATGAATTTACTTTAGTACTATACTAATACCTTAGTACTATATTAATTAATAAATTTACTATTTATTACTATGAAAAGCTTTGCAACCTACAGTGCGGAAGGTCGTCGAGTTCTTTTGGTTTATTATTCTGTGAATAATACACCTATGTATTCGCTCAGCAAAAAATTTGTATAACACCCCCTCAAAATTTTTTCTTTTCCGTTTCAAGGTGCGTAGATTCCAAAAATGCAGTGTCCGTCCGCCGTCCACCGTACGCCGTCCGCCGTCCGCCGTCCGCCGTCCGCCGTCCGCCGTATCACGTGTACAGGCTTCATTTTCGCTCTAAAAAATTCAGTCTTGCGCGCTCATGCTCCATTTGGGTCCTAGGAGTGAAAATGTTTGTAAAAATAGGTACTTTTTGCGATTTAGCAACATGTTGGTAACATGAGCTTTTAAGGTATCGTTTTTCATGTTTTTGGGGACGAGAAGACCGAATATGAAGTCGATTTTGACCAAAGAATAGAAAATTGAGGTTCTACCAGATGTTCAGCTCCCGAAATTTATTTTCTATGAGTCAAAAACCTGGGAAATCGTCTGAAATCACCATCAATTTGTAGAATAACACTGGAAAAAGTGTCAACAGGTGGATCAAGACGATTAAATGGTACTATCAATGATCAGAGATACCTAATTTATTAAAAAAAAGAGCGTACCTTATTCGTGTTTTGGGGGCCAAAATTGGTGGAAAACACCAGAGATAGCTGTTTCAATTATTTTATATGAAAGAAACAATAAATAAACAGCCAACATTTCTGTAGGTATGTCCAATAGAATAATAAACCCATGTGACAAGGACTTCGCAGCGTTTTATTCTTGGTAGTCCGTTGTTGTGAGTAGCAGTCTCGTGCTAGGTACTATCGGTGGTAGTAATGGCACTTCATAAGACCCATTAGGTAGCTGTCTACCAGGAGCGTAGTACTCTCGCTACCTAAACAAACAGGTCGCCGATAAATTGGCCTCTGCGCTGAGTCACTCGAGTGTCATTTCCAACGTGAAAGGTGGATCATGTTCGAGACTGATAGAAGACCGTCAGAGGGTCAGAAGGTTAAGGGGCAGAGAAGGTTTGGAACTGGGCGAAGGTTCTCGGCTCGACCTTGCTCTGAGACCGTCGCAATTCGTGGAGCGGGATTAAAGTTAGTTGTGTTGTTTCTATCGGATCAAACATCACAAGCTTACAACCTGAAATAGTAGTGGTAGGTAATTGGGGAACAAAATGATGAATCATCTGCCGTGGGGCTCCTACAGCATATCTGTACTGGCGCATCCGTGCCAGTCCTCAAGCCGCTTCAAATAATATTAATATTAGATGTGTTAAGCGGATAGATAGTAAACCACAATTGGACTAAAATGAGGTACCGATATTCATTCTCGATTTTTGGTTTATTATTTTCAATAATGAACCATCGGAATCGAGCATGAAAAAAAAAATTCTTACCCCCCCTCAAAATTTGATGGTTTACGTTTCAAGGTATGTAGAATCCAAAACTGCAATAAAAATATTTCTGTCTGTCCGCCGTACGCCGTACGCCGTACGGGCCACTTTTCTTAGTTACCATGAAAAAAAATTGATGAAATTCGGGTTATAGGTTCCGTTCGGCGTCTAGTTGGTCCTCGAAGCTCGACGTTACTGTGAGTCATCTCTAAGGGGTTCAAAATAGGGGTTGAAATTTTCAAAACGCCTATACCATTTTTTTACGTAAATATTTTTACGGTTTTAAATAGTTCTTGAACTTGCGAGTTTTTTAAGACCATCCGGAGCATCGTACGTCCAGCCGTTCTTTCACAGTAAGACCCCGAAGGTTGCACCGACAGGCATTTTCGACTCCAGTGTGAATGAAATTGTATACAATTCAAACCAAATCTCGTAACCAGAGACGCGCCCACAATAGGAATTTGTGAATACGGCCAATCATTGGTAGGGATCACCTGATTATATTGGCGGAGTATGAAGTCGAGTTGGTTGTTCTGTGATATTATTTAATTTGAAAAATGATGGCTCTTTTGGAGTTTGTTCGCAGGTAGTGAAACTTGAACAAACGTTGAAGTATTATTGATGGGTAAATTATTACTACGGTAAATCATTACTCAACGGTAAATTATTACACAACGGTTCATTATACCATCTACGTAGAAGGGGCTGGAGTTTGTTGGTAGGTACTTTTGCAACTTTTTTCACTCCTCATCAACAATTTTTTTTCAGAACTTCATTATGTGTGTTTCTTTTTGTTAGGTACTGTTTGTCATCGGCAGAATTATTTTAGCAACATTTAACTCGTGATTTAGGTAGGTACCTAGTAACGAGTACGGGGTTAGGTACTAACCTACGGAGGGTCTGCGATCTACATAATATGTATATAATAGTACATACTATATTATATAGACGGGTTATCTATACATAGAGCTGTGATCTGTAACAGGAGGGTATTCTATACAAAATAATAAACCGTTGTGCAGGGATTTGCAGCGTTTTTTAATTGGGCTACATGATCTCCCATTGTTTTATTTTTACCTTTTACTGGCGAGTAAATTATTCTTACTTGACTTCTTACACTGAGGTATTCGAACTACTTTTATCTTCTAGTGTATCTATCATTTCTTTGCTTTGCCTCTGTAGGCATGACGGGCCTAAATATTCGGTGGAAACGACACCCAATAAAACAATTTAGACTGAATAACGGTACATACATAGATTTCATCCCAATAATAAATTACCAGGGGGTTGTTTTTGTTTAATCGAGAATGGCTGAAAGCTGATGTTTTCTATTCTTCTGCAGGTAATAGCAATAATTAGGTATCATTTTAATGACACAGGAAAAACGCTGCAAAGTCCTTGTCACATGGGTTTATTATTCTACTGGACATACGCACAGAAATTTTGGCTGTTCATTTATTGTTTCTTTCATGTGCAATTATTGAAATGGCTATTTTTGATGGTTTCCACCAATTTTGGTCCCCAAAAACACGAATTAGGCTCAGCTTTTTTTTCATCAGAGTATTTTTGATCATTGATAGTACCATTTAATTGTCTTGATTCACCTGCTGTTACTACTTCTAGTGTTATTATACAAATGTATGGTGATTTCAGACGATTTCCCATGTTACTTACTAATAAAAAATGAATTTCGGGAGCTTAACCTTCGTTAACACCTCAATTCTTCACTCTTCGGTCAAAATCAACTTCATATTCGGTCTTCTCGCCCCCAAAAAAAAGGAAAACGACACCTCACAAGCTCATGTTCACTAAAACCTCAAAAATCCCTCGAAGACCCCTATTTTTACACCCATTTTTCTCCCATAACTCCCCTGGGTGTATGCCGATCGGGCTGCCGCGTTTCGGAGCACAACTAGGACCCAAAAGTGTTCTCAAATGGGGACCCAAACTGTGTGTGGAAGAACAACAATTTTAGACCAACATTTAACGTAAATTTAAGAATGAAACTTCGTTAGAACCTCAATTTTCCACTCTTTGGTCAAAATCGACTTCATATTCAGTCTTCTCGTCCCAAAAAAATGGAAAACGATACCTCAAAAGTTCATGTTACTAACATCTTACTAAAACACAAAAACTACCTATTTTTATGCACATTTTCACTCATAACACCCCTGGGTATATTCCGATTTCCGATCTGGCTGCAGAGTTTCGGGACACAACTAGGGCCCAAGTGGAGCATGTTTTGGAATGAACGAATTTTTTAGATCGAAAATGAAGCCGGTACAGGTGATACGGCGGACGGCTGACGGACATTGCATTTTTTGAATCTACGCACCTTGAAACGGAAAAGAAAAAATTTTGAGGGGGTGTTATAAAAATTTGTTGCTGAGCGAATACATAAGTGGATTATTCACAGAATAATAAACCAAAAAAGGTGGAATGCCATTTTTTTCCCCATTCTGAAATGAATGAATGAGATGAAGTTAGAAGTTTCATGGTGACCTCTATTCTATTATCACCACAGTTACATTGGGAAATATTTTATTTTATTCAGTAAAGAAGAGAGATACTGTTTTTCTAGAAAAAAGAATTTACTTACAGAAAGCTATAAAGTTTACTGAAAACAGGGAAAAAAGGAGGAACGCCTTCATCCGCCAATTTACGACAATGTTGTCGTCCAAACATTCCTCTTGAGTTTCCCCAACATTTCCCTGTTTTTCCGACCCATTAGCACTGGTCTCCTCCTTTATTCCCTGTAAATTTCAGTTCCCATGTGGCTATTTCATGCCCATCCTTCACCTTTTTGCCCCTTTTGACTAGATGTGTATTCTGAAACTAGATCTAAGGGAGACATTGATGCCAACCATCACTCATTTTCGAAAAATGGCATTCTCTCTTTTTCCCCCTGTGCTCTTCAATTCGGTATGATTATTCAGTACAACATTTTGGACAACGAAGCAAAATGCTCCATGAAATCACAGGAAGAGCGATCGCGTCTGATTGAGTAACCCGAGAGAAATGTGACGGGACATCTCGAGATGGTCTACGAAGGTAAAGCAGACCACAAGGGAAAGTTCTTCCACCAGTGCAAACCAAATCACCTTCCCAAACAAGTTCACGGCCGTTTCGTCCCTCCGATCACGTCCGTCAACAATTCGACTGCCAGATCCCAGTCATAAAATATGATTGATTCAAACCGCGCTCGCAGACCTTATAATACAATTTATTTATGTCGCGTTAGACGAGAGAAAACGAGGAAGAGAAACACCGTTTTCTAAATGAAAGGTAGCGTCTTCATACCGACATACCAGTGGAAGGATTCGAAAAAACTTGCCTAATTCCTTGGGAAAACGCAGCAAATTTCAGAAATTTTAGGCAATTTTGTTCCGAAAACGAGGAACAATACTGCAGCGATCCTTCCCCTCCCAGAACCTTGAGCTTAAAAGATAATATAATACACAATATCTTGACGAAATATTGAGCGTCGGTAAGTAGGTAGGTATGTCAAGGTTTCCCTGCAGTTCAGTGGAAAATATCTAACCCCGAGAAACGGGCTACGAGGTTATTACCTTGTTAATATTATGTGATGATCTCTCGTATTGGAGACGAATTGATTGAGTGAAATTTAGCAGTATATGCCCATCTACATTTGCATCAGTTTCAGGATTTTCCAGAACTGGCAGACATAAGGTAGCAGTGAACTTGGACTTTGATGCCTGCAACATAGGTCGCTTGGGCAAAATTTCTAATCGAGTACTTAATGTAAGAAAACCAATCTTTCAATAGGGACGAAGCAATTCAGATTTCCGTCATCTATTAGCACCAGAAAAAGCAATTGCAACTTTGAGACGGCGGTGCAGATAAGTGCAGCCATATTCTGTTATTGCCAGTTCAGTTGCTCAACATCCCCCGACCAATCGGATCTGATTGCGAGAAAAAAAAAAACTACCGTGGAAAAGCAGGAACTCTGCTGCTCGGATCCAAATTATCAAAACGAGACCATTTCACTCAAGTTGTCAATGCCCGTTGTTTTGCCACTGCTTATTTTCTCTGTCGCCGGCGACCACCTCCAATGCGGCAATCCTGGTAATTCAATCAACGTCTCAATGAAAACCGCCGCCGTTGAAATCTCTGGTCAACCGAACACTTGGACAACATTTCGCTGTCACTGACGTGGATCAAGTCATTTTCTAGGATTTGTAACGGAAAGCCTTTGGTCCGAACCCGCCGTGTTCTAAGGATGGACGTCCAATCTTCATTTTTGCGCTTCTTGAGGTGAGGGACAAGGGAGTTGTGGTCGGCGAGAAGATGCAATGATGAAATTTGAACCCTTCTGACGAATGAAGTGGGCAGTTAACCTCAGTTAATCCAGGTTTTCTTAAAACTTCAAGTTTACAGACAAGATATTATTCCTTATGACGGCAGATGCGAGTTAGAGAGTAATACTGGATTTGTTCCGTCAGCTATATTGTTAGCGAATTTTCGAAGAAAAGGAAGCTATTGTTCTCGGTCCAAAATTTTTAAAACTCGAATTTCCGAAAGATTTTTATACCAAAATCCGTTTCAGGCCATCCTGAATTCACTGCCGGAAGACACAAAAAAATTATATATATATATATATATATATATATATATATATATATATATATATATATATATATATATATATATATATATATATATGTATTTATATATGAATGTGTCATTCCAGACGATAACTCTCGAAAGAATTGAGATAAAAAGTTCAAATTTGCACGAAAAATCTGTCTTGGCAATCGACAGGCTAAGTTCGAAGATGGGCAGAATCGGGTCACTCTAAGGGGGAGTTTTGGGGAGTTTTAGGGGGGGGGGGGGAAATTACCCATAAATTCCCAAAATGAAAAAGTCTGACAAGTGACACCTCATTTTAAAGGTTTTTGTACGCTGAACACGATGGTGAAATCAGAATTGCGATATCTCATTCCATTCTCAAACTGGAGCACTTTGAAGATGAAGGAACGTGGTTATTTCTTGAGATGTTCTTCCTGGTTCGTCTGCTCTAATCTGATAACGGAATGGGATATCGCAATTCTGACTTTACCATCGTGTTCAGCGTTGATAAATCTACAAACCGAGGTGTTACTCGGCAAAAAATGGAACAAAAAATTTGTTACGTATCCAATACCTACTCTTCTGGTATTCAAAACATTTTTGATTTCCCCCTCCCCCTCCTTCCACCCCAAATTTTACTTTGCGTAAAACTACTCCTGTTTTAATTTTGTATGGTATCAAGTTGGGAAAACATCGGCCGAAAATTAATTTTCAGAAAATTTTAGGCGGAGGAGGAAGATGCCGAAAACTTCGAAAATTCGCTCTTATAGCCATGCTGCATGACTGTGGTTTTTCTTATTCTTATTATTCGATGAAATCTCTCTGTAAAGCAAGTTACACTGACACTCCTGATGTGATGCTGGACCTGGACTTCCCAGTTCCAAAAATATCGCTTTGATACTTCATGTATGACCGTTCATTTTTATTCTCCTTACTGAAGCTTCAGCTGATAATGTATATTTGATTTGAACCACTAACAATTGACTTCTGAAAGAACCTCTTGAATCTCTGAGGTACCAAGTCTGCACCCCTATGATTGATATAATTTGCCTCGTATTAATGATGATCCTCATCAAAGTTCTGAGTTAGATACGCATATCTACGTAAAATTATGTTGAATTAAATGACAAGGGAGGCCAGCATCAGCCATACATCGTGCAGAAGAATCTCCTCAGTAACTATTTATACACAATTATGCAATGCAATAATCCTATTCTGACAGAAGATAATAGAACGCTAATTGTTTATAACAACGTTTTCCATTATCTACTCTAAATATACCTTTACTAAGCACAAATGCAGTGATGCACCTACCATCTTGTTGATCCATGAACTTGGATAAGTCCTAGGTACAATTGAAAATTCGAACAGCCCGGGTTGAACTGAAAGTTATATGTACGGTATGTTGAAGTTAGAAGTAAGTACGGAATTGTTGAAAAGTGAATTCCATATTGAACACCTATGAAGAGATTATTCTCGGTCTGTACAGGATTCAAATTGAGAAGTTCTGCGTAAAATATGAAGGGTCATAGCTTTTATCGGCGGATGGACAGATTGTTTTTCGATTCTACTTATTATGAAATGAAAATCAACAAAAATTATGAGGAGGATAATATTTCCTTAGCCGATTCCTAAAGTCCATTAGGAGCTATTGTAAATAGCATTCTATAGATTATATTAATCCATCCGATAAAATGGACATGTTTGATAGAAGGAGCGTCGGATCACAAAATCATAAACAAAACGCTGCAATTCCCTGCACAACGGTTTATTATTTTGTACAGAATACCCTTCTGTTACAGATCACAGCTCTCTGTATAGATAACCCGTCTATATAATATAATATGTACTACTCCACACATATTATGTGGATCGCAGACCCTCCGTAGGTTAGTACCTAACCCCGTACTCGTTACTAGATACCTACCTAAATCGCGAGTTAAATGTTGCTAAAATAATTCTGATAATGACAAACAGTAACTAAAACGGCAACAAAAAAAAAACGCAAATAATGAAGTTCTGAAGGAAAATTGTTGATGTGGAGTGAAATAGATGCCCCTTCCGCGTAGATCACTGTTTTCTGTGGTCAATACCCATAATGAACCGTTGTTTAATAACTTGCCCATCAATAATACTTCAACGGTTGTTCAAGTTGCAAAAGTACCGATCAACAAAATCCAGCCCCTTCTTGGTAGATGAACCGTTGTGTAATAATTTACCGTTCTGTCATAATTTACCGTTTTGTAATAATTTACCGTTGTGTAATAATTTGCCGTTGTGTAATAATTTACCGTTGTGTAATAATTTACCCATCAACAATACTTCAACGTTTGTTCAAGTTTCAGAAGTACCTACCAACAAAATCCAATAGTCCATCACTTATCAAATGAAATAATATCGCAGAACAACCAATTCGACTTCATGCAGCCATCCTTGATTATAATCAGGTGCTCCCTAGCGATGGTATCCGGGCCGGATTAACACCGTTTGATTCACGATCGTGTTGACGAAGCTTTTTGGTGCACACGAACGGCTGGACGTACAATGCTCCGGGTGGTCTCAAAAAATTGTTTAGCTCAAGGCAAATTTAATAACGTTAAAAAAAACCATACCCTTCTATCGAAATTTTTCGAGCTACGGCGTACTGAAAATTTCAACCCCTATTTTGAACCCCTTAGAGATGACTGACAGTAACGCCGAGCTTCGAGGACCAACTAGACCCCGAACGGAACCTATAACCCGAATTTCATCAATTTTCTTTCATGGTAACTAAGAAAAGTGGCCAGTAGGTACGGCGTACGGCGGACAGACAGAAATATTTTTATTGCATTTTCGGATTCTACATACCATGAAACGTAAGCCATCAAATTTTGAGGGGGGGTTGGAATTTTTTTTTTTTCATGCTCGTTTCCAAAATGGTTCATTATTGAAAATAATAAGCCAAAGCTCTTCTCATAAGTACCTATTGTAAAAGTTGAACCAATGACACGGTTTCATAGTTGTTTTTCTCTCTCCTATTGTGTTGTTACTGATGATACTGCGAGCAACATGTCAACAACATGTCAGTTCTTTTATACAGAGTTTTAGGCGTTGTATGGGTGAGCCACTGGGTACGTGGTGTCACAAATTATACATATTTACTCCGCCTATTTGGTCGTTGGTAAATCCCCATTCAGACGGTATTTGCACGCAGGAAAATTATTCCACTTGGGCCTAAGTGGCGATTTCATGGGGCGAACCAGCGGAACCGCTCTCACCTACGCGCTCTGAGAATCGATTTTCCGCTGCTCTTTTTGATTCAATAGTCCCTCAGAACTGAGCGTTTTTCTTTCTTCTCTTTTTTCTGGGGGAAAAACACACATCGTCAAGGGTTATCAGCTTTGGTGATCTCGTAATACCTCCGGAATGTTAGGTTGAGGCATAACTGGGTTGCAGTGGAGTAGGTTACACGTGGCAAGAGCAAGCAAAATCAAGAAATTAAGAAACAATGACAAATTGAATGTGGCATGCGCCTTAAAGAAACGACCCTTTGTCTATCTAGCAGTGGCACAGCTTTGCCGCTGGCATTTAAATCCAGTAGGTTAAATGTAACATTTGGTAAGTACTGCCTGTGGTTAGTGAAATATAAAACTGCATATTATGTCCCATATCTCTGCACGAGTCCAGTTACAAGTAGGCGTCTAATTAATTCTCGGATGAGATTCTTCCAGTGTCTATGGGATTAATTTAACGTTTATGCATAGTAAGGACCAAACTTTTTTACTTCTGAAGATTACACAAAATAGAGAAATATCATTTCCAGAGTAAGTTATAGATGTTAAATTTCACTTACCTATGTGACACAGAGGTGCTGCTTCTGCCTGGAGTGGATTGCTATTCATAATCCGCCCATTCAGAAATCAGTTATATGATATAATTATGAAATGCCACTGCAATCTGCTTATAAAACTGCGCCTTTAAAATTCGATTGTGACAACCATCCCTTATAATCCCAGGAAATACCAGCTAATATGCTTCATTTTTGAGCTTACCCTGGTAATCCCCTGGAATCTGGTAGTCAGGTTATATGTTTCGGTTAAAAATGTTTTTTAATCACTTTTATCTAGTGTAAACAAATGGAAACAATATATATATTATATTCCTTCCTAAAAATAATGTACAAAACTAACCTCTGTTGTGTGCATTAGCTAGCGACCGCTCTCTTCTAAGTAAAACTTGTGCTGGACAGGAGATTGTCGCAGTTGCCCCAGTCGAGGATAACATTATTCAACGTTGGGAACTTTTAGAGTTATATTCTTACAAAAACAAAAATATATAAATGTCGAAACCTAATAGCCTCATAGAAATTTTAGATTCATGGAAATGAATGCTGTTTTCTTACGATCCGAAAGGTGAAAGTAGTACTTATTACATGGGGCCTATTCACTAAAATATATAGTGGAAACAGATTATCTATTTTCAAAATCTCCCGGGAGACAGTCTCTTCCAATGTCTCCGGGGTTCGTCTATTTTACAGAATAGCTCCAGTGACCTCGAGAAAGAGATATGGATCCTAATGCACGAAAATCCCATAGTATCCATGAAGTGCGAGATGTTTGTGCCCCCGGGAGTTCAATTCCTTAATAATGAACTCATTTCTTAGTAATACCTATTCAATGGGTATCTACCTACCTCAATCCATACTTGAACGTTTTTACTCATGAATCGGATAAAAGTTTAAATGAAAGTGAAAAAAAAGTCTCAACAGAAAAAGTCGAATTAGGGGGCTCAATGCTTGTATTGTATCTACACCTAATGAACGGCCACTCTTAGGTAGGTAGTTACCTACCTCAATCCATACTTGGACGTTTTTACTCATGAATCAATAATATGTATATATTTTTTAATGAAAATTGACTTACCTTCATGAAAAAAAAAAAAAAAACACACGATCAAAATTACCGATGTGGTTGCGGATGAACGAGGATATTACACGATTTATCTCCGTCAAACAAAGGAGAAACAGGCTCTAGAAGGACTCTAGAGGAAAGACACCTAATTAGCTGTCTCTCTGAAAGAGATCGATAATGCCAAGATGGCCGCCAACTCTCTCTTTTAGATGTCACTGAATAACTCTGTCATGGATACTGTAGAGAATCCTTGAATGTATGGTTGGTTACCAACACATGTTCCGATGTTTATATTGAATTGGCAGTTACCAATAAAGTGGATGGTTCATGTTTTTGCTATCGACCAAGTCTTGTGATAATAGATTATCCTCGTTTAAGGGTTTATTACAATACTATAAAAATCTCTTCTGCCAAAAGAGAGAGTCGGACCGAAAAGAGATGTCTCTTTCGCTTAGTGAATAGGCCCCCAGAATAATTTCTTATTATACTTAATAGTTGCCATGTCCGCATAGTGTTTTTTATGTTTATTTTAAAATTTGTTAAGGATGAGAGACCTCTTTATTTGTTCGGGAAGGCTATGCCCCTATACAATGAAGACACCTGGAAGAGATAGAAGGTACCTGGTACATTTAACTTCCATCGGAAATGAATAATGAAAGATTCATGTCTATTGAATCATTATAGAATTTCAACACAAGACTAGTATCTAAACCTTGATGACCAAGATTTCCGATGTCAACGAAAACTTGTTACTAAATCTAAAGGGTTGTTTCCAGTAGTACTAGAAGTTTAATTACCATACCTCTCGAATGACGACGCATTCATCCGGAACATATGGAAAACTGTGGTGATCGGACTGATCAGGAATCATCGCTCAGTAGATCATATCGCTGAGGAGGGATCGTGAATCGAGCTATTTTAAGGTTGATCCTCGACGTACAGCGCGGAGGCGGAAGGACACTGCCAGAAGGCCCTGCCCTCCAGTGATCTCACTGCAAAATCACTTTGCTCATGCGCCGAAAAAGCTCGGAATAGCAAATACGGCCGAACCTAGAAGAAACAATGTATTTCCATCCATAATTGTGATAGCTACAATTCGAGAGAAGGGACCTGAGAAAAAACTGACGCAACTATCAGACCATGATGTGTTTTCACGCTGCGACGCGCCGCATTGTGACTCACCAGTCAGGCCAACTGATAGAGACGAAAAAGGAATGATTTTTCGATTATAAAGCTTGTCGCAAGTCTTTAATGAGGAGTTGCAATGTATTAGTTTTTTTCCAAGTCATGCGCGGATAAAGAATGATTGCTGGCAACGCTCTCGGCAGAATATTCCGCCATTGATGTTATATAATTTGCCATTGCAGAAAATTACCAGTAAACTGATCTCCTAGTACCAGGTACTAGGGTATCCATGTCGTACCAATCAGTTCCTCAATTTTAACTAAAAAGATCAGCGAATTTAACACACTACCCATGTAAAGATGTTACCAATTTTTTCAATGTGCCACGATACGAATGTTTTCCATTCTTCTTTTTTGGTTAGTAGGTACATATTTATAATACGAAAAGTGCCTTGGCATATTAAATTAATATAGTTTTTTTCATTTTACCGTGCCTCCCTACCTTATTCGCTTGTAACATTTTTATTATTACCTTTATGATGTTCGTAATGTATAAATTATCATCTACCCTGGTTGGGAGGGGGATAGCATGAATCAAAGTTTTTCATTAAATATATTAATTAAAGTTGGAAGTTATGAGAGCTCTGAAACAGGCATAGCATTTACAGGATATAGCATTGACAGGTTTCAATATTTTTTCGTAATGCTTTAAGGCTAAATGTCACGACGTTTTGGTGAGAATCTGTGACAAGAGATGGCAGCACCATCGGGGCAAAATTTCGTCTACTTCTCATTTGAGAACGGAGCGTGACATTTCAATTCGGAAAACGGATTTCTCATCAATATTCATGTAGAATTCCGGGTAATTGGTTCCGAAAGTGTGCAAATTTTTTTGGTTCTCTGTTCCAAAAAAAGGGGTTCAAATTTTGAACATTTTCAAAAAGTGGCTTAATATACACTTGCATTGGACTCTGGAGAATACAAATCCGTTTTTAGAATTTTTCTAATTTGACTGTAGCCGTCGGATTCTCGTTTTTAGGATTTTGAGTACAAGGGTCAAGATCGAGAGCTTCTGGCTGCTTGTGGGGGTAGAGAGATCTTGGCCACCTCAAACCATTTTTCAGTTTCCCTGTCCTTACATTTGCACACTTTTTTAACCAATTACCCAAAATTCTACGTGAATATTGATGAGAAATCCGTTTTTCGAATTCAAATATCTCGCTCCATTCTCAAATGAGAAGTAGAATAAAATTGATTCATTTTGGTGCCGCCACGTGGTGGCGGATATTGCAGCGGCCGTATCAGACCTTGCAGAATGTATTGTACCTACGTCAGAGACATTTTTCAGAGTGTTTAGAACTCACAGTGCTTATGCCATGCATTTGTTTTGAATTCATTATTTCTGTAATGCTCTTATAGAACCTATATTTGGCCCTGGCATAGCTTGTGGTGAATATCAAACATATCCAAGTGTATGGGAGTCGTGTAAGTATGCGGACCGGGCTGTCGATCTTTATATCTCCGTTTGGGATAAAATTTCTCGGCGTATCAAATTCTCGTTTCGGGCGAGCACCAAAACACGCTGTGAAAAGCTTGCATGTGCTTACCCGACCAGCGATTAGCTCTTCACCTCTGATAATAATAATGTGAAGAGCTCTGATAATAATAATGTGAAGTCTACAGGGACTAAAGTATTGAAATCTCGTTTTTAAAATACTCATGTAAATGTATAAAATTGTTTCATCAAACTCTTTTGCGTAGGAACCGTTGGTAAATTGCTGATATTATTGAAAGACAAAGGAGTTACTATTCGCCATTGTAGGAGTTACCTGATCAGCCTACAAGGACCGACCCCGCTCTTGTGTTGGTCGGTATAATCCACTATTGTTTCTGGGCCCCCAGATAAGGATCTCCTACCATCAGCAATACTCGGTAGTATTAGATCGCCGTTGAGAAACGACCGCCGTTCTCTTGGGCGGCCTCTTGTTTTCCACCATCTTCGCCAAATCGCTTGAGTTCCTTCACAAAGGGCCGCCGGGAATTCTAGGAGGATATTTTCCCTCGGACGCCCTTCGGATTGAACTTCTCGCTTTTGTTCGGCTCCAAACGTTCTCCACCTATTAGTCGCATAAGGCAGGAAACATGTTTTATGGCGGTTTTATGATGGCGCCATTCTGAGGGTGATCTCAGTGTGAAATTAAGGTCGTAAATGTTGCGCACGTACCTGTAATAATGGTTTTTAATACTTAGTTGTGATTACCGTTGTCCATAGGTAAGTAGGTAGGTACCTTATTGAGCCTCTTGTCGTGTTATCGTCGCTTGCTGTACACAATAGGTTCTGAGCAACACCAAATCTATTAAGATTAGTCGTAGGTAGGTACCGCCCTATTCTCAAAGTTGTAAATCAGAGTATGAATCAGTATTTCAATATTCAGTAGGTGAACAAAAAAATTGTTCAATAATTTTCAAAAAATTCAATAAATCCTAATCAAAATTGAACAGAACTCTCAGCCATGTTTCTATTGAATATGATACCTTCCAACTAAATCAGAAGGATTTTGGCAATGGTTTTGAGTTCGAAGCAGTCAGTCGTATTTTTCTTTCGTTTATAAGAAAACCTTATCAGGAATACTGATGTAAATCACCAACAGGTAATGAAGCTTGAACCCTGAATGGTAGTGGAGGGAGTGATGAAATCTGCCCCAGATGGTCTTATACATACATTGTTTCTTTGCCTGATTTTTAGGTACCTACCAATATAAAAAAAGTTTTGTGCTGTCGAAAATATGTACCTTGATGATCATGATGTGGTAATTTGTAGCCATTTCGTTCAAAGTGGTCGAAATTTTGTCATTTTGTTATCAGAGCTCGCGAGAGTCGTCGATCCCCAACCTACCTCACTTGGCGGTTGGGACCGCGCCTGCGGTCCGTCGGATCGAATCCCAACGCCCCTCGTCCGCAATAGGTAGCACTGAGCAAAATGATCGGATCGTATTCTGAGAGGAAAACCGATCGTGTCCGCGACACCGGTAGGGCTGCTGGGCGTATGGCTCCTGTCTGAAATGGCAGTATACATTACTTTACTTCGATCAGCTAATCAACCTGAAGGAATGCATGGACAACATGACTATGAATATACGAATTGGTATTTGAAATAATGGGGTCTGCGCATGATTTTTTTTTAGAATTTTTATTGACAGAGAATCGCTTCAAAAACGTAAAAATGGGAACCATTCGTCAAAATTAGTTTACCCTTATTTTTTATCGGTAGAGAAACATAATGATGTTCATAAAAAGGGCGGGGAGGCGTCAGAACTGCCGAAGCATCTGATTGGTCGGGGCGCTCTTTGCGGCGAATGACTGAATCGCAGGTCAGCTACTTGCGAGATGGGCCGACGCTGGGTGACGTCAGAACTCCCCGCCATTCTACTTCCAAGTTTCAAATCAATCAGATTTCACTTGTGATAATCGATCTCTGTGAAGTTTTTTTTTACATGGAAACTAGTGTTTACGTGCTATAGCAACTCAAATAACACAACGAATGGGTTTTTTCCAAATTTCATTTCTCATGCGCATACCCCATTAGTTATTAATCCACACACCATGGCGACAGAAACATGATGGAAAAAACGCTGCAAAGTCCTTGTCACATGGGTTTATTATTCTATTGGACATATCTACAGATATGTTGGCTGTTTATTTATTGTTTCTTTCATGTAAAATAATTGAAAAATTTTGGCCCCCAATACTTGAATTAGGTACGCTCCTTTTTTTGCTTCAAATTATCTTTGATCATTGGTAGTACCATTTAATCGTCTTGATCCACGTGTTGACACTTTTTCTAGTGTTATTCTACAAATTGATGGTGATTTCAGACGATTTCCCAGGTTTTTGACTAATAAAAAATCAATTTTTGGAGCTGAACATCTGGTACAACCTCAATTTTCCACTCCTTGGTCAAAATCGACTTCATATTCGGTGTTCTCGTCCAAAAAACATGGAAAACGATACCTCAAAAGCTCGTTTTACTAACGTGTTACTAAAACACAAAAAGTTTCTATTTTTATTCACATTTTCACTCATAACACCCCTGGGTATATTCCGATCGGGCTGAAAAGTTTCGGGTCACAACTAGGGCCCAAATGGAGCATGTGTGCGAAAGAACGACTTTTTTAGACCGAAAATGAAGCCGGTACACGTGATACGGCGGACGGACATTGCATTTTTGGAATCTACGCACCTTGAAACGGAAAAGAAAAAATTTTGAGGGGGTGTTATAAATTTTTTTCTGAGCGAATACATAGGTGTATTATTCACAGAATAATAAACCAAAACCTGCGTCACTCGGCAGCCTTACTGACCAACGTTTCTTACCTACGGGGATTGCCAATCCTTGTCACAGAGTGAAAAGTTGATGGAACATTACCCATATTGTACCTTAATATCTATGTTAAATGCAGAGGAAATCGTTGAGTGGATTTCCTGGAGACCGAGGTGTGCCTGGACAATTAGAAGTGTACCTACCGAGCTCTTTAGGGTTAAATGAATCGGAACAGGCGGCATCTGCACAGAAGGTTTACATAAAACTCAACTGTCCGTCATTACATCATAGGTTAAGAGTTGAGGCACGCCGGAAGGGCCTGCCTGAACCTCGCCCTCCGGTGGATCTACTTTCTCATCAGTCATCAGAGCAAGATCGATCTGCCCCTCGGTCGTACATTTAACCCATTCCCCTCGTATCGTAGTAACTTCGTGCAACCTTCTAGTGACCTTATCGTCTGCACATAATAATATGCTTATCGCTATTACCCCCACACCGCTCTCAGCTGGACGAAATACGATTTATATTCCTCAAGACAACGAGCAATGACCCAAGAATAACTTTATTACAATTGAACTAAAAATGGTGGTCGATCTTGTTCTTATAACAGTAACAGTATCTGGTAGAGTTGGCGCAGTATAAGAAGGCTTAAATCAACGAAATGCGGTAGATTTTCCTCTTAGCCACATGTCAGGCCGTGGACCTCTACCGGAACTACGATGACATTTTGGCTCATCGTTTTCAATAATGCATCTTTGGAATAGAGCATTTGTACCCCCTCCCCACCACCATTCCAAATTTTTGTGGTCTGCGTTTCAAGGTACCTACGTAGAATCCAAAAATGGCGGGGAGGGGGGCTGCAAATTAATACACAATGGTTTATTGTTTACCTGTATAGATCACTTTTTCTGTGTAGATCACTGTTTTCTGTGGTCAGTACCTCCCCTCGTGCTTCTCCCAGGAAAGCCCTAGATCGAGTACTGGAGCCGGCCGGGCAATTACATTTTCATAAAATATGTGGTGGGTTTAAGAATTTGATCGTTAATCAGTATTTGTTGTTATTCATGAAGTATATTTTTTGTTCAAGTTAAAAAAATACATGTCAACAAAATCCAAAATAACCATCATTCTTCAGATGAAATAATATCACGCAGCAACCAATTCAATTTCATGCAGCCATCCGTGATTATAATCAGGTATTCCCTAGAAATTATTTCTGGGCTTTCATTCGCGATGATGTTGACGAAGCTTTTCGGTGCGCACGAACGGCTGGACGTACAATGCTCCGGGTGGTCCCAAAAAATTCTCAAATTCGAGCTCAATTAGATAAAACTATATACCCTTCTATTGAAAGTTTTCGAGCTAAGGCGTTCTGGAAATTTCAATATTTTTCGCCCCTTCGAGATGACTGACGGTACTGTGAGCTTCCCAGACCAACTAGACCCCAAATGGGACCTGCAAACCAAATTTTATTAATTTTCGTTCATGGTAATTAGGGAAAGTGCGAAGTACGGTAGACGGCGGACGGGCATAATTTTTTTTTTTTTCAATCCCATTTTCTTTGAAACCATCAAATTTTGAGAGGGTTTGAATATAATTTTTTCATGCTCATTTTCAAGCCAAAGGTTCATTATTGAAAATAATAAACCAAAATTAGGGGCTAAATTATTTCTGCCCATACGCCGTACGAGGAATATTTTACCATGAACCAAAATGAATCAATTTTGTTTGTCTATGTCCCATTTGGGATCTAGTTGGTCTGCGAAGCTCGATGTTACTGTAAGTCATCTCCAAGGGGAGGTTGCAATTTTCAAAACGCCGTAGCTCGAATTTCAATAGGGGGTATGGATTGTATGACTTTTTAAATTGATTCCGAACTAGAGCATTTTTTGAGACCACTTCGAACGTTCTACGAGTACCTACGTACAGCCGTTCATTCACAGTGACGCTCAAGTTTGAACCGAAAAGCTTCGTCAACATGAGTGTGAATCATGCGGTATACATAACCCCACCCCAGATGTCATTGATAGGGAACAGCTGATTATAATCACCCATGGCTGTATGAAGTCGATTTGTTGTCCTGTGGCATTATTTCTTTCGGAGAAATCGGAATTTTGTTGATAGGTACTTTTTTAATTTGACAGACGTTATGCTTCATGAATATGAACAAATAATTAATGATAGAATTCTTGAATTCACCGCATATTTATGAAATGTATTGCCCGGCCTGCTCCAGTACTCATTTAGGGCTCTTGGGGGAAGCATGAAGGTAGGCATTGACGACAGAAAACAGTGATCTACGCAGAAGAGGCATCTATACAGGTAAATAATAAACCGCTGTGTAATAATTTGCAGCGGTTTTTTATTTAATTTTCGATTTCTACGTACCGTGAAACCGAAACTACAAATTTTAATGTTGGGATTTTTCATGCTCATTCCAAAGGTTCATTATTGAAAATAATAAACCAAAATCAGCTGGCGTTCGATGTCACAGGGAGGGTTGCTACGTCACACATCATCCTACAAAGGCACCACCGGTATGACTGCTTTTCATTATTTTCTATAATCGCTTCCCCTTAGATTTAAGTGTCTACATCGTGATGTTCTGATTTTACGTTCTAATATGAGATTTTTGAAGTCGTTTCTAGCTCGATATAATTTTGATGACGTAGACTCGTGATTCGCCTCATTGTGACATCCAGTCTCAAGATATCTGCAAGTTCTAGAAGGGACCGTGCGTAATGTAACAACAATAGCCTGTCGAAACGCCCCTGAAGATTTTAGTTTGACATTTCCTTTCGAACGTGGATCATCACAAAACCATCATCATTATCCGATCGTAAACCCAAAGTTGACAAATAGGTGGGTGTGGACACTTGGACAAAGTAAATAACAAAAGAGGCGATGACAGTCGCCCTCTGCTATTCGAACGTGTTCACTAACTTCTTGGATAAATGTTTTTGGCCCCACCAATTGAAAATTGCAATAATTATAATTATATACTTATTGCAAATCTATAAATAAATAAATAAATATGGCACCTACAATAATTAACTGAAATAAAAATTGATTATGCAAGTAGGTACGTTCACAACTACCTATTATATGCGAAAGAAGTTATTGTGAACTTGAAAATTCGAGAAATAACCGAAGAGATATTTCCCTTCGGACAACGAATTTCCCCAACCAACAAAAGAACTTCTACACCACCGGAAAAGCACGATTTCTTGAATGGATGAATTTGGTAGTGCTAGTTGTGGAGTTGATATCAGAAAATACGTTGGAGTTGTGTTATCAACATTCTTAGTGCGTGATTTTAAAAACTGATGTATAATATTGTTATATAAAATAAAATGAATTGATGTATAAAATCTGAGCGAGGCAACATAGTGTTACCCATTCTGCAATACAGCCATTGCATTCTGCTATTGCGAGGTTCTTTTCCGACGTTGCAACATTACTAGGAAACAGACACAAAATAAATGGGAGGTAAGCTCAAAGGAAATGGGCATGAAGAATTCTCATGATCCGTATCCGTAACCAAAGGTATTTGTTTTGATACAGAAATCAACGGAAGGTCGAAAGAAAGCAAATATTGGCGATGAATCTGGAAAGTGACCTTGTGAGATGCAGATGAATTGATAGCAGCTTTTCTGGGTCTTGTGAGAGTCAGCTTGGGGCGATGGGGTAACCAGTGAGTGACCCACGGTTGGCTGACCGTCGACCGCCTTGTTACTGGTACATTCGGAGCTGTCCTTCTGATTTTCAGTTTGGACAGCAACTTTACACTTGTAGGCGGTGCCAGTTAGATTTGCGAATCAGTCTTCTTGCCGCACTTTGTGCAAGAAATAAAATATACAGAAAACGGTTCATTGAATTCCAAGGCTTCTCGCAGTGCACAGTACTTGGTTCGATCGCTCTCAGACGTCTTATTAATAAATGGATAGGTACCGTTGGCTTGTGCGTACTGTGAGAAGCATACTATTTATTTTATTTTATACGGGCAAGCCAAATTTACAAGATGAAACAATAAATATAGGTAGTGAAGAAACAGAATGAGGGAAAAATAAATACAGCACTTCTGAGAGAGCCAAGAAAAAAAATAAAATAATAATAACAGAGGTCAAAATACAAGAAATGTGAGTTAGAAAATAAAATACAGAGAGAAGAATACTGAATAATACTGAAGAATGAAGAGGGGGAGGAAAGAATTATTGATTTGAGGGAGGATAAAGAACTATTAAAAAAATCAAAATCAGGATGGAAATGTCATGGGATGGCGACTGGCCGGACGAGGGACTAACAGCTGGATCCTGGCAAGCAGAGATGGGCAGTCGATATCGTCGTTCAACAGTTTATGGAGGAACACTAGATCAGCTAGATTGCGTCTACTATGAGAACGACATGGTGATTTGTGGTAAAGCATGAGAAAACCACCTTCTTAGGCTCTAAACGTTCGACTTGAAGGATGCTTGCCCCATTATGACTCTTCCATCACGGATTTGTCCAGATTTGTCCGTCATTTGTTCAAATTCCGAGCTTAGCATGCAGAATCAATATTACACTTATTATCATGTGCTTGAAATTAATGTACTGCCATATACTGGGCACCTATTGCTTGGCAATTATAGTTGCACACTGGAGGTATCATCACCACTGCTGTAGGCACTTCTTTGTTTTTGGCTTTTTGTAGCTACAAATCTTTTTGAACCGGAATCGAACAGTATTTGAATAAATCGAACGTTCCTGTCTCCCTTCTGGCTGATGAAATGGTTTTCATCCCACACTGGAACATGTAAAGGCTCAAACCTCAAATCGCAAAACCTACACACGGGCTTACCATATCATAGCTCTCTGAATTGAATATTCAGAAAATGAATTAACCGTACATACAGAAACATTGGTACAATAGTTACCTATTATGTTATGCTAGATTTTGTTATTGTTGTTGACGTAGTTCCTATTTCCTCTTCTCTGTTACAAATACTGGCATTTGAGGTTGTAATTATTTTACCTAAAACCACTTATTAAATTACACTTTTCTAGCATCCAGATCTGAAAGCAACAGGGATCGAGGTCAGCTAATTCAATAACTGTAAAGAAAGTACCTACGTTATTTGCGTACCTAATTCTCGTGGCGCCCTTGATTCCTATGATAGGACCGTCGTGTAAGGTTATAATTTCCGTCGCATTTAGGATCAAAATCTGGGGACGCGGGACTGTTTGCACGAAAGAACAAATAGCCCCCCTCATATTGACGGGGGTAACTCGGCCCCTTTTCGTACACACATTCTGGAGGGGCCCGTAAGGATGTATACCGAACTAGCTGTGTACCCGCGCTTCGCAACGGTAGAACAGACACCCCCTTTAGGACAGGCCCCACTCATAACAGATACCACCTCCTCAACTGATCAGAAACCTTCCCCAATGCCAACCCTAACTGCCTTTAACCCCCCCCCCCCCCCCCCCGTATCCTATGAACCCTCCCTACCTGGTTAGAAACATTCCTCAATGTTCATCACACAACAAATTCCCAAAGTTGCACTCCAATTGGTCAAGTAGTTTTGAAATTTCTGTAGACCCCCCCCCCCTCTCATAACCTGTACCCCCCTCCCACTAACATCCTGATTGAAGTACCACTTGAATGTACTCGTCGAGCTGAATCCAGAATCTAATTACAATCGGATTTACGTCCAACCGTTCAAAGTTATTATAAGCATAAACGTCCTCATAGAAATGATTATAACACGTTTTTTAGTAGTATTTCATTCATAGCGTTTCAACGGATGGACAGATTCAAATGCGGATTTTTCACAAACCCTCCCAGATAAATTCTGCGTCAAATGGTACCAGCCGCAACTTTCTACGTTCAGCCGTTCTCAATTGATGCCGAGACAAACAAACAAACAAACAGACAAACAAACAGACACTGTTTTATTATATGTATAGATTTCAACCCCACCATCAGGCCTCAGGACCATCAGGTGCTGCAGTTATGAAGTTTGAAAATCGCTGTTTTTTAATGCATTTCTACTTGTTCTTGTTGTTGTTGTTCTTTGACAGGGCTATAGCTTCACAGACATGACGGTTCGAGCTGAAAATTTGCGCACACATTTGTTATGCTCCAAGGAAATGCCTTTTGTGCATTTTATCCCCCAACACACCCCCTTTTGAACAATTTTAGGTAAGTAGGTACTGAGAAAAAATTATTAGGCAGGTACTGGTAAAAAAGGTTTACTTCATCAATGCAAAGAGATGTGATCCCCCCCCCCCCTCCCAACCTGTTATACCCGTAAAAAAAACCTCCTCAGCCGCAAAAAGGTTTGATATTCATTTTGCCCCCCAAAATAGCGCTGTTGGATGTGCATATAGAAAATTGTTCCTTCCCCTGTGCTGGATATATTTATAGAAACGTATTCATTAAGCAAAAGAGATATCTTTTCGGTCGAGCTCTCTCTTTTGGCAAAATGGATTTTTATATTATCCATGACTGGGTTATTCAGTGACATCTAAAAGAGATAATTGGCGGCCATCTTGGCATTTTCGATCTTTTCAGTAGAGACACCTAAGTAGGTGTCTTTTCTTGAAAGAGGTAGTTCTTTTACTCTCTATCTCATTTCTCGTTTGTTTGATAGTCATATCGTGTGTCATCCTTCGTTCATCCGCTACCACATCGGTCATTTTGATCATTCATCGTTCATAACTTAAATCACTTGCGGTGGAGTAGTGGAAATCCATAGTAAAAAACTACAGAGGATAAAAATAGAAATAGTCTATTTCCACGTTAACTAACAAACTGTAGACCGGTTTCGGTTGCTACACCCTCATCAGTACACGATAGAATCAGTTTGTTAGTTTACGTGGAAACAGACTATTTCTATTTTTATCCTGTAGTTTTTTTTAAATTCATCGTTCATTTTGATCGTGTATGTTTTTTTCATATCATGAAGGTAAATCTATTGCTGATTAAAAATATTTGCATATTTTTTATTGATGCGTAAAAAACTTACGAGTTGAGAGGTCACGTGAGCTATTCAGTAAAATAGGCGAACCCGGGAGAAATCGGAAGAGACTGTCTCCCGGGAGGAGAGGGGGGGGGGGGGGGGGGCTACCTCTCGGGAGATTTACAAAATAGATAATCTCTTTTCGCTATCTCTTTTAGTGAATAGGCCCCCGTTCCTTCCCCAACACTTGAAATTTCGTTCAACGCCGTTTGGCGAGCAGCTTTTTGCCCCCAAGGCGAAAACATGGTTGGGTGGGAGGGGGGATCACATCTTTTTGCAATTATAATTATATTACTCATCGTCAGGGTCTATCAGATGATAAATGATCGATTGCGGGTACAAGAGAACCCACTCAAAATCCCTCTTATCGTAGGTAGGTACCTACTTAGCTGGGTACCTACTTAGCCATTAGATAACTTATTGGCTGCATTCCAGATGCCAAGACTCGGTAAGTCGGTTAGAAGGAGAAGGGACATTGTGATTGTACCAGTATCTTACGTGAGCGGAACGCCAAATGAAACTGAGTCAAATACCTGTATCTCCTGGAAAACAAGAGGTTTTGCCTCTTTGTCAGTGTGAAGTGCGGTGACAATTCCCTTTCAAAAATGAACTAATTTCAATTTGAGAAACGAAAAGCAACGCATAAGAATACTTATCACTATATACTCGGCAGGATGCCTAAAAAAATAGGTACTGAAACAAATACAAATTATAATGATCATTTCTACTTCTCAACCGCCGACTTCAATATTATACCTGTGTTTTATAAATTGGCATAATTATATTAATTATAATCCACCTGGTTCTTAGCAGCCGTCCTGATAGCATTTCAAGTCCAAAAAAATAAAGTATATCTTTATTGTGCAAAACAATATAAATAAAACTATATGAAGCATCAACCTTGGAAATGACCAAGTATACCTATAGCGTATACTACATAGGCAGATACAGAGGCGATATGCAGTGAGCGAAATTTCAGCTATTTCACGGGTGTCGCTTGCGAAACTCCTATAGCTGCAAACTGTTGGTCGGAATGGCTTTTCAGCTGGAAAAGGTTGCCGGCTCTGGGTTATTTGATACCGTGATAAGGATCATTAATGAGCAATGAACTAATTATTCTGTTGATGTGAGGATACTTTATACCTATGCGGTTCTTTCTGTGGTTCGTCTTTCCAATTTTTGAACCTCCGCTTTTGCATGTCCTTCAACTACTTTTGATCAACCTCTCGGAGTAGTGGAAGGTAATAGAAATCTTGGAAATTACGCAAAAGCAAAACCAGATGGTCACTCGCTGTGTTGGTGTACGTAGCCCGCGAAGTCGAGTTTTAAACAATGTGTGGGATCTGTGGGATAGCCAGGGCCAGGGTCAGCCTCGTCATGAGCTGGATGGCTGGTGTTGGTAAAGCAACTGATCCTCACGCCCATTTCGCAATGTATTCCTACCTACGAAGTTCCATTTTACATTGTCACAACATGAAATAGTTACCTACTGAAAAATTTTATTAAGTTGAACAGGAGTTTGTATCCAAATTTATGTAGGTTAGAACCTAATTATACTTGTAAAAATGTATCCTTTTGACGATGGTACGTTCTGTAGCTCTTGAAGATGGTACATAAAATATAGAAACCAGATGTAGAGCTAGATACATTTGGCTGACCGTGTACGGTGGTGTGTATAGACTAGAGGAAACTGATGCTTAAATGTGCATTTTGATAATATATGCTTACGTCTGGACTGACGTCTAATTTTGTCCATAGAACTAACGATCATTTTATTTAGAGCTTTGTTTTAGGGGAGCGGACCTAGATCCAACCTGATATTACAGATCAACAAGATACAGGCCCTTTCAAGCGGAACTATCCATTCCATAGGAAAGCAGCCATGCTTCAAAAGCAGGCGGGCCCCCTAGGGAAGCATGCTCTCAACTTAATAGTTGATAACAATAGGCTATTAGAATTTCTATATATTTCAATTACGTAGAGGCGCTCCACAGCACAGTTGCTAACTAATAATAATTATTAGTTAGCAACTGTGCTGTGGAGCGCCTCATTTATTTCTATTTTGGTTTATTATTTTCAATAATGAACCACTGGAATCGAGCAAGAAAAAAAAAATTCCTACCCCCCCTCAGAATTTGATGGTTTACATTTCAAGGTATGTAGAATCCAAAACTGCAATAAAAATATTTCTGTCTGTCCGCCGTACGCCGTACGGGCCACTTTTCTTAGTTACCATGAAAAAAAATTGATGAAATTCGGGTTATAGGTTCCGTTCGGGGTCTAGTCGGTCCTCGAAGCTCGACGTTACTGTCAGTCATCTCTAAGGGGTTCAAAATAGGGGTTGAAATTTTCAGAACGCCTATACCTTTTCTTTACGTGAATCTTTTTACGGTTTTAAATAGTTCTTGAACTTACGAGTTTTTTAAGACCACCCGGAGCCATTCGTTCACAGTAAGGCCCCGAAGTTTGCACCGACAGGCATTTTCGACTCCAGTGTGACTGAAATTGTATACAACAGACGAAATCTCGTCACCAGGGACGCGCCGATTTTATTGGTAGGGTACCTAAGAGGTCGAGTTGGTTGTTCTGTGATATTATTTCATTTGAAAAACTATGTGCGTTTCTTTTTGTTAGGTACTGTTTGCAATCGACAGAATTATTTTAGCAACATTTACCTCGTGATTTAGGTAGGTACCTAGTAACGAGTACGGGGTTAGGTATTAACCTACGGAGGGTGTGCGATCCGGCTGGATTTTGTTGATAGGTACTTTTGCAACTTGAACAACCGATGAAGTATTATTGATGGGTAAATTATTACACAATGGCAAATTATTACACAATGGCCAATTATTTCACAATGGCAAATTATTACACAACGGCTCATATACCCAGAAGGGGCTGGATTTTGTTGATAGGTACTTTTGCAACTTGAACAACCGTTGAAGTATTATTGATGGGTAAATTATTACATAATGGCAAATTATTACACAACGACAAATTATTACACAACGGTAAATTATTACGCAACGGTAAATTATTACACCACGGTAAATTATTACACAACGGCTAATCTACCAAGAAGGAGCTGGATTTTGTGGATAGGTACTTTTGCAACGTGAACAACCGTTGAAGTATTATTGATGGGCAAATTTTTACACAACGGTTCATTATTCTATCTCCGTAGAAGTGGAACCTATACAGGTAAATTATTACACAACGGTTTAGGTAGGTACCTAGTAACGAGTACGGGGTTAGGTACTAACCTACGGAGGTCCGCGATCTACATAATATATGTAGAATAGTACATATGTTATATAGAAGGGTTATCTATACGGAGACCTGTGATCTGTAACAGGAGGGTATTCTGTACAAAATAATAAACCGTTGTGCAGGGATTTGCAGCGTTTTAAAATGTGAATACAATTATTTTATTCACATTAAAAAAAGAAATAAATGAGAGATGACATCGTTTGACAACTATCGATAACCACCATAGATATTATCGATAGTACATTGTTATTTTTCCGTTTAAATATTAATTAACCGAATTCATCTATTAAATTCGGGTTTAGTATTTGATTGGTATGATAATATTGAAGTCGGGCTTAATAATTTATTGACTCGAATTTAAAAGTTAATTCACCGAGAAAGCTTTATACGTACAAAAATGACATGACTGAATCTCACATATTGAGTGACAATAGATTTTTGTCAAAGTGCTTCAATTTGTTCTGAGTCTATTCGTGTTTTTTTTTTAATCCCAATATTATTTTTGGTTTATTATTCTGTGAATAATACACCTTTGTATTCGCTCAGCAGAAAATTTTTATAACACCCCCTCAAAAGGTTTTCTTTTCCGTTTCAAGGTGCATAGATTCCAAAAATGCGACGTCCGTACGCCGTACGCCGTATCACGTGTACCGGCTTCATTTTTGGTCTAAAAAATTCGTTTTTTGCACACATGCTCCATTTGGGCCCTAGTTGTGTCCCCAAACTTTGCAGCCCGATCGGAATATACCCAGGGGTGTTATGAGTGAAAACGTGTGTAAAAATAGGTACTTTTTGCGTTTTAGTAACATGAGCTTTTGAGGTATCGTTTTCCATGTTTTTGGGGACGAGAAGACCGAATATGAAGTCGATTTTGACCAAGGAGTGGAAAATTGAGGTTGTACCAGATGTTCAGCTCACAAAATTGATTTTTTTATGAGTCAAAAACCTGGAAAATCGTCTGAAATCACCATCAATTTGTATAATAACACTAGAAAAAGTTTCAACACGTGGATCAAGACGATTAAATGGCAAAACCAATAATCAATGGTAATTGAAGAAGAAGAAGAAGAAGAAAAAAGTACGTAATTCAAGTTTTGGGGGCCAAAATTGGTGGAAACCACCAGAAATAGCTATTTAAATTATTTTACATTTACATGAAAGAAACAATAAATAAACAGCCAGAATTTCTGTAAGTATGTCCAATAGAATAATAAACCCATGTGACAAGGACTTTGCAGCGTTTTTTAAATTTCCCGTCTCACCCCCTAACGACAAATAGAGGTGGTACCTAATATAAGACCATTCTGACTATGGAAAGAAGCCGCCCAGCGGCTAATATTTACACTAATCCCGGAGGCAAACACACCACAACGAGAGCAGACGGTCGAGAGAAAAAGAAAGTAGTGCCAAACAATAAGTTACTTTTCTGCTGATGAGTATTTACATCCTAAGAAGGAGGTTTGAGTTCGCGAGCGGCCCCGGGCACGTTCCGAGGCCTCCGATGAGGCGATGAGATGGGAAAGTGAGTGACGCAACTCCACTTGGCGTTCTGGCAGGTCATGGAAGGTGGAGGAATGTCGCATCGTACTGCCCTCGTTGGACGGTCGCCAAAATCTCTTGTTTGTTATTTGAACGACCTGAATATCGAATTGTTCGTATGCTGTTAGATGCGATCGTTATATGAGTGGAATAAAATTAAATAAAATTTCCCCCCAACATGTTGGTTAGGAACGACCTGAACAGAGTGAACGGGGTCTTACGATGAACTAAGCAACCCGTGCAGAGTTGTGGCACAGATACACCTAATCCATTTCAGCTGATCACTTGGTAGCAGTGACCAACTTAGCAAGCTGTAACAAAGCCAAGCTTGAGCTCAAATCTGACTAGCAACTGAAAACTATCGTCCACGTTGAATGAAACGAATCAATTTCAGTGTGACGATGGTTTCCCACTCATGCACGCGAAGAGGGTGCTGATCCAATAGAATCAATCAATAGATGGTTCATTCGCAAGTAATTCAATTACAATCGGACAAAAACTCATAATTATGTCAGATATTTATCACCTATGACATAATATTATCCTTAAGGCCTATGTTCCATCCAGGGACTTGTTCATCGTCTATAACATGTTTGCACAAACTTTTGTTTCATGTTTATCTTTGTTTTCCTCTGTTCTTAAATAAGCATCGAGGATAGAGTGGGTAGTCTTATCAGAACTATAATCTAACGATAACTAATAGATGGAAGTTAATAAATAAAAGCCAAGTCTTTACAGATATTCCATGTCTGTAGGATCCCAATTTCAATTTTAATATTATTAATTAAACATATATACCTGCATATCAGAACCATCCACGACCCCTTGACCACCCTAAAAAGCAGTTATTTTGATTCGGAGCCAAGCGTGGATTTGTCAGGGCATGCCCAATCAAAAAAATGTACTACCTATACGATTATTCGCATGTTCTTCTACCGTACTGGATACTAACACCATTGTTACAATCATCAAATTCTATCAATGAGGAGAAGTTTTCGTTTGGACATGCGCATACGGAATCCCTAGTCGGATTTTAATGTGCTTACCTAAAACATGGATCCATCCCGCGTTCAACCCGCGTACCTACTCTCAGAATTTCACCTCTTTTTGGGTCATAACGCAGGGATGGGGGTTTTCTTTCAATGATCAAAAACTGCGCAGCATTCAGACCGTTGGAATCAGGGAATCCCTTGTCAAACCATTTGGAAAATATTCCTTCAGAAATCCTTTAAGGTAAGCGCACACTAGTGCCGGGGCGGGACGGGTCGCACCGCGGCGGAAAAATGCGCCTGGTTCGGTTTATGTGCGCCCCGGTACCAGTGTGCGATTAACCATTCGGATTGTTCATGAGCGAATTTTCTATCGGAACTTATTTTTCTCTCTAGTGTTTTTATTGGTCAAAACGCTGCGAATTATTACACGAGGGATTATTATTTACCGGTATAGATGCCCCTTCTGCGTAGATCACTGTTTTCTGTCATCAATACCTAATAATAATAACAATAAAGTTCATTTGCCATCTTCAAGTTGGTACAAAAGCATTTTTTGAAAATGAAATGCATTTCTATACAAAAATGAAAACATTTAAACTTCTTGAGCCCCACTGGATACCTAAGTACATGAGAACCTACCGTCGTGCGCCCCCCCCCCCCCCCCGCAAAGCCCTAAATCGAGTAGGTACTGGAGCCGGCCAGGCAATTTTATAGATTCATAAATCAAGAAGTCTACCTATTATTATTATTTGTTATTATGCATGAATGTTATTTTGTTCAAGTTACAAAAGTAACTACCCTCAACAAAATCCAAAATAGGTAACAATCGTTTTTCAAAAAATTAAATTTCGCGAAATTTCATGTGATTATAATGAGCTGTTACTTGCATAACAAATTTCATTCATTTGGTTCATGGTTAAGGGTAACTAGGTAAGAAAGAAACGGAGTGCGAAGCACGGCAGACGGACATAAATTTTTTTAATTCTGTTATTTCGTATTCAACGTGGTAGGTACCTTAAAACGGAAATCATCAAATTTTGAGAGGGGTATATTTTTTTTCTTTTCTTTTCAAAGGTTCGTTATTGAAAATAGTGAACCAAAAATGAAACATCTTCATCGGAAGAATCCATGACGAACACGAAACAGTGAACAACGAAACAGCCAAACGACCGCATTTTTCCGATGAGCTGCGGCCCGACCTGCTGCGGCACTAGTGTGCGCTTACCGTTAGAAAACTGCAACATTATTATGGTGTATATTGTTGTAAATAACCTATTTCTACTGCGGTTATTCTTATATTATTATAAAAAAAAGTCATCCAAATTGGGGGAAAAAGGGTGGTTTAGAACTCGTGAGCCACGCTGTATGGATAGAAATTACCTAGTAGGTGTCAGTCATCAATATGGTAATTGGATGAACGAGGCCCATAATCGCCCCATTTCGCTCAATTTCTCGCCTCCAGTCAAAGCAACCGATGTTTGCGGAAGAGATCCGACGTGGCGGGGCCGGGGGAGTTCATTGTTGATTTACCATACACCAACGGACGTGGCTTCACGGTCAGGCCAACGATCGGCGCCATGAAAGCTGCTCTTCGTAATTCTTGGACGACATAATTTTTTTCCCTTTTCGAAACGAGATTTTCGTCCCGGATAACAGGATAAGGAGCCGGCGAAGATAATCCACTGACAATGACGGGCGCCTCACGCACGTCTTGGAGCTTCCTTCGTAGTACCTGTCGTGTGGAGGATACACGTAATGATCCTGTAACTGCCTGATGACAACTCTTGTAATAGCCCTACGTTTTATGAACAACCATCTTTAGTTATGATGAGTTTATTGTGTTGGCCTGTTCTATGGGAATCCAACTGACGCACAATGTTACCAGGCAGGTGTTTTCAACCCTGTTGAGACTAGTCGTGAATGTTCAAATAGAAATAACTAGTATACATGGGTATAGCACTGATTTACCATTTAATATGATAATTCTGAAATGATCTAAAGCCAAGCCTCTAGCTTAGTCTCTAAATTTAATTAAGGTCAGGCCAACCAGTCGTTCGAGACAAATAAAGACCATAGGTCTGTCTGTGTCCGCAAATCCTTTCAACTTATGACTACACGAGCAATCAAGTATGTTACAGGTTAAGAAATTGATGCGTATTAAAAAATTCATTGAACACCCGTTTCACGGCCAACTCTAATACGAACTGAGACTTTCATTTGGAATAAAAAGCGAAGGGCCGAAAAAGGGCGCGATATCCACAAAAAGCCAAGTGGAAGCTTCAGATTACTTTGGTATGTGTAGCCATGACGGTAACCATACGGTTGATTATATTTATAGCCACTCAGTCTGGACTGGATCTTAGTATTAGCTACTGTTGTTACGTAAAGACGAGGTTTGTAACTTCTCTATCTCTGGAACTTCATTCTTAATGTCTTATATTACGAGTGGGTAAACAGGTCGAAAGGATGGAACTAGAGAAAGTTGGCACTATACTTATGAACTTACATGCACTGTCTTCATGATTCTATAGGAATGTATGTATGTACAGTGGGTTACATTTACAGTTAACTCAGAATGTTTGGTACATGCACGTCTTTTTATACATATTTCCTACAATTGCTACCAAACCTTACTTGCTGATGTCTGCTTCCGTATTTATATTTAGTTATTTTTATCTTTATTAAGATAGGTGAGAGGGTTATGGCCACCCTTCAAGATTTAAGAGCCAGCTTCGAAATTTTTTCAGCCCAATACAGTTATCCGAAACCGCCATTTTTTCCAACCTTATAGATTAACTAGCTACCTACTTTGAAAAAATACTGTTAGGCCAATTTCCCAGGTATTTTCATTTAAATTCCTTCATTTCTAGGTGCCCATCTTTTGGCCATATCACCAGCATGTGAATTATTGCGTATGCTATATGGCCACCCACTTTCATTTGAGAGAAAAGTGAAAATCATAGCGCGTTTAGAGGCGTTGAACGATAATTCGACTTTTCTGGAAATAAGATACCTAATAACTATTACCTACTCTACCTCTATCATTTTTACGATTAACAAAATATTCTCACCTTTTTACTGAGGGTTGAGACACCATTAAAATCTCAATCCCGACTATAAAAACAACGTATTTTTACTTTGAAATGAATTGAAAACCTATCAGGACAGTGCGCCTCCATAAGGTTTGTAGGATCACCAGGATTTCCAGTCACAAGCCTCCCGGGAAAACTAGTCGCAGAAAGTTCATTCACACCTTCGGTACATCTTTCATTTTGGACTTTGAGTCCGTTACGTAAAATGCGATTTCGAAGTGCCGGACCCCAGTGACGAATGTGCCCCTTATCGAGTCTCATGAATCGAATGGATGATTCAGCGATGAGCCCCAAACGCATTTGCTCACCGCGTCCCGAATTATTCACCCTGTGAGTTGCACGAGACGGACCTTCCGCATTGAAGTCCTAATTCAAGCACTACAACCCATATAATTGCCCTCTGTTCCAACATTACTTGAATTATTTTGAATGGGACTAGCTTAATTGGTTACTGAATGTAACAGAATGGTTGTCTACAGACGATGAGAATGGAATATATAAATTTATTGGCGTATTTTCCATATCTCCTCTCCGTAATCTTATACTTATAGGGGCAAAAGAACGATCAATAGAAACTAACTTGATAATGAATATCACTGGATCAATTGCATGAGAGCAATCACCTGTTGCACAACTCTGGCCGATACAGCTTTTGTTAATCAACTCATCTTCAATAGAAGCCTGTATATTTAAAACCCAATGACTATCATGAATATTATTGGAAACAATAATTTATTCTACCTAGCCGCATTTTGCTTCAGCACATTCTAGATGGATGGTGATACCTCTAATTTATCACAAATTACCTCGGGTGTTCTTTATTACTGGCCCCCAGTTTTGAAACCAAATTGCTACGCGTAAACTCTTCAAGAAAGTAAGTTTCAGGAGCATTTTGGAATCTAGAAAACACCTACTTTCAGTATTAACTTCAACGATGTTACATTAACTCAAACAAGTGAAAACTTCTGGTAGAAATGTTGGGGGCCAGTGACAAATAATGTGACTGGTATAATTCATTGTTACTGGCCCCAAAACGTTCTTTTACACTCACGTATTGTGACGAATCATGTTGATTGTTGATTCAACAAATGCCTACTGTATATCAACCACAGCCTGGGTCTGTTCATGACCCCAGACCCAGACTACTGACCGACTATATAAATAAAATTATACCAATAGTTACAGGTATACTGTCTCTGTCTAGTGCTACAAGACCAGCAGTCCAACATGGTTTCACCTGCAAGTGCGTGGATGTAGATTGGTTAAAATGTGTAGATTCGCCTGTGTATAGGTCAGTAGATATCGGGATCTTCTCTCCGCTCCCATCTCAAATACGAGGTACCTACCTAGCATCTCCTGCCCACCCAAGATGTCGGTGTGCAGATTAGTTGAATTGTTGATTAGTTGATGTGCACAGGATCCCCATCCGTCCAAAATTGCAAAGCACAAATTAGTTGAAATGTGTAGACTAGTGGATCTGGATGCTGGCTTCGCTCGCCCTTCAAAAAAGAGATAACATGAGGTAAACCATCCGAGATCAAAAATACAGATTTGTTAAAGAATGAACTACATATACGAAGCCGTTGGGGGCCAGTTGCAATAAAGAATCTGGCTGGGGAAATTCTTCGTTACTAACCACCGTTTTTTCGACAAGCGTTTATCGTTATTCAAGTAATTGCTGCATTCTCAAGGCTAAAATGAGTGGCAAGTAGGTGTTTTCTAGGTTCCAAAACGCTCCTGAAACTTATTTTTTCGTAAGTTTTTGAAAATGGGGGCCAGTAACAAAGAACACCCATTACCTCATCCACTTACGATGCTGAAATTTGAGGTCAGACCTCTTTGGTTCTGCTTCAGACCCTGGAGTGTACAGCATTACAGCAGCGCAGTCGTATCATTTCTGTACATTCACAGCAAACTTGTGCCGAAGGCTTTGGACTTTCCATCGTCGGCTCAGCCGCTGATGATAATCATTTTTTGTTTGTATCCTATCATAGTTTGACTCGTACTTTTCATAATGCCACAGTCAAGATTGTTTCATAATGCTCAAGAATCCTGAGAAGTGACGAGTAGATATGGACAACTGATAGAGCTGCCATATAAAACCGGGTGTAAGTGGATTGTCGGTATTTGTATGACTATTCCATTATCGGTGGTAAATTACCCGGCGGCTTTCCCATTGGCGGACCATTAACCGCATGTCCTTAAACAGAATATCGGATTTCCACTGCAACCTTCAGTTCGGGAGTTCTGTTTCATTTGTGTCACCCGTCGTCCACAAGGAACCGTCTGTCCCTCAGACCTGATCCAGTTCACAACATTAAAAACCACACGGTAATCTTTTTTGCATTGTGCACAATATATTTAGGTCACCAGTGGTCATGGAACTGTAACCTGCCACGTCTATACGGCAGTAGTTTGGTTAATGTTTCTGGGATTGCAAAAAATTGAGATAAGTAGTTCCTTAAAAGTACCGTCTATAAAACTAGCTGGATATCCCGAGCGTTCCGGTAGCAACGATTTGGATCATACAGTCCATACCAGTCAGTAACTTAACGTTCAAACCGTATACCATACAAATTAGTATAGTAAAGTCCCTCTCCAGTAAAACCCAGATGATCCGATTTTCGCCGGATCCGACGATACACAACCCCACATTCACGCAACACAGGCGAGACAACAGAAGACATGGACTGTCAACATTCGGTACCAAAATTAGCTAGTATCGAGCACTTTTTGGTTTATTATTCTGTGAATAATACACCTATGTATTTGCTCAGCAAAAAATTTTATAACACCCCCTCAAAATTTTTTCTTTTCCGTTTCAAGGTGCGTAGATTCCAAAAATGCAATGTCCGTCCGCCGTACGCCGTACGCCGTAGGTATCACGTTTACCGGCTTCATTTTCGGTCTAAAAAATTCGTTCTTTCGCACACATGCTCCATTTGGGCCCTAGTTGTGTCCCGAAACTTTTCAGCCCGATCGGAATATACCCAGGGGTGTTATGAGTGAAAATGTGTGTAAAAATAGGTACTTTTTACGTTTTAGCAACATATTGGTAACATGAGCTTCTGAGATATCGTTTTCTATGTTTTTGGGGACGAGAAGACCGAATATGAAGTCGATTTTGACCAAAGAGTGGAAAATTGAGTTCTACCAAATGTTCAGCTCCCAGAATTGATTTTTTATGAGTCAAAAACCTGGAAAACTGTCTGAAATCACCATCAATGTGTATATTATAATAACATTGGAAAAAGTGTAAACATATGAATCAAGACCATTAAATGGCACTACCAATGATCAAAGATGATCTGAAAAAAAAGAAAAAAAGCGTACCTATTCCATGTTTTGGGGGTCAAAATTGGTGGAAATCATCAGAAATAGCTATTTCAATCATTTCACATGAAAGAAACAATAAATTTAACAGCCAAAATTTCAGTAGTTACTTATGTCCAATAGAATAATAAACCCATGTGTTTGCAGCGTTTTTTTCCATAGTTTTTAGTCCATAGTTTTTATATAGAGGATGTTACAGCCGTCGGTACGCACCTACCCACTTAGACTGATAATTATCAATTACTATGTTTTCGGTGTAACAATTAATTATTACTGTTGGACGGCTCAACTGTGAAATGACCGAGGCACCTATTTATAATGTTAGTGTACAGATATAACAGCGAATCTGGTCTGGGTCAGCAGTCAGTCGGAAATCTCTACCTAAATCTCGAGATGTTTCCAGCTTTGCTAGACTTACGCGGCGGAATGTGGTAGAGGAGGACGATGCCCTCAGATAAGCTTGTTAGTTCGCCATAAGGTGTGCCGAGTGTGGGATTTCAGTTTCGCGGGAACTGAATTTTTTTGGTTCATTATTCTGTGAATAATACACCTATGTATTTGCTGAGCGGATACATAGGTGTATTTTTTACCTCAGCAAAAAATTTTTATAACACCCCCTCAAAAAAATTGTTTTACGTTTCAAGTTGCATAGATTCCAAAAATAATGTGTCCGTCCGCCGTACGCCATCCGCTGTACGCCGTCCGCCGTCAGCCATATCATCCATATGTACTTTATTTTCGGTCTAAAACATTCGTTCTTTCGCACACTGGCTCCATTTGTGCCCTAGTTGTGTCCCGAAACATTGCAGCCCGATAGGAATATACCCAAGGGGGTTATGGGTGTAAAAATAGAGTTTTTGGTTTATTATTTTCAATAATGAACCATTGGAATCGAGCATGAAAAAAAAAATTCTTACCCCCCCTCAAAATTTGATGGTTTACGTTTCAAGGTATGTAGAATCCAAAACTGCAATAAAAATATTTCTGTCTGTCCGCCGTACGCCGTACGCCGTACGCCGTACGGGCCACTTTTCTTAGTTACCATGAAAAAAAATTGATGAAATTCGGGTTATAGGTTCCGTTCGGCGTCTAGTTGGTCCTCGAAGCTCGACGTTACTGTGAGTCATCTCTAAGGGGTTCAAAATAGGGGTTGAAATTTTCAAAACGCCTATACCATTTTTTTACGTAAATATTTTTACGGTTTTAAATAGTTCTTGAACTTGCGAGTTTTTTAAGACCATCCGTAGCATCGTACGTCCAGCCGTTCGTTCACAGTAAGGCCCCGAAGTTTGCACCGACAGGCATTTTCGACTCCAGTGTGAATGAAATTGTATACAATCCAAACCAAATCTCGTAACCAGAGACGCGCCCACAATAGGAATTTGTGAATACGGCCAATCATTGGTAGGGATCACCTGATTATATTGGCGGAGTATGAAGTCGAGTTGGTTGTTCTGTGATATTATTTAATTTGAAAAATGATGGCTCTATTGGAGTTTGTTGGTAGGTAGTGAAACTTGAACAAACGTTGAAGTATTATTGATGGGTAAATTATTACTACGGTAAATCATTACTCAACGGTAAATTATTACACAACGGTTCATTATACCATCTACGTAGAAGGGGCTGGAGTTTGTTGGTAGGTACTTTTGCAACTTTTTTCACTCCTCATCAACAATTTCTTTTCAGAACTTCATTATGTGTGTTTCTTTTTGTTAGGTACTGTTTGTCATCGGCAGAATTATTTTAGCAACATTTAACTCGTGATTTAGGTAGGTACCTAGTAACGAGTACGGGGTTAGGTACTAACCTACGGAGGGTCTGCGATCTACATAATATGTGTAGAATAGTACATATCATATTATATAGACGGGTTATCTATACATAGAGCTGTGATCTGTAACAGAAGGGTATTCTATACAAAATAACAAACCGTTGTGCAGGGATTTGCAGCGTTTTTGGTATTTTAGTAACAAGAGCTTGTGAGGTGTTTTCCAAGTTTTTTAGGACCAGGAGACCGAATATGAAGTCGATTTTGACCAAAGAGTGGGAAATTGACGAAGGTTCAGCCTTAAATTTACGTTAAATTTTGGTCTAAAATCTTCGTTCTTCCGCACACGGTTTGCCATTGGGGAACACATTTGGGTCCGAGTTGTGCTGCGAAGGTCGGCAGACAGATCGGAAAACACCCAGGGGTGTTAAGGTGAGAAAATTGGTGAGGTTTTAATGAACATGAGCTTGTGAGGTATCGTTTTTCCGTGTTTTTTAGGGCGAATATGAATTTTGACCAAAGAGTGAAGAATTGAGGTTGTAACGAAGGTTCAGCTCCCTATGAGTCAAAAACCTGGGAAATTGCCTGAAATTACCATAAAATTGTATATAACAATAGAAGTAGTATCAACAGGTGAATCAAGACAATTGAATGGCTATCAATGGTCAAAGATGATTTGTCAAAACTAGGAGCCTGATTCGTGTTTTTGGGGGCTAAAATTGGTGGAAACAATCAAAAATAGCTATTTCAATTATTGCACATGAAAGAAACAATAAGTGAACAGCCAACATCTCTTTAGAATAATAAACCCATGTGACAAGGACCTTGCAGCGTTTTGTTTTTCATTTCTTGCAAGCATCAGAATGCATGAAGTGCAGTGCGCTAAGTGTCCCCATGACGGCTCTATGAATGAGCAGAAACTGAACATTACCCTGATCAGAGGGCTACTAAAAAATGGTAATCCGGCTCTATCCGGCGATATCTTCGAACAGCCACACCCCGGGGTTGGCCAACCCTGACTTCCTTCCAGCCCTCAGCCCTGGCCTCCCCTTCACCAATTTATTTATCCTCGCAGTGCAAATGTTGGGAATTTACGCAACGAGCTCTTCAGACAGAGGTGCTATGGGTGGGTGTCTGCCTCGACAGGGATTACTTGTACTGGTGTTTAGTTTATATTTAACTATGGTTTATATTTTAAATAATCATCTCCGTGGATGCGAGTATTGCGGTGGTTTGGCCCAACTAGAGCTACTATTAAATGTATTATTATCTAATTAAATCATCTGTATACATATATGCAATCGTAGTTCTGTTTATTTTTGAAGATCGGCTACATTTTCTAAAATCTTTAAAGGCAATGGTCTAATTAGAATGTAAGTTGGGTAATTAGGTCGAGGATAGTCGAATCGACTGCAATTTTCGAATTTTGGAAAAATTGTACCGTGAAAAGAGGTAGTGGGAGAGAGGATGATGGCCTAAAAAGGGGGTAAAGCTGAACACGAACACCACCCACCAGTGCGGCTCGATTTGAATGATAATTTGGAAATGAATATGAATGTCGAGGGCAGAAAGCATTCCAACTGGAATTTTTGGGCCACTGGGACTTGAAAAATGGTGTCGTGAATGGGGCACTTTTTATAAATCCTGCAATTCTCTTTCTTTTAAATGCTTCTTTTGAGTGAATCTGAGAGAACAGTTTATGGGGATATAACAGGAATTGTGATGGTGAGTGGCGTGAGGGTGCACTGGGTAGCATTGTAATAATATGAACCCTCACAACGTTTTGAAACATATTTATACCTGCTCAGCTGGTTCGCGAGTAATGTTTTGACCGAAACGTGTCTTGCGAAACGTTGCGCGTAACGAGAGTGAGCCGTCAGTTTGGTCAACCTTATTAACTGCTGGAAACGGCGGACTGACTGTTTCAATAAATAAATACTTTTTTAAATTTTATCTAAATCTACGATCTAATTAAAGAATCTACGTCCGTTGAAAGTTAAGCAACAAATTGGGGGGTTAAAAGGTTTTTTCGTAGTCTACTACAAAGGTTCATTACTGAAAATTATAACGCAAACCTCAAAAAAGTGTATGAATTGGTCTTTAGGTACCCGTGCCTACCTACAACATGCTGCATAAGATGAACATGTTCATTTACATAATGTAATCGAGAATTGATTCATACCTATCAGAAAAATGTATACCACCATCTATCTTGTTTCATCTACATTAACCTATTTACTGTAGGACCCCGTCAGTCCTAACCCCGCTAATCCGAATACCTGGTCCAGTAAAAAATGGAGAAAAGAATGTCTGCATAGGTGCAACGTGCCAGTAGGTAGGTTCGCTTTTTGAAGAAAGTTATTTAGGGAACGAAACACATTTTCACGTAAATATTATTGCCTAGGGCCCTAGAGCCTCCTCTCGGTGACGAGAAGCCCTCTTTTCGGTTTACAACTTTCGTATGGCTGCTTGTTCTATGAAATTCCGCCGCAGGTACTGAACAGTAGCGTCGCTTTTGTAATCCCTTGAAATTCGTTCGACCACCAGCTGCTTATATTTCTCCGAAGTTCCTTTCCTGCTAACGAGCGTGATCACAAGTTCAGTCGAGCGTAGGTAAAATGCGGACAAGTTAATCCGTTGAGCTCGCTGGAGGTTGGTTTCGCATAGGTGAAATGCGGACAATTCTGTACTAGTAAAATGCATTGTCAAGCGATCTGGATGCTCGCTCGCTCGCATCTCAAAAAGGATAAACAATCCCAGAAACTATCCCGTGAATGAGCAGGTTGTTTGGGACTTCTGAATAGATTAGTGGAATGCATTGTCAAGCGATCTGGATGCTCGCTAGCGCTCGCATCTCAAAAAGGATAAACAATCCCAGAAACTATCCCGTGAATGAGCAGGTTGTTTGGGACTTCTGAATAGATTAGTGGAATGCATTGTCAAGCGATCTGGATGCTCGCTAGCGCTCGCATCTCAAAAAGGATAAACAATCCCAGAAACTATCCCGTGAATGAGCAGGTTGTTTGGGACTTCTGAATAGATTAGTGGAATGTAATGTTAGGTATGTAACAAGACTGTTTAATGCCTTCGAAAATACCAGAAAAGAAGACAAGTAGAGCAGGAATTACAAAGATTGTGAGATTCAGTCAGGTTGTTTGAACAAGTGTGGGAAACTGACAGGACAGACTCGTCCGCATTTTAACGTACATATTTCAAAAACACCGTCCGCTTTTTAATGTTTACTTTCAGGGATTAACAAACGTCCGCAATTTACTGCGTCCCGTTCAGTCAGTACCACGAAACACAAAGATCTTTTATGTGTTCCGTGGTCAGTACCATCCATATAAAACTACATCTTTCACATGGATGGTCAGCAGGTACAATATGAATATACGTAGGTACCTACGTTGCACCCAAGTTTATTTTATGAAGCAATAACCACTACTGTAATAGTTACTTCATCTACCTCTATTAATTTATACGTTTATACAAATTAATCACACCTGATCCAATGGTTTGGCTCTTCGTTTCGATTCTTGATTTCAGTACCTACTGATCTTTCCTCATGTCGTTCCATTCCATCCTCCCTGTTCTCCCGGTCATGACGGGCTTTGTCCTTTGGGTCCCCAAGAAACTCACATGTTTTGTAAAGCTCAATGACCCGGATGCCGGATGGACTAGAAAAACACGTTTAAACGATTCAGAGCTGAATAAACCAATAATATTGAAAATGATTTAAAACTAATATTGCATGGAATTATGGAAACCTGACCTACAGCAGTGGATTACATTTCATATAAACAATATCCTATGAGATTGAAGATCTAAATTGAAGCTTCATAATTAGGAATACAGGTAGGTGCCTACCTAGGTATTCAATTTCATCAGTTTACAATTTAATGTTCTTTTCTGTGGCGCAAGTTGATCGCTTATGTTACCACCGGTTTGTTTACCCTGTGGAATATTTCACAATATCTTAAAAGATGGGTTGCCTTTGAAATTTATGCGGGATCCTAATTTGAGCTTATTAGGTTCCGTCCAACTTGCTGTTTTCTAAGAAGCAAATTTTAACCAAAAATCATTTACGAGAAGTCCACCAGGAACAGTTTCTAGATGACAATACGGACTGAATCGCATATTTAAATAATCAAGCAGTTCGATAGCTATTATAATTGTAGGTTAGTCGTTGGTTTAGTATCAACTAATAAAATCATATTAAATTTTTTTCCCCCTGAATTATAGATGTTTGCACAGGTTAACGTTAAACGATTGTTCGCGGCAATACCTACGCTCTACTTTAGATTGACCGGGAACCGAGGATCCTTGTAATTTAAAGTAGAAAATCAAATTTCATTCGTGACTTTGGCTGAAATTTGTCAATGAGAATAATTACCTACAATTATTACCAGAGAATTTTCTTTTACTGTCGATAGGATCAGTTGGTTCTAGCCTCCAACCCATTATGGTCTGCCTTGGTTTGGTTCTTTTTTCAGCTCTCCTTGTATTTTGTTTCCTTTATTTTCCCTCGAGCAATCCTGAAATAAAACGGAGTAGCTTGCATATAAATTCAACTCGGGTTGCATCAACACAAAAGGAAGCTGAGAAAAGGGACAAAATACCACAATAGTCACCCACGCCTGCCAGGGGACTTTATCGATACCCCCCCAGTACATTATACAGATAGGCCTCGCCCACTTTAACCTTTTTCCAACTTTTGACATCAGAACGAATTAGAACCACAGTTGGTTGAAAGGGCAAGGTCACTGACCTCAGGTCCAAGGGCGGTGGGTTCATAATATTTATTCACCTCTATGAGGTACCTATATGAGAAACCTAGGTTCTAAATAAAGGGCGATTATAGTAATGGTCGAGGGAACAATGGGTTGGAGAACCGTTCACGCATCATGAGCAGAATCGGAGGTTGTTTGTTGGTGATTTAAACTCTACAGATCATCATTGTGTGGCTGTTCACTACCATGGCACCGTTAGCCTTCGTTAAAGTACCTACCTCAGATTCTATCGAAATAATCGGAGTTTGTAGATAGTAATCTATTGAGTAATGTATAAGGAAAACGGATGTTCGTGTACTGGTAATACGTAGTTACGGCGTTTTGATGAGGAAGTATAGAGTTCTTATGTAAATTTTTCTTGTTTCAGGTAAGTGTGCGAACCTAAATGTTTGATTTGACATGAGTATAGACGTGTGGATGCGTAAGTACTATGAGTAAAAGATTGTGTATAATAGGTATTCAATTTGTACACGTACTTAGATTGAGAGGCATTACGAGGAATAAGAGCAATTAGCGGTCATACTGCCCTAATTAGTGGATTTTCGAAGTACCATACCTATTTAAATACCCTTAAACCTACCACTTGATTGAACATCTTCATTGCACACTGGCAAATATTGAAATAGTGTTGAATATTACAGAGTGAATTTCATGTAGAATGCCTATCTTCTATATAATATGCTGTAGGTATTTTTATGGAAACTAAAGATATAACATCTTAACAATCTATACATACCTATATACTCGTACACACAACTAACTCAGTAGGTACCATATCCTTCCCCCAAACCTTGAAATTTCTTTCAACGCTGTTTGGCGGGCAGCTTTTTGCCTCCAAGGCGAAAAGCCCCCGCCAAACAGCATTGAAAGAAATTTCAAGGTTTGGGGGGAAGGAACGGGTTTTTATATAATATGCACATCCAAGAGGTGCGAAGCACTATGCTACTTCGGCGGGCAAAATAGATAACAATCATTTTTGCGGGTGAGGAGGTTTTGTTGGCGGATAAATTTTTACAACAGGGTTGTTTTTGGGGGTATGTCTGACTCAGCAGGTACCATAATTAATAGTCATGTGTATTTGATGCCATATCAGATCGGAGGTATTCAGGAATGGACAAGACGCTGACCTAACAATCACAAACTCTTTGCTGACGTTTCATTATGCGCACGAGAAATTAGAAAATTTATCAATTTTGTTGTTGTAGTAGGTAAGTCATTTAGAATAATTCATCAGGTCGCTAAACGTCAAATCTTCCGACGGAATCCGTCATTGAGACCAGAAAGTTGTTGATATTTAGCACAAACCTCTTCGGCGACGGTTGAAGAAATACGCGAATTTTAAGCTTCTGATTGGTAAATTCAAAGACCGGACTGCCCCGTCGCATTGACTATGGCATTTAGACCGGACCGCTTCTCTTAACTAATTGTGGTTCCACTTGAATGTCAGCGGTCCGTTTGGGAGGAGGCCGATATGTTTACGCAACGTGCTGCACCTTAACGATGAAATTTATTTTTGGTTGGTCCTATAGTAAATTTACGAGCGATACGAGTTCTTGATTTTCCTCCTTGTACCTACCACTTTATTTTTGTTCGGATGACTTGGGCACATCAGTTCGTGTGTAACTGCTAACACTCATGAAATGCTGTAGTTATACGTGGGTAACTTAGGTACTTGTGACCTTGCGTACTTGTAACTGTATGTTACTTACGGATTGATTCTCAAACACACTCCAGTTTTTCTCATCACTTCCATTTGCTCTCAAGATGAAGTGTACCTTCATTAACATTGATTAATGCCCTTGAAATAGGCATAACTCTTGCCAATAATGATTTATCAGCCATTATATTCCAACCTGTTCCAATAATATTTATGAAGTTCGTTAGCTCCCACTTATTACGGTCTGACCACAAGCGACCCTTTTGTCTCAGTGTGATTTACTGTTCTCAAGATTTTCTATTTACGAGCTCCCAAAGACAGTCTAACTGAATGATGTACCGCTCAAAGACCTCGATCACTTGTGAGGCCTTTCAATGTTTCCCGTCAATTTTATGGTTGAAGCTAATGGCAGTTGGGAGAAGTCACGGGGAAAGGTTTTGAGTATCCAAAATAATGTATTTTTATTTTTGAGGAAAATTTATAAACAACTAATTGTATTTTTCGGGATTTTTGCAAGTAATCTAACCAACAAAGCTTTGATGCCAGCAGCTTCACTTTTCCTTTTATTAATAGTACTACTGTTACTTACTCTACTTATTTTGATCCACACAACCAAAGGTAGGGAATTGTATCCATGGAAGACTCCACAAAATTTTTTGTCCTCCAAAATCAAAATATCCACCCGCATTTTGCGTTTAAGGATAAGAGATGGCAGTGCAATCGCCGAACGTACTATATTTGTTTCCGTATTGTATTTGTAGGCAACTACAGTAGCGTCCCGCTAATCCGAACTAGATGGGACCAGACCCCGTCCGGATCACTGGAAGTCGGGATTAAACGGAATTTGCTGTAAAGTGCACATAATAAAAAAATAGATTTTTTCTCATAAATAAGTACACCTTTTCCTCAGTTTAATTTTATTTTCAATCCTACATAATTTACCTATAGTAATAATAATAATAATAATAATAATAATAATAATAATAATAATAATAATAATAATAATAATAACAATAATAATAATAAATCAAACCTTGTCGTTGAAATATTTTCTTACTTACCGCTAGCTAAATGAAATGTTGATGATATGTGCGGTGCTATTCACAAATTGTCTGCGCATGCGCAAACTTCAAATTCCTGGCACTCCCGCAACTCCGGTTCTGTTCTACCGAGTTTATTGAAATTTCCAAAGATCACGCAAGTTGTGTCCCTGATAGTCCCCTATGAATTTCATTACTATCGGAATAATAGTAGCAGCGTCTGTGGTTGTTAATGAACAGGAGGCACCTTAAATTTAATACAAATCAATGATGGATAGCTAAATCAACGAATTAGGTTTATGAAGCAATTTTACGATGTGTGGAAGCTATGTGCTGCCCGCCTACTTGGCAGCCTGGGAGGGATGTTGTTTGTGTTGGTCATAATCATAATCTACGTGAGAACTGGCTCACTGACTCACTGGAGGAAAGAAGTCTTCATCATGAAGACTTAACCTTCAACCTTCCGCCTTACGCGTGGATGCCACAAAGTCTAACTGAGCAAGTCGTAGGTATACACAAGGAAGAACCAATATTTATCAAATGTTAATTCCGTCTGTCTGTAAATAGATTAGAACTACGGAATTTCATGTTTATTCTGCGTTTTATGCCTTTTGAGGACGATCGCGGCTCCATTACATAAATTTGCCTTTGCTGCGGCTGTCTGCACCTATACCTACGTTTGTTCGCTAAATATTAACATCCCATGGCCGAAGAGATCACCACTGTCCTAAAATTTGGCCAAGGAGAGGGTTTTTGAATAACTGCTAGTCTTTTTGATACTTGGTAGTCTACTTCCATTAAGGATTTTAAGGATTTTCATCTTTACTGCGAAGTGCGAAGTATGGCGTGCATCGTATCGGCGGACAGACAGGAATTTGTTTCTTCCATCTTCGGATTCTACATACCATGAAACGGAAACCAACAATTTTTGAGTTTTTATTTTTTATTTTTTAAAAATGTTCCAACGGTTCATGATTGAAAATAATAAACCAATATACAGGAGAACTTGAAATTTATACCACCTTGCTGATAGCCTCGTATCCAGTAATTATGAAAATCCTTAATGGAAGTAGACTATCAAGTATTCAAAAAGACTAGCAGACGTATTCAAAAAATACGAGGATATCAGCAAGGTGGGCTCCATTTCAAGTTCTCTTGTATATTGGTTTATTATTTTCAATCATGAACCTCTGGAACATTTAAAAAAAAAAAGAAAAAGAAAAATTCAAAATTTGTTGGTTTCCGTTTCAAGGTATGTAGAATCCGAAGATGGAATAAACAAATTTCTGTCTATCCGCCGTTACGACGCACGCCGTACTTCGCACTTCTCTTCGTTCCCATGAACCAAAATTAATTAATTTGGTTTGTAGGTCCCACTTGGGGTCTGTTTGTCAGCGAAGCTCGGCGTTACAGTCAATCATCTCTGATTGACGGGGTGAAAAATGGAACGCCGTAGCTCGAAAACTTTCAGTAGAAGGGTATGGCTTTATTTACGTTTTTCAATTGATCTTGGTATAAAGAATTTTTTGAGATCACCCGCAGCATTGTACGTCCAGCCTTTGTTTGCATCGAAAAGCTTCGTTAACATGATCGTGAGTGAAACGGTATAAATCTGGCCTAGATATCATTGCTAGGGAGCACCTGATTATAATCACGCTAGGCTGTATGATCGAGTTGGTTGTTCCGAGATATTATTTCATTTGAAGATGATGGATATTCTGGATGCTGTTGATAGGTACTTTTTCATTTGAACAAACGTTGTGCTTCACGAAAAATAACGAATAATTATTGATAGAATTCTTGATTACACCGCATATTCATGAAATGAGATTGCCCGGCTAGCTCCAGTACTCGATTTAGGGCTATCTTGTGGGGAGCTCAAGGGTAGGTATACTGACCTCAAAAAACAGCGGTCTACAGGTAAATAATAAACCGTTGTGTAATAATTTGCAGCGTTTTTATGTTTATGTAGGAATAGATGAGAATGATAACACGAAGAGTAAATTGAAATATCGTTCATGATCCAGAGAGGACATCCACCTCGCAATGCCGTGTGGGGACAACCGACTTTCTTCCTCGACAGATCAAGGGCGCAGTCTGAATTATCTGCCCACGAACGGTGTTCCAGGTTCATCGACACAGCGATTCTCTACAACAGCGATCCGCGAACGTCAAAACAACGCGCTATCTGATGGGGGACACGGTTTAACGAGAATCCGTTGACAGTAAAGTTGTCAATTTAATCGAGGTTTCTTAAGCTGTCGTCGTCAACACTAATGGTTGTACTTACCTACGTCATTATCCTAGTCGATTTCGACGTTTCAGGATTTCTGGAGATTCAATCTCGCGACTTAATTCGTCAACTAAATTCTCAATAGGTGTAGATGAGGGACTGGAACCGACTACGCTTGTTCAACTTTACTAAATGTTTGAATATTTTGTAGGTAGGTAGGTATATAGGTATGTTATCTTGCTTTTTTCCGCTTCAATCGCCCGTGATCTATCCATTTACGCTCCCAAAGGGTCACTTCTTCCCTTATCCGGCCAAACAAATACCCTCAACGACCGTCCAGTCACACACGCGTCACTTGCTGCAGTTTCATCAACAATTTAAATTACAGCAATCAACCGAAAATCGATCAAGCGTTTGTCAGATTCTTCAAGGAAGCTGTTTTCACGTTATTGGCCTATTCACGGTTGAGGTGAAGATATTATTTTCACGGTCCGCTCGCGCTCTTGGGCGCTGCTGTGCAAACGACTCGTTTCCTTTGCTTAGGCTCGTAATCGCTGAGAACAAACGGTTGAACAAATAGCTTTTTTGTCTGCAGTTTATAGCTTCCTTTTTCTAGAGATGACATCGGGATCTTATCGAGGTGAATATCTGCCCATTAACACTTTGTCAAGGTTGTTTCCCCTGTTCATTGCCCTGAGAAAGGCTGTAGTTGACACATCTTGAAGTCCAGTCTGAGAAAGCCTTTCTGGCTCCAAAACCTTTCTGGTCTCTGGAACCAAGATGGAGCAACCGCAAATCCAGGAGATACCTAGGAAGGGTAATATTGAAGCAATTTACCTGTACCTATAATACAGATTAATCTTACATTATGTTGCACTTTCAAAGTCATTTAATGCATACTGATAGTGAACTAGCCTCCTCCGAAAGTTCGAACGTTTACGAAAAAAGGGTTGTGACATAAAGCCATTTTAACCATAGACTCAGGAAATTATCCAAACGCTGAGTTCACCGACAATTTCAATGAGCGGATTGAAACCTCCCTTAGCAGCTGTAGTAGGTAGGCTATATTTTATACTGTGACATGCCACAACCACAATGAGCTGGTGAGGCGTCTTCAAACGTGGGGGGGTTCAAATGGGGTTCAATACCTACCTACCAACAATATACACGGGTAGAACTATTTATTCATCTCGAGGCCCGAATGCTTCATCTCGAAATCGATGCCCAATTAATGGTAGCACCTGAATAGTGGTATGGTCGTTATGAGTAGATGGTTGGCAATGACTGGATTTTCTACTTGTTGACAACGCAGTGCCTTGGATTAGGCTCAGGTTAGGCTCGTGGCTAACAATGGGCAGTTAGTTTGCAGAGTATTTTGTGATGATTTCGTCTTGTTGATTAGGGCATCCACCAAGGCAGGGTGCAGCTCTAGATGGGGATGAGAAGAGAAACTTTTTGAGGGAAAAATCAACTGTTTCATTATTGAGAATAAAAATAGAAAAGAAAACATGATAATTTCTGGCATATCAATGAGTAACATGAAGTTTCTACGTATTATGGTAATGTCCTGTTTATACACCAATTCATAACTTGCCAAGCTGGTACCTACCAAACAAGAGATTTTAATGCTTCCCTGGATCTCATTTACAACAATTTTTATGAGCCCGATGTTGAAATAGTTAGGAGGTACCTACGCGACATCCAAATATGTTTCGATGGCTGATATCGTTTAGGCTTCCAAATGGTAATTTAACCTTACCATCATCGCTAAATGTAGGTATTTTTTCTTGTTTATGGATACATTTCTCCTGAGGGTCAGACCGAATTTTGCGACACGGCAGATTTGACGTTAGTCATATTTCTTATGATGTTCACGTAGAGAACCACTGCATGGTTAAAAAAAACTCCATTATTTAACATCCTGCACAAATCGTTAACCACTCATTAAAATATCGTGAAATCTCTCGCTGCCAAAACCTAGCCTAACAACATATTAATGGTACAATGTTTTTCCGTGAAGCGGAAAATAAATTTGGTATAGGTACATGCCTACCTTTAGTTTTACAATCTGTTTAGCAGCAATAACATTAGCTACGCCTGTGTTATTATAATTGATCATTTTCAGAAATTCACGCCTTGGAAATAACAGAAAATGGTGAAGTGAAATGATTTGTATATTCAAAATATGAAAAAAAGGAACTTTCGGTTCTCATAACGGGAATAGTCGTATGTATTTGTGGTCTAGTGGAAGCCACATCGTGGTCGTAATCTAATAATCTAATCGTATGTAATCCAGTGGAATACTTGTAAAATCCAAGCATGAATAAAAGAAACCCCGCACTGTCAACTATTGCGTAGAATATTTCTGTTTCGTCGAAATTAAACGGAACTCGTTGCTGGAGAAAGCTTCTGTTTTTTTTGGAGGATAAGCCGCCATCTATGCATTATTCATTGTTCGACGTGACAAAAAATAAACGAGGTCTACCCATCTTCACTGCCAGATGTTGATATTGGGAAATCCGCTGCGTTATATCACTGAATCCGAGAATTCGTTCGTTTGGCGAGCGTGACTGGCGCGTGGAGGAGCAACCTAAAATGAATGGGTCCCTTGGGTCAAGCCAATAGCGGATGGTGGCTTATGAAGATCACTTGTTGGTCCGTCTACCGATAATCTGGCCAAATCAGCGGCTGTCATTCTACTCTCATCATCAAAATGAAACCAGTTTTTGCTGTCGGTACCAGCAGTTTTTCAATGATCCCAGATTTTTGGGGAACACCTGTTGTTGTTGCATCACAACTATAGGTTAGACCTCGAAGCGTCAAGCTTGTTATAAGCAGCTTTGATAGAAGCATGGTATTGCAGCCAAGCATAACGTTCATTAGGATAATAGAGGAATTCTGTGAAGGTATAAATACACTAGCGATTCGATGTAGCTATGGACCGCTGGAGGAAGGATCGACCAGGAACAGTCTTTGATTGGAGCCCTTGGAACTTGAAAGCGTTTAGATCCTCTTTATTTTTTCTAACTAAAAATCTAGGTTTCAGAATTGTAGGGCACCATTGTCGAATCTTCCACTAAAATGTCCTTCGTAAATCTGTAAGACTCTTCACGCCTGAAGAGTCAGTATTTACAGATGAGTCACTGGTGAAGTTGACACAATTCTACTACAGTTTAAGCCTAGTGAATTCTAAATTAATTGGAATTAGGGTCAGTGTACCTTTCGTTAACAACAGATAGCATTCTCAAGGTCTATCGATAATTTGGTAATCGATAAATCGAAGTAAAGATCGATACGTAAATTGCCAAGATTTCGTATAAATAGTTTTCTTTTACAGGGTAGGGTCGTTAGCCCCCCCCCCTCCCCCCCTGAAGGACCAGGTCATTTTTAATTAGGGTTTCCTCCCTTATTAGGTCGGCTGAAATTATCTGAATAGTCCGACCTACCCTCGCTGTGCCGTTACCTTCTGTCTAGATTATTTCACAGGCGCTTTCGGCTGTTGGGTTGTGAGCCGTTGTGGTGAGTATATCACTCCCGACTCATACCAATAGCCCACCACCACCGACGTCGTACCCGGGTCAAAAAAACCATGACAGGAATACGCCAGATGGCAGAGTTACTGGCAGACCTCGACTGCATTCGCTGGAGGAAGTGGAGGAGGACTTCAGTCGACTGCAGGTTCGGGGTTGGAGAAGGAAGATAGTAGAAAAAATTGGAGGAAGATAGCCGGAAAGGCCCTGGTCCTCCATGACAGTAGTGTCATACGAAGAAGAAGAAGTTGAGTAATTTTTCAAAATCCTGTAGGGGTCTACAGGTATAAATAAAGATGTCAGCACCCACTGTCACTAGAACACCTAAGACCACCTTGGCCACAAAATCAGGGAGTGGAAATGAGAGAGAGAAAAAAAACCCCATTCAGCTATGGGGATGAAATTGAGATGGGGCGCTATACTAATAAAAACTCTTCCATTCGAATAAGCAAAACAGTTGTAGGTGGGTGGGTGATGTAAGTCGGGGTTCAGGTCAAGCCCTCTTTCATTGTCCAGCTGCCCCGGAGTGGGCTCTTTTCTGGGATACGAGTAGATGGAACGCCTCAGATTGCTTTGTTATATCACGCCGATCGTCGGGTTTCGATTTCGAGTGGAAAGAATCGCATCAAAGACGGGATGATTCGAAAATCGGCAGGCTGAGACCGTTTTTGGAAACAGAGTGAGAGTTCATGAAGCCATCAGTGATAGAGGAACGTTATTAGGATTAATTGTCCGTTGTCTGAAGTTTCATTTCGTTTGTTCCTTGTTTTCAGAACCGTTATGATACGGGTGCATTAGCTGATTATATGTGATGTGTGAAGCAATTATGTACACAAATGTCCCCAAAGTATTTCACTGCACTTACAGGTCCTTTGAGAATTTCATGCTGAACGAATAGGAATACTACACTTTAGGAGTACTCGGCGAACGAGCATATAATTTTTACCGTCCTATCATTCACTAAATCATTCTTAGTACTCCTCCGAATAATGATCCGGTCCTTTCGAAATTCCTCGTACCTCTCGGCAATTATGTGTGCTGTACAATGCAGCGACACGACTATGCAATCACTTCGATATGTCCATCCATGATACATCTGAAAACCTTTAGTTGGTTGGCGTTAGGTGGACGGGGGCCCGAGTAGGCCACGACCTGTTATTCAACTTGTACGTACCTACCCTGTTTTGATGTCCTCGTCTAAAGTTCGCCTGTTTTGAGGAAATTTTCGAGGTAGAATTGAACAGAAATGGCAGTTGAACAATAGTAAATGTACAACGAAAGCTGTCTACAGAAGCGAATGAATTTTCTTTGCCCCTATTTCTTTTCTGTCGTCCACGTACTAACACGAAATTACTGATGATTTCCTCATGTCGACCAACTAAGTGGTCTGGGTACCTACCTACTTGAGCATTCTGGCTATTGAACGAAAATATCCACAGTCGTGTTTCTAACAAAATTCGATGAACTTGTAAACCCACTTACTTAACGGGCGATGCAGGTTTATAAGATCTTTCGGATCTTCTCGACTTGCAAACTTGACCCAGTTAAAGTTATATCACTGCCGAGAAAGGTACGAATCCGTTCCTGGTAATCCCAAACCTGTTGGACGGGGCATTTGAAGAGTCCACCTGCCTATCTGGGCAGATTTCGTTACCTGATTCTGACTCGAAATGTAAACACCGATATCGACAATGGTTCGCCACGCAACAGGAATGTCGCACTTACACAACTGAAGACGCCGAAGGAGACGAACCAACGTAACTGGTTGGAAACCTCAAACTGTAACAAATTTTGTTGTAGAGCTCATTCAAATAAACGAAGTTGGTTTGCCTCCCGGTGTTCTTGGTGGCCTCAATGAGAGTCTACCGCTTTGCACTTTTACTTACTCAAGTTACGTGCACGAAAAATAGTTTCGTTTGTTAGTGCTACGGGACCAAGGAAGAAATAGAACGTAAAAAGTCCTTGTTACCATATAATATTGGGCACGAACAAGGTTATACAATTGAAAATGAACCCAAATCGCATCAATATTCGCATGGGCACCTTATACCGTGAACCAACAGATGGACTAACATAATTATGTACTAAAACATCCTCTTCTGTAGGTGGTCTGTAGATGGTGTAGGTGGAGTTTTGTTCCTTCATATGCATTTATACGTGCGATTGCAAGCTTTGATAACTACGAGGGGTGCTTGACTTTTTATTACCTCAATAGGTAAGAATGAGGAGAGAGGTTTGATTGAATGTTTTTCCACGGGTAATAGTTGCATGTATTTCTCAGTCACTGATATAACTACTTTTGTCGGAACCAAATTAATTTCACGTAACCACTAATTCCTTCCTTCACTGTGGTGGATTCCATGTAACCGCCTGGCACCAGTGTACGTAATTACGAATAAGAACCCTTTGATCTATCCTTGTAATGCATTTTGGTACATGGTTTTCAATAATGATCCTTTGGAATCGAGCATGAAAAAAAAATAAAGAAATAAATTAAGCAACCCCCCCCCCCCCCCCACCCATTTTTAAGGATTCCGTTTGAAGGTACGTAGATTCGAAAATGGAATGAAAATATTTCTGTCCGTCCGCCGTACCTACTTCGTTTTTTCATAGTTACCATGAACGAAATTAATGAAATTTGGTTTTTGGGTCCCGCTTGGGGTCTAGTTGGACCGCGAAGCTCGGCGTTACTGTAAATCTAAGGGGTGAAAAATAGAGGTTGAAATCTCCAGAGCGCCGTTATCTCTCGAACTTGAGAATTTTTTTAGACCACCCAGAGCATTGAACTTCCAGCCGTTCGTTCATAGCAAGGCCCTGAAGTTGCACCGAAAGCTTCGTCAACATGATCGTCAATGAAACGGTATACATTGGCGTAGATATCATTGCTAGGGAACAGCTGATTACAATGTCATGGCTTTATGAAATCGATATGGTTGTTCCGAGATATTATTTAATTTGTAGAATGATGGTTATTTTGAATTTTGTTGATAGGTACTTCTTCAACTTCAACAAAAGATATTATGCTTCATGAATAACAAAAAAAACCTAATTAATGATAATAGTATTATTGAATCTACCGCGTATTTATGAAACTGTAAGCATCTACGAATTTTCGGAAACGGAAAAGAAAAAATGTTGAGGGGGTGTTATAAAGATTTTTTGCTGAGCTAATACATAAGTGTATTATTCACAGAATAATAAACCAAAATTAAGAAGCACCTCCATCAAGGCAAGGACGCCGGGCACAATGGAATCTCCTCGACTCCTGAATACCGAATTACTGTGACAGAGGTGGTGACTGACTGAGTGTAGTGAGTAAGAACAATAACACGGATGGATTGACAGCCTCCCACGAGGCTCGTCCTCGTTCGCCCGCGGGTCCTTGGTCACTCGGCCGCTCAAGTTCGGGAGGGCCGTGTGAATGCTAAGTAGGCAGCCTTAGTGTTTTACTGACGACTTATTAAAGCACGGGGTTTTGCGCCTGAAGTTCCCGTAATTTCGTGAGCATTTTCCTTTTACAAAAACAGACTGGGACGCGCGAAACTTCATTTACCGACAACGCACCATCGTCACCGGTTCCAGATAACAGGTAGGTATCCGATCGAAGAACTGAGGCTTAGACGAATTGTATATGAAACGTCCACGATGCGTACGATTATGTGTACGAATAAAACTGACCATGTGAAAAACTACTTACCTACCTAGCTTATTAAAAAAAATTTTGTGATCCACAAACTCGTGTTATCAGGTATAGACTCGAGATATAAGTAATACAGTTTTCAAAAACGTTACAAATTATTACACAACGGCTTATTATTTATCAGTATAGATGCCCCTTCTGCGTAGGTCACTGTTTTCTGTGGTCAATAGGTACCTACCCTCGAGCTCCCCCCAAAAAGCCCTAAATCGAGTTTTGAAGCCGGCCGGCTTAGATTGCGAAAATGCAATGTCCGTCCGCCGTATCACGTGTACAGGCTTCATTTTCGGTCTAAAAAAGTCGTTCTTTCGCACACATGCTCCATTTGGGCCCTAGTTGTGTCCCGAACCTTTGCAGCCCGATCGGAATATACCCAGGGGTGTTATGAGTGAAAATATGTATAAAATAGGTACTTTTTGCGTTTTAGTAACATGAGCTTTTGAGGTATCGTTTTCCATGTTTCGGGACGAGAAGACCGAATATGAAGTCCATTTTGACAAAAGAGTGGAAAATTGAGGTTCTAACAAATGTTCAGCTCCCAAAATTGATTTTTTACGAGTCAAAAAACCAGGGAAATCGTCAGAAATCACCATCAATTTGTACAATAACACTTGAAAAAGTGTCAACACGTGGATCAAGACGATTAAATGGCACTATCAATAATCGAGGATAATTAAAAATAAAATTAAAAAAAAAAAGTTCCTAATTCGTGTTTTGGGCCAAAATTGGTGGAAACCATCAGAAATAACTATTTCAATAATCATTTCACGTGAAAGAAACAATAAATGAACAGCCAACATTTCTGTAGGTGTGTCCAGTAGAATAATAAACACATGTGACAAGGACTTTGCAGCGTTTTTTACATTGTTATGATTCGAAACTTCGTGCTGTGACTTGTATATACGGCGATTTACCTGATATAGGTGTGCCGAGTTGTGTGGGACTCCCGCGACACAGTTCAAGTCAGTAATTAGCTGGGTACTCGTGGGTACCTATTCCGTCATTGAGGAGTTATCTGTTTAGTAACAGTAGGACTTAGCAAGATCGCATATGAATGTAGTTTTCAGAACAAATGCATATTTGGTATTTCAGCATTACCGTCTACTGAACCTTCCGAGTTCATTTCAAAATCAACATACTTCATTACAAAGAAACCATAATACAAAATAGAGTGCTGCTGGTAGTGAAGACTTTGCATAAAAAATTGTGGTACCACATGGACCACAGGGATGTAGCTCACATGACTGCAGAACTTTTTTGAATACATAATGGTATACTTTCACGGATAACAATGCATAGCATGGATAAGAACTAGATTTAAAATTATAAGATGAATGAATTTACCTAACCCGCAGTTTATATGAGAATCAACAATGAAGTTTGCTTAGAAACTAGCTACTTTCTTCGTAGCAGTTGATATTTTACGATGTTTTGGTTTATTATTCTTTGAATAATACATCTACGTATTCGCTCAGCATTCCATAACACCCCCTCAAAAATTTTTCTTGCAAGATTAAAGTTGCGCAGATTGCAAAAATGCAATGTCCGTCCGCCGTATCATGCATATCTCCTTTATTTTCGGTCGAAAAAATTCGTTCTTTCGCATAAAAGCTCCATTTGGGCCCTAGTTGTGTCCCGAAACTTTTGTGTTTTAGTAACATGAGCTTGTGAGGTATCGTTTCCCATGTTTTTAGGACGAGAAAACCAAATGTGAAGTCGATTTTGACCAAAGAGTGGGTTGAGGTTTTAGAGAAGTTTCAGCCTTAAAGTTACGTTAAATTTTGTTCTAAAGTGGTCGCTGTTTCGCACACCGACGCCATTTGGGCCCTAGTTGTGCTCCGAAGCTCGGTAGCCAGATCGGAATACGCCCGGGGGAGTTATGGATGAAAAATGGGTGTAAAAATAAGGGTTTTCGAGGTTTTTTTGAGTTTTTGGTGAACATAAGCTTGTGAGGTATCGTTTTCCATGTTTCTGAGGGTGAGAAGACCGAATATGAAGTTTATTTTGACCGAAGATGAAGAATTAAGGTTGTAACGAAGGTTCAGCTCCCGAAATTCATTTTTTATGAGTCAAAAACGTGGGAAACTGTCTGAGATCACCATAAATTTGTATAATAACACTAGAAGTAGTATCAACAGGTGAATCAAGGCAGCTAAATTGCACTATCAATGATGAAAGATAATTTGTCAAAAATAGTTTTCCATGTTTTCCATGTTTTTGGTGAACATAAGCTTGTGAGGTATCGTTTTCCATGTTTCTGAGGGTGAGAAGACCGAATATTAAGTTGATTTTGACCGAAGGTGAAGAATTAATAATAATAATTAATAATTCTATGGCGCTACAACCCGACGAGGGGTCAGGGCCTCCTGTAATGATGTCCGCCAGTCCTCTCTATTTTGTGCTGCTGCTCTCCAGTTTCTTGTCCCCAGGATGGAGCGGGAATCCGAGGCAACACAATCCAACCAGCGAAGTTTAGGGCGCCCGATTCTTCGCTTGGCGTAAATTCTTTCATCTAGGATCCTTCGAGGTGGCTCCTCTGGGCTCATTCTGGCGACATGCCCGGCCCAACGGAGCCGTCCCACCTTTATAAATTGGATGACGTCTTTTTCTTTATATAAATCCATAACTTCTTGGTTAGTTCGACGTCTCCAGGCGAGTTCCTCCGGATCGTAGGTCCCACCCAGGATTCTCCTCAGCACTTTTCTCTCAAATCGACGTAAGTCCTCCTCCAGTGCCTTGGTAAGGGTCCATGTCTCTGAACCATAGGTAAGAACTGGTCTGATTAGGGTTTTGTACAGGCGCAGCTTGGTCGTTCTGGAGATTACCCTGCTTTTCAGCTGTGGGACTAGACCAAAGTAGCATCGATTAGCTGCCTGTATCCTTCGCTGCACTTCTGCTACCATTTCATTATCATTTGTAACCAGAGAACCGAGGTAGATGAATTCATTCACAGTGTCGAATGTATATCCGTTGACTTGAATGCGTTCGGGTGCTCTTCTCGTAGCATTGGTTAGCATGTACTTGGTTTTCGACTGGTTAACTTCTAGTCCAAACCGTGCAGCTGCAGCTTCCAAATTCGTGAAAGCCTCACTCATTGCTCCAAAAGTCCCACCTATGATGTCAATGTCATCGGCGTATCCAAGTATCTGCGCTGTATGATTGAAGACTGAGCCACCAACTTGAACTTCGGACTGCCTAACAGCACCTTCCAGGGCAAAATTGAATAGTAGACAGGCCAGCCCATCTCCCTGTCTTAATCCTCTGCAAGTAGTGAAGGGGTCCGACAATTCACCCCCAACTCGCACACAGCACTCGACCGACTCCATTGTAAGCTTGATTAGGTGAATCAGTTTCCTTGGAACTTCCATTCCCAGCATGGTCCCAAATAACTCCTCTCTTGATATGCTGTCATATGCAGCTCGAAAATCAATGAAGAGGTGGTGGGTTTGAATGTTATATTCTCGTGCTTTCTCCAGTATCATCCTGAGGGTGAAGATCTGGTCCGTAGTACCTTTACCTCTCATAAAGCCTGTCTGGTATTTTCCTATTTCTCTTTCGGCATAAGGAAGAAGCCTGAGGTATAGTATCCGTGACAGCACTTTGTACGCGCATGACAGTAACGAAATTCCTCGGAAGTTCCCACAATCATGGACATCCCCCTTTTTGTGGATTGGACATATTATCGTCTTGTACCATTCAGACGGGATTCTATCTCCTTCCCATATGCAGAGAATTATCTGGTACATGACTTTGGTGAGTTCTTGGCCACCATACCTCAGGAGTTAAAGGTGAAGAATTAAGGTTGTAACGAAGGTTCAGCTCCCAAAATTCAGTTTTTATGAGTTAAACACCTGGGAAATTGTCTGAGATCACCATAAATTTGTATAATAATACTAGAAGTAGTATCAACAGGTGAATCAAGACAGTTAAATTGCACTATCAATGATCAAAGATAATTTGTCAAAAATAGTTTTCCATGTTTTTGGTCAACATAAGCTTGTTGTTTTCCATGTTTCTGAGGGTGAGAAGACCGAATATGAAGTTGATTTTGACCGAAGGTGAAGAATTAAGGTTGTAACGAAGGTTCAGCTCCCAAAATTCAGTTTTTATGAGTTAAACACCTGGGAAATTGTCTGAGATCACCATAAATTTGTATAATAATACTAGAAGTAGTATCAACAGGTGAATCAAGACAGTTAAATTGCACTGTCAATGATCGAAGATCATTTGTCAAAAATAGGAGCTTCTTGTTTTTGGGGGCCAAAATTGGTAGAAACCATAAAAAATAGTTATTTCAATTATTGCACATGAAAGAAACAATAAATGAACAGCCATCGTTTCTGTAGATACCTATTTCCAATAGAATAATAAACCCATACGACTTTGCAGCGTTTTGTTTAGCTATGTATCATGTGTGTATATTCAGCAGGCGTATGTGATCTGATGTGAAAATATTTGTTTCCAGTTGTATTATAGGAAGGGATATGTTGGATATGTTCCTAGAATTAGAGACAAATGGAACACTGAAATCTGTATTGAACTTTTCCACAAACTGAAATTCGTACCGTACTGGGCCTAAAACCTTCGGGGACGTACCCTCCCCCAGCGATTATATCCACCTATCATTTCGGCCAGTTTCATTAGGATGAGATCGGGAGCAGCCCGATCGGCGAACCCAGCAATCATCGGATCGTCAGCCGCACGACGAGGGGGTCTCAACGGTAGGAAGGTACCCTATGAAACCGAAAGTGGTTCGAAACCGAAAGCCGATCTCGTAGAGCTAATAGTCTTCCTTTCCCCGATCGGAGGACGTCCCGTCGTTGGTGACGTCACAAGTGACATGTTTCCGGAAACGTAATGAAATCGAAAATCAAGGGAATAAACCTGACAATTGGAAGATGAGCACCTTACGTCACTGGTAACATTTTCATGACGAAAAATTTGATGATATAATTTCTTTCCATTTAGGTTTCCTGGGATTAGAGTTGAGCCATGAACACTCGTTTTCCTGGGATTAGAGTTGAGCCATGAACACTCGTTAAGTTTCTGTAAGCGAAAGACTTCATTAATTACCACGATTACAATCTATGTTTATGTCTTCTGAATTTCCTTGCAAAACGCCTCACTTCCAATTTCATCTGAGTGTAATAATGAAGAGTAATGAAGAGTCATCTGAGAGAAGAGGTCTACGGTGCGGGTGCTTCCGTTCGGTCGTTACGTTTATTAGAATAAGTAGCTGTACGAATAATATTAAGGGAATGTATGTTCTATGTGACTAGGTGAATAAAGATTGTTTAGTACTTTAGTACCTACTACTTTCCCAACACAGGTATCATTGACCTATTCAACATTTCAGTAGCAAGTTACAGAATTTGCCAGCCGTTTTCTTGTTTAAAAATAATTCAGTACCCGAATGCCTATTCACTGAAAGATATAGTGAAGAGATATTATCTCTTTTGAAAATCTACTGGGATAGATAGCGTCCCTCGGGAGACAGTCTCTTCCAGATGTCTCTCGGGTTCGTCTTTTTTACTGTATAGTTCCCACGTATATACTATTTTTAATGAACAATCGAGATGTAAGGAACATTATTTATGAGATGAAAAGTCAAAACGAACGATGAATGATCAAAATGGCCGATTTGATAGCGGATGATAGACGATATCACTATCAAACAAATGAGAAAGACTATCTCTTTCAAAAAAGACACATAATTAGATGTCTCTTTTGAAAGAGACATAAAATGCCAAGATGTACGTGAAATATCTCTTTTAGAAGTTACTGAATAATCTGTCGAAATACCAATCTCTTTTGCCAAAATATATAGTTGGACGGAAACGAGACCTCTTTTGCTTAGTGAATAGGTCCCCTGAGATTTACATTACCTAGCATTTAAACCGCCGAGAGAAAATGTCTTTCATGCAGTTCTTCTGATTGTTGTGCTTGAATCGCTATATTATGAATAAAATCGCATTTGGGTCAAGAGTTTGCACAATTTAGACAATTTTGAATGGCCAAAGTGTTCAAAGCTGTACTGTTCCTTGTTCGTTATTGTTCAATTTATATTTATCTCGTTATGTTGTAAATACAATTTCCCACCTGCGGTGATACTTAATTTGACATGTACTATGACACTTTTATCAAAATTAGTAAGGGCTCTGAATTTGTCATAGGATACCTGCTGATAAACTTGACATCAAAGGGTTTTTGTTAGGGTTTTTTTTGTGATGATAATTATAATCAGAAACATGATCTCATCATCTTGTTGCAGGTGTGTAGTGTATGTGGGACGAGTGCCAAGATCGGAGGGTGGGACACTTCGCCCAACACGCAGTACCACATACAGACAGACGAGGGGCCGGAAAGGTACTTCAAGTACCAAACGGTCAGCGGACAGTACAGGAAGGAGAAACGGCTGCAGGACGGTACCGTCGTCGGATCCTACGGTTGGGTCGACGCAAACGGAATTCTCAGGTGACACTCTGGTCCAAATCCAAAAACCATTAATAAGATGTGCCCAGCACAATCTGTACACTTGTGCTTTGGACGTGCCAAAATAGAATAACTGCAGAAAAGTTTCTTCTGCCTACCAGAAGAAACTTCATTATTTCTGTTAGGTACTCTTCACCTTAGGTTTGTGGTAGGTACGCATTTAAGAAGAGTAAACATGATATTTACCGATTATCCGAAATAGATAGGTATAGGCTGTGGTGCCTATAACCGAATGGTTCCCAGAAATATCATTAATAATGAAACAATAATTCATATTAATTGAGTATAAAAATGTGCGTTTCTCTGTGGGAGCCTTGTTAGAGCTTTCCAAGTCAGAATGCTTCCACTTCCATCATAAATAATTATATTATGTACATTATCACTTCCCGCTTTCTTAAGTCTTCGCATTCCAGGTTGAGAGACTACATAGCCGATGACAAGGGGTACAGGATCGTTCGGACCAAAATGGTCAAAGTCGGCGTCGAGACGCCGATCGACAACGCGATTTCCGTCGCCAAAAAGTCTCCGGCGAATTCCGCCGCTGAGATCGCCGCCTACCAGAGCAACCCCCAGCCGAAGCCCGTGTCGTTGGAGCAGTACCTGGGGGAGAGGCAGAGGTATTCGACGACTCCCAAGCCGGTATCTCTGGATCAGTATTTGAGTGAAAAGCAGAGATATTCGACAACTCCTGCGCCCATATCCTACGACGATTATCTCAGGCAGAAGAACGGATACGGGTCGACTCCGAAACCGATCTCGTTGGGCGACTATCTGAAGGAGAAGCAGCTGGCGAGCACAATTTCGCCAGTTGTGGTCAGAGAGTTCACCCCAAATGTCGAGGTAAAAACTTATGGCATATGCATAGAAAATACAATTGTTATTGAGAAATATGTAGGTATTTTAAATTATCTAATCTTCGTTGTTTTATCGAACCGACCATTTAAAATAACAGTAATTTAAACAGTTGAAAAATTATGCCTAGTAACGAACTAAATCACTCGCGACGAAATCGTGGAAGCCCATTTCAAAGAAAAAACGGAGTTATCGAAAAAATAGTCTATGTCCACTAATACACGATAAACGCAAAAAACACGGTTACACCGGTTTCGGTGATCAAACAATCGTCAGTAACACACAATAACATAGTAATAATAGTTATTGTGTGTTACTGAGGATGGTTTGATCACCGAAACCGGTATAACAGTGTTTTTTGCGTTTTTCGTATATTAGTGGAAATATACTATTTTTTCGATAACTCCGTTTTTTCTACGCCTAGTAAGATCGCTTCAGAGCAGATCGTAAGATAGATAGGTCGGCACTTCAGCTCACTTTGAATGAATGACTAAGGAAGTTGAGCAGAAGAATGATAGGTGCTGGTAAATCCACGATGTCGAATCGGGTTAGTTCTGCGAGCGGATAGAAGTACGAGGGACAAAGGCTCCTAATTTGTTTATTATTTTCAATAATGAACTTTTGGAACCGAGCATGAAAAAAAAAGTGTAACGCCCTTTCAATATTTGATGGTTTCAGTTTGAAGGTACCTATTTAGAATCCGAAAAGGGAATTAAAAAAAAAGTTAAATTATTACGCAACGGTTTATTGTTTACCTGCACAGATGCCCCTTCTGCGTGGGGTCGTTGCAGCTCTGCCATTCCTATATGCAGCTCCGTCACACTTACTTGTACAGTACTGCAATATGTTAGCTACTCCGCTTGGTAGCAACTCCGCCAGAGTGAAAGGATTAATAATACCCAAGTTTTGCATGACGTTTATTTAAAGCCGGCCACAGACGAGCGATCCACATGGAGCGATGGAACGACATTTTTCAGGGGTCACAGACTGTCCCTCCACGCCATGATTCCCTCCACTGGCCTCTTGTCTGTCGTTTCAGTGTTTAGTACTAACAATCGTGTTAATTGTTCTATTTATATTTGGTAATTATTTTATATAAAATAGGGGTGCTCTGGAAAAAGAATTTGATGGTGTACAACTTTAATCATGTGACATTTTTCATGTAGAATAACCTTTTTTAGTTACAGTCGTGTGAAAAATCGTCAGTCGTGTCAAAAGAGAATCTTACTACCGATTCTGACCAATCCGCTGAACCAAATTTAATGTTTAGGCAGGTTATTTGACACCTAATTTAATGCTATGTAATTGTGGTATGAGTAAAATGTTCTGTACGATGCACCCTTCAGGTGTTATAACTCAAACTGAAAAAACTGCAAACATTTCGCGGTTTTTTGGCTCCCCAAAGTTCAGATTGCCTCAGAAACCGTCGCAAATCGACACAAAATCATTGCCTGCTTTTTCTTAGTAAATCGACACAAAAAGTCCAAGACTGAGCTATGACTGCACAAGAGAAATATTTTTTCACTTTATTCACGATGTGACACTGGAAAGTAGAAAAGCGCAGTGGTGGAGATGGTAATATGGTTAGAAGTGGCGGAGTTGACATGTACCAGTACTGTTATTCGAAAATAAATAAGTGTAGTCGCAAGGTCGGATTATTCGCAATCCTTTCGAAATGGAAAACAGTGATCTACGCAGAAGGGGCATATATATACGGGGAGCATGCAGCTCCGCCAGTTGGATTAAAATTGTGTACACCATCTAATTCTACGTTCAGAGCACTCCTATTTTTATTAAAATGATTACCAACAACGATAATTACAGAATAACGACAACTAGAGAACAAAGATGATTACAGAGCAACGCCGAAACGACAGACAAGAGGCCAGTGGAGGGAATCATGGAGTGGAGGGACAGTCTGTGACCCCCCTGAAAAATGTCGTTCTATCGCTCCATGTGGATCGCTCGTCTGTGGCCGGCTTTAAATAAACGTCGTGCAAAACTTGGGTATTATTAATCCTTTCACTCTGGCGGAGTTGCTACCAAGCGGAGTAGCTAAAATATTGCAGGTAATCTACAAGTAAGTGTGACGAAGCTGCATATATATAGGAATGGCGGAGCTGCAACGACCCCACGCAGAAGGGGCATCTGTGCAGGTAAATAAAATAAACCGTTGTGTGATAGTTTGCAGCGCTTTGAAGTTTCCATCAAAATCTGTGGAATACATCGGGGAATTTAAATTATGCAAAGATTTATCGCTGGAACAGGCAGATAAGCTACTATCACTATGATATGAACTTTTAGATGACCATCAAGGACACAACCTGTGTCATCCCTGATTATAGGTAGGTATGTACTTACCTCCTACCATTGTTCAATGTTATTCGAGTCAGCGTCTACTAAGGCAAGTATATATAGCGGAAGTATATTGGTGTGATTACACTGAAACATTTGATTCGGTATTTTCGGAAGCAAATTAATTTTTGTCCTCTGTAATCAACATTTTCATTCGTGTTTTGCGTTTCACATCACCCGCATCAAAAAATTTCGCTGTGTGTATCTGAGTGTCCGTGAACCCTTTTAAATAGCATATTATATATTCTATATTATATATAGAAAGAAGGTCTGCAGACATGACTCTGAATCCCGTACTAACTACTGATACTTTTGTTCGCAAATACTCGTGTACTTTCATGAAATCCTTGAAACGCACATAACTCCAGTTATAGCCATTCAGTTCTATCACCCACATTCCATGATATTTGCTATGATATTCTGCTTGATCCTATACAATTTTTATTGGAACGCCCTTTAATCTGCGCACGCGCAAACTTTGGAAGTCCTCAATTTTATAATGATTCTATTGATGACGATAATATTGGCTCTAATTGATACTGCTTTCTATTGATGATGATGATGATGATGATATATTCCCAGGTAAACAACAATGGATATCCTTCAACGACTCCCGAACCGTCGACGACGGAACGCCCGACATACGAGAGCACAACGGAAGCCTCGACGGCGTACTCGACGACACCGGAGTATGTTCGACCGGTGACTTTCAGACCGTATTTCAACCTCAACGCCCTCTCATACGGGAAGAAGGGGTACGATGACGCTGGAAGATATGAAGCTGCGAATTCCGACTTGGTCCCGCGCTATGACGGAGTCTCCATGACTCACAACGGGTTCAGGTGACTTTTAAATTAGAGGATGACGGTCCAGGAGGAACATGGCTGGAAGTTGATTAAAAGTCTTACGACAAAGGGACGAATATGGAGTATTATTCGTATCTTCTAAATAGAGTACCGCACTTGATTCACAAGTGTTGGCCAATTTCTTTAGGTTCTGTATTTGAATCCCAGTGTGGAAGCGAAAAGTTGAAACTCGATTGTCCCAATTTTAAACATTATCGCTATTGGTACTTTCATGAATACTAGGCCAACACCTAGTGTTCACAAGTGTTGGCCTAGTTTCTATAGGTTCTGTATTTGAATCTCGACAATCCCAGTATGGAAGCGAAAATTTGAAACTCGATTATCCCAATTTTGTACATTATTGCTACTGGTACTTTCATTCCGGCTTCTTGATCAACATGACGATGATGCAATAACCCTACGCTTGAACCAAGATCCTATGTGCACACTCGTAATAGCCAGTATTCCACTTCCTCTCCTCTGAAAATTAACAACTTACTCTAAAATAATCATTTAAATCATGATAAATTATGCTTGAGTCGATGGAGGTTATACGAGGTGAGATGTAAAGGCATATTGTATGGATAGTTCATGAAACACAGGAGTGCCTACGTACGTATTAAACGTACCTGTAGTAATTGTAACAGTTAACTATAAAATACTTAATTTACTGTCTTACAATATTTATTTCCAAGGAAGAAGTTAGTATGGTACTGAGGTCACTGGAAGTAGAGTTCAGAGCAAATGGCCACACGGACAGAGTAGGTATTATTTGTAATGTTTTATAGAATGATTGAGAAGTACGTGGGAAGGGGCAAATACCAAGAGGATCATATTGTACTCGTAGCTCCAAGCTTATTACATATTAAGTAAGTAAAATGAGAAGGTTAAAAGGAGAAGGTTCAATGGTTAGATGTCTTATACTAGTTACATAATTTATTCAGACCGGTTTCGGCTTATTAGGCCATGTTGGTAGATTAGAAGATCCACTGATGATGGCCTAATAAGCCGAAACCTGTCGGAATAAATTGTAGCTGCATTAGAATTATAACTAGTAGAAGAGTGTTACTCCATAGAACCTTCTCCTTTTTTATAATAAGGACTTCTGTATCATCACGGGTTCAACAGCTTATTAAATAATTATTAAGTATGTAGGTGCATGTTGATAGTAAAAGTGAAAAACCTCGTGTCTTGAGTTTTTGATGTTCTGATATTTTTGGGTAACAGTTCTTGATCCGTTGCTGGTGAAAGCAGTTTCTCGGTTTTCAATTCATTCCTTCTCTATGGTAAGCTAGGACGTTCTTCCCAACTCCTATAAAATTTAGTTTTTTGGACTAACGAGAATTTTTGGATTCAAGGAGGAGCAGATGGTAGAGATTTTGGTGGGATAAGCAGTTAAAAATTGGGAACTAGTAAAAAACTACAGGATAAAAATAGAAATAGTCTATTTCCACGTAAAATAACAAACTGTAGACCGGTTTCGGTTGTTACACCATCATCAGTACACGATAGAAGATAGATTTAAGTTATATTGGGAACTAGTTATGGAGGTACTAGGTTAATGCAAGATGTAAATAAGGACCATCCAGGAACTAGGTAGGGTCAGAAAACCATGAGAGGTGAGACGTCAAGGAGTGAGGGGCCGTGTACGGTGAAGGGAAGAAGACAGACAACGGGGCCACAAGAAAATGTCCTGCCCCCATAATTAACGCTTAATCTAATCAGTGGGTGGGTGAAAAGGAAGGGATTGAGAAGAAGTCGATTTAAATGCATGTGGTGAAGGGGCTAAAGAGTGAGGGAATAGGCTGCTCTAAAAATATAGGTACTATGTACTTAGGTTAATGGAGAGATAAAGGGATACTTGCTAAAATTTATGATGGGCGTGGAGTTGAAACAGCAGGGCGTTATGAGTGCACTTGGTGATAAATGAGCATTTTTAATGCGTAGGTACCTAATTTAGCATCCTTAAAAAAAACTCTGGATGCCAATTTTCAGCAACTGATTAATGAGAAATACCCGTGATTCTGGAATAAATTGGTGATTTTTTCCAAATTTGCTTATGTTGTTTGTGGATGAGAAATATCGAATCGGCTCGCCGGAATATTATATATTTCTAGCTTAACTTTTCGAGATTACCTATGTGGAAATTGCCGCTAGTTCTTCCTCTATGCTGCAGCATAGGAGAGCAGACACTACGACTTCTCGGGTAGTACTCTGCCCGGGCCAAAGTGGATCATATAAACACCTTTATCCATAAAAAGACGGCAATGACGTCATCAAAACCTCCACAATTAATTAAAAACGCTGCAAGTTAGTACACAGTGGTTTATTATTTACCTGTATAGATGCCCCTTCTGCGCAGATCACTGTTTTCTGTGGTCAACACCTACCCCCGAGCTCCCCCCAGGAAAGCCCTAAATCGAGTACTGTCAGTCATCTCTAAGGGGTGAAAAGTAGCGGTTGAAATTTTAAGAACGCCGTAGCTCGAAAACTTTCAGTAGAAGGGTATGGATTTTTTTACGTTTTTAAATCGACCTCAAACTAAAAAAATTTTGAGACCACCCGGAGCATCGTACGACCAGCCGTTCGTTAGCTCCGAAAAGCTTCGTCAACATGATCGTGAATAAATCCGGCCCAGATATCACTGCTAGGGAACACCTGATTATAATCACGGATGGCTGTATGAAATCGAGTTGGTTGTTCTGTGATATCCTGTTTCATTTGAAGAATGATGACTCTTTTGGATTTTGTTGACAAGCACTTTTGTAACTTGAACAAACGTTATGCTTCATGAATAATAACAAATAATTAATTAATGAATCCTGCGCATTGTTATGAAACTTTAATTCCCGGGCCGGCTCCAGTACTCCATTTAGGGCTTTCCTGGGAGGAGCTCGAGGGTAGTTATTGAACGCAGAAGGGGCATCTAAGGTAAATATTAAACCGTTGTGTAACAATTTCCAGCGTTTTTATTCCATTTTCGGATTCTACATACCTTGAAACGGAAACCATCAAATTTTGAGTGTGGGGGGGGGGGGGGGGATTACAGATTTTGTTAATGTTCGGTTCCAAAGTTTCATTATTGATAATAATAAACAAAAATTAGCTACAAGCTCGTTTAGGTACGTCTCGTCAAATGAGAAATATGCAATATCTCGTACCAGTGTCTACTTTCAAATAGAATAATTAAAAAAATAGGAAGGTATTCCTCATTCGGGTGGAAAAAAGTGGAAGGGTGCGCATACAACTTTTGGTCGTAGGTACATCACTACGTTTTGAAAAGCTCTCGCGTAGATCTGTCATTTGGAACCCATTTATCCTCGTGCTCCTGTATTGATGGTTTTATCGTAGTTAATCCTTAATATTGCGTAGGTACTACCTCCCGAGGCACTACCACGAAGAGACGTCACTCCCTGGTGACCAGCGGGCCGGCAGTTTCGGCTACATCGACCCGTTCGGCATACGGCGAGTCATCTACTACAACACATCCCCCGGCTCTGGATTCGTCCACAGGAAGAACAACCGCTACGTAGGCTTCCAAGCGACTCCCTATGACCCGAGATTTTAAAATCTCTACAAAATCGATCCAAGAAGAACAAGTTTCAACCGAATAAGTGCCACCTAATTTATTTTTGCTGCGAAGACAGAGGAACCTCGTACGAACGTTCGGACGCGATAGGACGTTTGGACCTTTTGAAGAAGTTCAATGTCATGTGCCTTGACTGACGAGTGTTCACCTTTCAGCATCGTCTGGATTCCAACACTGAAACGTTGGTCAGCTTTGCGCAGAAAACCTGCCTGTTCATTTTTCATAACGACAAAACCTGATTCTGAATGTTTAGGTAGGTATAGGCCCATTCTCTAACCCAGTGGCCCTAGATAAAACTTATGACTGGTCCATTAAATCCACTAAACCCTTATTTTTAATTTAGGTACAGTACACTATCATCTACGCTAAATCAATTTGATTTAGGTAACAGATCAAAATTTTATTAAACCAAGAGTGTGGTACTTTTTTATTTTTTGCGCAAAACAACTGACGATGCTGAATATTTGGTTCTTGTAAATATAGGTACTACTTTAGTTTATTAGGAGCCTATGATAAGTTTGTGAAGTGTTACAGACAATGCGCACTGTTCTGTAAAGAAAGCGTCTCTGTTGAAGAGTGATCACTAAAAGGTACTGAATCGGATGTTATAATAAAAATATCAGTAAAACGCTAATATAAGTAATCTAATGATGAAAATACTATGCAAATTTGTAGATAGGTGGGTACCAGGTTCTCAGCAAAAACCAACATTGAACATTATTGCTATCTAACGGTCGAACATCACATTTGAACATCAGTGTGCGCATTGTCTGTTTATGGACAATTTGAACTAATATTGACAATAAAATTCAAACAAATCAATCGCATGCTTTGTAAACAATAAATTTCGCAGTCCGAAAATTATTGTTGCTACACGTCAATTCGAAAAATCGATACGTTTATTGTATCTATTTCACATCACGCTATTAACAGCATTCGTACTCATTGCATTTAATTATAGTTCTGAAACGGTCTAATAGATCGTGAAGTTAGGTACACCTTTTTTTTAAATTTTACGAGCTTAGCCAAGTCCAGTCTGAGCAACCAATCGTAGGGGCCTAACAATAGTGCATTGCTTCATTACAGTTAATCTAATAATGAGTTCATCTGTTTGTCGAATTGCACTAGGTATATGAAAGACTTTGGTGTTAGCTTTAAATGTGATAATGTCCACGCTGTATTGTATATTGCTTAAAACTGTTTATTTTTAGAGGACAAAAATGATGAAGCATTATAATTTGAAAACGAGGGGCGGTTTCGGCGATCATAACTGTACATTGAAATACTGACTGGTTTCACGAATTTATTGAACTCGGCATTAGGTGGCCACTTCCTAAGTTTGTCATGCGTTGAAATTCACCTTCTGATAACTAGAATCAGGTGAACCATATCACACAAAACTTACTTACCGATTCTACTTACACTGTTATAAGTATAAGGGCAGTCAGGCCTCTCGTAATTTTACACATCGGTTCGGTAACATTACATGGTATTTTGCTTGAGTGGGACTTGACATCAAAGAGCTTTTATTATTTAGTCGTGAGGTAGGGTATGATCTATGATGAGATCGTGAGTGAATCGGGGTCAGGTCACTTCGTTGGCCAATTCAACCCTTTTAAATCTGTATGACTCCGTTCTGAGGACATTTATAACATCGTTAAGTGACACTGCCGCGACATATGGCCTCAAGAAGACAATAGATGGAGGTCCGCATACCTTGTGTATGTGTTGGTATCATGAGGAAGGTATTCAACTCCTACTCACCATACAACGGTGGACTGCGGGGGATGCTGGCGCCTTCTAACCCCAAGGACACTCATCCTACGCGCACCCAAGAAATCTTGGATTGGAGATAAACTTTTTTTATTTCCATTTATCTCCGAGAGGAAATGGATCTCAAGCGGTAAGATAGGAAAAATCGCGGTCAAGGTACGGAAAATGTTTAAAAATTTATCGTAAACGTGAATGAGTGTTGACAATAGTAGATTAATCTGACATTAATTTCAAAATAAATCCAATTCTCGAATAATGAGATATTGGGGATTGAGTTCGGTCGACTCTTCTCTATTCCTATTTAGAAGGCAAGTGTGTAGGTACATATATAGTTAAACAATAATGGATGCTGATTCCAATCCATAGGTAGGGTCCAAAAAAGTCTTTCCCAAATCCTCCATTGCCGTTGGCCGATTTCACTTTCAGACAAATTTGAAAACATGCTGCATTCACTGTTAATTTCGAAGGTAGTTACGTATGAGGGTACCTTATAAGTACAGAATAGGGGCGTATGATCCCTACTGGTACCTGGTCGCAGGCCGACTCATGATCATGAGTGTAACTTGGGAGCAGGTACCTACCTACTTAGTACCTATTGTCTGATTCTCGTTTAATTAAGTATAGTTGGATGAATATAACGTAGATTATTCTGATGACCAGCAGACCCAAATAATTCTTAATGCACATCGTGATAAAATTTGAATACTTCTGCCTGTGTACTCGAATGTGACATTACCTACTGAAAATTATTTTCCCTATACCGAACACAGCTCGCCGAAACCGCCTTTTTTAACATAACTACTATCAATGACAGCAAACCCCTACCTGAACGATCACTTGCATCCTAGTCTTTTTACCGTTATTGAATAAACGCCTAGGTTTAGTTTGTAGTCCTCCAGTGTCGTAGGAAATTCATAGTAGTAGTAATGAAATTTTAAGGTTCACTCAACACATCGTAGAACTCTGTGCCATATAAACGTTGAAATCGCATTGTGTATAAAAATAAACAGATGTTGACAATCACTGAACATTCTGCAGTGCATAATGTGCTATGGTTTCAATGTCTAGACAGCCACCGTTATAATGTCCAGAAAACATAGTCACCAACTATGTTTCAGTGGTTCACAGAAAGTATTTTCACAATTTTAAAGTTTAACATAGATAAGCTTCAACGTAATCTCTAATATTTAACATGTTGAATACCTACATACGTTGTTAACTATTATGATTATTTATTTAACGAAAATTATGCTGATGGAAATGCAGTTGAGTAAAACCATGTTGTGGGATGCATAGCATGATGGAACGAACATGAAATGTCATTCTTCATGATTCGGATGTTTAGTAAATTATTTAAAAAAATATATGGTATCTTTATTTGACCTGTTTACTACCCTTTTGCATTTGTGAGTACAAGACAAATAAGTTATCACTGAACGTGACACAAACAGGCGCAAGTAGGGATCCCTAATAGGTAGTACTCGCCAAACAGCAGGATCAAAATAGGTAATTTTGGTAATGATGAATGTAGGTAGGTACAATACTTTGAGGAAACCTAAACTAAAAGCTACATGAATAATGAATAATTGAAAATGAATATTTTTATTGAGAAATGTGTTCATAAATGGGGCCATACAGCCCTATTAAGCACACAAAAAAATAATTAAGCACTTCATTGCAAAAATAAAGTAAGGTTTTCTTAAAATGAACAGATTGTATCACTCTCGGAACGTTCCAACACAATGTGCATGAAAAAGATTTAACATGAATAGCGCGAAGACAATTTTGAGTGTAAATTGTGTGTAACTTTTTAAATGTAGAAACTGACATGGACAGATTAAAAAGTTCCATGTTCGCATTATAAAATTTAACTGCCTGGACCAAAAACGATCTCTCGTAAAATGACGTTTTACAAGAGGGGACATTTAAATGACGAGAAGCTGTTCTTGTGTTCAACTTATGCACTGTGTCCCTTCCATGCAACTGCGACGCCAAATATTTGGGTGTACAGAATTTTAGTAATTTAATATACCTTGCAACACATGGAAAACTGGAACCTTTCTTCAACTTTCAGCCATTTCAACATAATATAATATGTGCATCTAAAGGTTGCATGGAATCATTCCATGCAAAATACCTACAAGGTAGAATCTTCATGCAAATATCAATAAATAGTGCAGGAAATAGACGAAAAACATGAGTTAATAGTCCCAGCCTCTCACTTTCGGGGATATCAAGACAGGACCATTTACTGCCAGCTGGTTTGTGGCGCCACAGTTAACGTGGTGGGTTCCCTGAGGGTTCCCTCAGCGCCATCCAATTATGACGTTATTTCGTTTTCTTTCTATCCGTTTGTTTCCCAAACTACACAGAGTTTTGAAATGCAAAATTAGCCACTGGGCGGGTGCTGACCGATTCTGAGATCAAAAATAAAAAATTCCTACACATCGAAATTGCCCATGAGGTACGCCCCAACTGAACAACTCAAAATTTTTCTCGACACCAAAGATGGATTTTAGAATGTGAAGCTCACGCACAGAAGTTCTTTACTCACCACGATCCCATTTGGAGGTACAGGTGGCTCAGTCTCTTCATTTGGCATTGCTGTAGCCGATGAAGAATACCAGCCCCGTCTTTATGAGGCTTTTGAAGGCTTGTAAGATACAGCAATCCTTGAGGACGACATCCTGCTCCTCGGACGAGGAGATTCGGAGCCGAAGCTTCAAGGGATCAAGACAGTATACCTTGGAAAGGCCCGAATGGTGAATACAAAAATTTAATAAAGATAAACTCAAACTCAATCAGAAACAGGTCACCTACATGGGACACGTGGTTAGCAGAGAATCCAGAGGGCGCCACTAAACTCAGAAATTATATGGGACTCGTCAAATATATGAGAAAGTTTTTACCTATCAGCTGTCAGCGAACCTCTGCGGCGAAGAAAAACGTCGCCTGGATATGGTCTCCTGAGTGCCAGCAAGAGATCAAAAACATAAAAGAGCTAGTCACTGAAGCTCCGGTCCTAGCGTATTAAGTACCTATACATTAAAAAACCTGTCACTTTACAGTCCGATGCATCAAGCAAGTGCTTGGGGCAGAAATTTATTTATTCCATTTTTCTGATTCTACGTAGGCACTTAACTTGAAAAGGTCACCATCAAATTTTGAGGTTTAATTTAGCGAATTTTCAAATGAATTTTTGAATTTTTTTTTATAGGCGAATCCGTTTCAGATCATCCTGAACTTATCCCTAGATTTTAACAACAAAGAACGCTGCACATGATTACACAATGGTTTTTTATTTATTTGTATATTATATGCCCCTACTGCTTAGATCAATGTTTTCTGTGGTCAGTATGTAAACTCGAGCTCCCTCTAGTAAAGCTTTAAATGGAGCACTGGAGCTGGCCCGGGAACTGAAGTTTCATACAGATGCGCGGGATTCAATAATCCAGTCACTATTATTTGTAGTTACTCGTGAAGCATAAGGTAAATAATAAACCGTTGTGTGATAATTTACTTGTACAGATGCCCCTTCTGCGCAGATAGTATAATAAACTGTTGTGTAATAATTTACCGTTGCGTAATAATTACCCAATAATGCTTCATTTTTGTTCAAGTTGCGAAAGTACCTACCAACAAAATCCAAAACAGCCATCATTTTTCAATTGGAATAACATCACAGAACAACCAAATCGACTTCATACAGCCATCCGTGCTTATAATCAGGTGCTCTCGGTATAAATCCGGCCCAGATATCATTGCTAGGGAGCACCTGATTATAAGCACGGATCGCTGTATGAAGTCGAGTTGGTTGTTCTGTGATATTATTTCATTTGAAAAATGATGGATCTTTGTTGTAGGTACTTTTGAAACTTGAACACACGTTGAAGTATTATAATTGATGGGAAAATTGGCTGGCGTGGGGGAAAAACCAGGTAAGTACTAAAAATGGAATTTTACAGGAGAGCATTTTAAAGTTTTAAATAATGGTAAATTATTACACAACGGTTCATTATACCAGCTACGTAAAAGGGGCTGGATTTGTTGATAGGTACTTTTGCAACCTGAACAACCGTTGAAGTATTATTGATGGGCCAATTATTACACAACGGTTCATTATACTATCTACGTAGAAGGGGCACCTATAAAGGTAAATTATTACACAACGGTTTATTATTTGCCTTATGCTTCATTAATAACTAAAAATAATATTAATGATTTAATTACTGAATCCCGCGCATTTGTAGGAAACTTTAATTCCGTAGCAGGCTCCAGTACTCGATTTAGGGCTTTCCTAGGGGGAGCTCGAGGGTAGGTATTGACCACTTAAAACAGTGATCTACGCAGAAGGGGCATCTATACAGGTAAATAATAAACATTTGGGTAATGATTTGCAGCGTTTTTATTGCATTTTCGGATTCCACGTACCTTGAAAAGTAAACCATCAAATTTTGAGGGGGGTTAACTTTTTTTTCATCTCGATTCTGAAGGTTCATTATTGAAAATAATAAACCAAAATTATTGTCAGACACCGGAGTTTACCATATTTCATTCCCTCCAAGGCGACAGTGAACCCGTTCAAATGGTCCAACATTGTTCACTTTCACCCGGCGAGTGTGCAACACTGTTCACTTTGGTCCATCGAGATCAGTTAGTTGATCCAACATTGTTCACTTCGACTCGGAGAGTGTGTCAAATGGTCTCCAACCGTTTAGGTACAACCAAAGTCTCTCTGAATCACGAAATATGTAAAATCCTTCGAACTTAAACGCATTTTGGACGTTTCGGAAACCAGAATTATGATTATACCTACCCAGTTTCACTTCAAAACGTTGATCTGAGCCAGAAAAACCCTCCAAAAACCGCATTTTGGTTAGCTGAATCTCGTACCTATATCTGGCCTCTAGCTGAGCTTTGCATCACGAAAAATGTCGAAACCTCGAACTAAAACCCAATATGTACGTCTTGGAATTGAATGAGAAGTGATTCGAGGAGGGAAGTGATCAAATGGTCCAACATTGTTTGCTTTGTCCCGGCGTGGGTTTCAAATGGTCAGCATTGTTTACTTGACCAGGCGAGTGTTTCAAATGGTCAATAACAATTAACCAACACAGCTATGGCATATTTCATGATTCAGAGCTCAGCGACAAGCCAGATATAGGCATGATATTCAACTCAATATGAAACGCGGCTTTTGGAGTGTGTTCCTTTCTCAGATCAACGTTTTGAAGTGAAATTGGATCGAATTACATCTAAATTTGGTTTCAAATGTAGAAAACTTGATATATTTACGGAAATATGATGAAAATGGACAAAATAATCTTCTACACGAAATATATATATCGCAATATAAATGCATATTATACATATAATTCAGGACTGAGGAATGACCAGTCTATAGTATTGTTTCTGATGGTTTTTAATTCCCACTAGACTGGTCATTCCTCAATCCTGAACTGTGTTCATCAACCTAGTCATCAGAATCAACTTATTATACATATATATTGCGACATACACAACACACTCCAGACGATATCTGACCTTTGGTGCATGATTAAAAATTTCAAATTTCGCTAAAATGTTCGTATTGTCAAACAAAAGTATGAGTCCGAAGATGAGCAAATTTTCAAACATTCTAAGGGGGTCAAATTTTAGTTTTTGGGTCGTAAAAAATCGGTAACAACGGCTAAAATCTCGAACAATTTATATAAAATCAGTAAAAGAGGTATGGAGGGCCACTTTTGTTTTTCATACAGAATGGGGAAAAATTTGGATCTTTGGGGTCAACTTGGTGTGAAAAGCTAAAATCAATATTAATTCAACTGAAGTTGTGGGATGATGATTCACGACGGAGGGACTATTTCGATGATGAAAACATTTTTCTCTCTCTAAAAAAAAGTCAAATTTGAATTTTTAAGGGTCAAAAATCGGTAAAAATGGCTAAAATCACGAAAGAATTACATAATTTTACGAAAAGTGGTATGGTTTTTCGCTATACCTACCGTCATTTTACACAATAGCACGAATATTTCTGTGAAAATTCGCTCATATGCTACGCGGCATGACTGGAAATTTTGGTTTATTATTCTGTGAATAATACACCTATGTATTCGCTCAGCAAAAAATTTTTATAACACCCCCTCAAACTTTTTTCTTTTACGTTTCAAGGAGCATAGATTCCAAAAATGCAATGTCCGTCCGCCGTACGCCGTATCACGTGTACCTACAGGCTTAATTTCGGTCTAAAAAAATCGTTCTTTCGCACACATGCTCCATTTGGGCCCTAGTTGTGTCCCGAAACATTTCAGCACGATCGGAATATACCCAGGGGTGTTATGAGTGAAAATGTGTGTAAAAATAGGTACTTTCTGCGTTTTAGCAACATGTTGGTAACATGAGCTTTTGAGGTATCGTTTTCCATGTTTTTGGGACGAGAAGACCGAATATGAAGTCGATTTGGACCAAGGAGTGGAAAATTGAGGTTCTACCAGATGTTCAGCTCCCGAAATTGATTTTTTATGAGTCAAAAACCTGGGAAATCGTCTGAAATCACCACCAATTTGTAGAATAACACTGGAAAAAGTGTCAACAGCTGGATCAAGACGATTAAATGGCATTATCAATGATCAGAGATAATTTATTTAAAAAACGCTGCAAAGTCCTTGTCGCATGGGTTTATTATTCTATTGGACATACCTACAGAAAGGTTGGCTGTTCATTAATTGTTTCTTTCACGCGTACTAATCGAAATAGCTACTTCTGATGGTTTCCATTAATTTTGGCCCCCAAAACACAAATTAGGTAGGTACGCTCTTTTTTTTATTTTTTTTTTAACTATCTTTGATCATTGGTAGTGCCATTTAATCGTCCTGAACCACGTCTTGACACTTTTTCCAGTGTTATTATACAAACTGATGGTGATTTCAGACGATTTCCCAGGTTTTTCACTCAGAAAAAATCAATTCTGGGAGCTGAACACTTGGTAGAACTCAATTTTCCACTCTTTGGTCAAAATCGACTTCATATTCGGTCTTCTCGTCCCCAAAAACATAGAAAACGATATCTCAGAAGCTCATGTTACCAATATGTTGCTAAAACGTAAAAAGTACCTATTTTTACACACATTTTCACTCATAACACCCCTGGGTCTATTCCGATCGGGCTGAAAAGTTTCGGGACACAACTAGGGCCCAAATGGAGCATGTGTGCGAAAGAACGATTTTTTTAGACCGAAAATGAAGCCTGTACACGTGATACGGCGGACGGCGTACGGCGGACGGCGTACGGCGGACGGACATTGCATTTTTGGAATCTATGCACCTTGAAACGTAAAAGAAAAAAGTTTGAGGGGGTGTTATAAAAATTTTTTGCTGAGCGAATACATAGGTGTATTATTCACAAAATAATAAACCAAAAAAGGGAAAAAAACGCTGCAAAGTCCTTGTCACATGGGGTTTATTATTCTACAGAAATGTTGGCTGTACATTTATTGTTTGTTTCATGTGAAATAATTGAAATAACTATTTCTGATGGTTTCCACCAATTTTGGCCCCCAAAACACAAATTAGGTAGGTACGATCTTTTCTTTTTTTCAAATTAACTTTGATCATTGGTAGTGCCATTTAATCGTCTTGATCCACGTGTTGACACTTTTTCTAGTGTTATTCTACAAACTGATGGTGATTTCAGACGATTTCGCAGGTTTTTGACTCATACAAAATCAATTTTGGGAGCTGAACATCTGGTAGAACCTCAATTTTCCACTCCTTGGCCAAAATCGACCTCATATTCGATCTTCTCGTCCCCAAAAACATGGAAAACGATACCTCAAAAGCTCATGTTACCAATATGTTGCTAAAACGCAAAAAGTACCTATTTTTACACACATTTTCACTCGCAACACCCCTGGGAATATTCCGATCGGGCTGAAAAGTTTCGGGACACAACTAGGGCCCAAATGGAGCATGTGTGCGAATGAACGACTTTTTTAGACCGAAAATGAAGCCTGTACACGTGATACGGCGGACGGCGTACGGATTTTTTGAATCTACGCACCTTGAAATGGAAAAGAAAAAAGTTTGAGGGGGGGGTTATAAAAATTTTTTGCTGAGCGATTACATAGGTGTATTATTCACAGAATAACAAACCAAAAGGAGCGTACCTCATTCGTGTTGTGGGGGCCAAAATTGGTGGAAACCACCAGAGATAGCTATTTCAATTATTTTATATGAAAGAAACAATAAATAAACAGCCAACTTCTCTGTAGGTATGTCCAGTAGAATAATAAACCCATGTGACAAGGACTTTGCAGCGTTTTTTTCTTTTTCAAGCTGCACTCCAAAGGTTTATAAATGAAAATAATAAACCAAAATGACTTCCCTACGAAGACATAATATCATGTTTCCTACATGACAACCAGGTACCGCCAACAAAGCAAACAAGGGAAATAAGGGGTAAAAAAATTCCACGCTCCCTGCCACTTTCACTTCGCGTTCCGCGGGAACTAGTGTTAATTATAACACCGGCAATTATTATCAGCCACATACTACTAAAGATTCCTTTGTGTTGTTAGGTACCTCTTTGTTTATCACCTGCGACCCTTCACATTTTTTCCTTTTCAGATGTAATCCAGTTCGATTAAATCTGCGTTCACTTGAATTTTGAGGATCGACTGAGTTACTTCTAACTAGTTTGTCTATAGACAACCAAATTTGCGCATGTTCAGTATCAGCCTATTAATAATGACCCCATTACCAGCTCAGTCATATACCTCGAGCAGTCAAGTGTTGATACCATCATTACTGGGGCATCCACAGTCTTTGGCAGGCTGTTTTCTGTCGTCTGCCAAAGCATTGGAAATCGAGTAGTATAACTGACCTTGTACAGGCCCAGTACTACATTTTTTACTTGAAAACGGGAATGGGACCATCGGGGATCTTTCATTTGAAACAAGAATCATCGGAATCGGTCCAGTAGTTTCGGAATACCTAATGGCTAAACAAATATTTTTAAAAAATCGAATTGAGAACCTCCTCCTTTTGGTTTATTATTTTCAATAACAAACCTTTGGAATCGAGCATGAAAAAAAAAAGATAATAAATAATTAATTAATTAACCCCCCTCCCCCTTAACATTTGACTGTTCCTGTTTCAAGATACAAAAATTTCTGGCCGCGTACCCAGGGGTGTTATGAGTGAAAAGGGGTATAAAAATAGGTATTTTTGTGTTTTAGTAACATGAGCTTTTGAGGTAACGGTTTTCATGTTTTTTGGGACGAGAAGACCGAATATAAAGTCGATTTTAACCGGAGTGGAAAAGTGAGGTTCTACCTAAGGTTCTGCTCCCAAAATTGATTTTTTATATGAGTCAAAAACCTTGGAAATTGTCTGAAATTACCATCAATTTATATATTAATGCTAGGAAAAGTGTCACCAGGTGAATCAAGAAAATTAAATGGCATTACCAATGATCAAAGATAATTTAAATAAATAAATAAATTTAAAAAAAGGATCGTACTTAATTCGTGTTTTGGGGGCCAAAATTGTTGGAAACTATCAGAAAAGCTATTTCAATTATTTCACATGAAAGAACCAATAAATGAACAGCCAACATTTCTCTAGTTATGTCCAGTAGAATAATAAACCCATGTGACAAGGACTTTGCAGCGTTTTGGAATCTACTCACCTTGAAACGTAAAAGAAAAAATTTTGAGGGGGTGTCATAAAAATTTTGTGCTGAGCGAACACAGGTGTATTTCACAGAATAATAAACAAAACGAAGTACGACGACAGACATTTTTGGTTTATTATTTTCAATAGTGAACCTTCTGAATCGAGCATGAAAAAAAAAATTAAAAAAAAAAAATAATAAATAAAATCCCCCCCCCCCCCCTCCAAAATTGATGGTTTCCGTTTCAAGGTATGTACGAGTAGAATCCGAAAATGGAATAAAAAAAGTCTGTCCGTCCGCCGTGCTTCGCCCTTTTCTTAGTTACCATGAACCAAAAATTAATGAAATTTTGTTTGTGGGTCCCATTTGGGGTCTAGTTGGTCCTCGAAGCTCGGCGTTACTGCCAATCATCCCTAAGGAGTGAATGATGGCTCTTTTGGATTTTGTTTATAGGTACTTTTGTAACTCTAACAAACGTTATGCTTCATGAATAACAACAAAGAATTAATTAGTGCATCATTGAATCCTGCGCATTTTTATGAAACTCTAATTCCCGGGCCGGCTCCAGTACTCGATTTAGGCATCTATACTGGGGGGGGGGGGGGGGGGGGCTCGAGGGTACTGACCACAGAAAGCAGTGATCTACGCAGAAGGGGCATCTATCAAGCGAGGCGGTAGCCGAGCGATGCCAAGCATGAACCCGCGCCCGGCTGCCCCAGAGCCTAATATAACTGAGCGAAGAATCGGGCCAACTTTGGCCCCCTCCCGGGCCTTCCCCGTTATTTCTATATTTTATTCGCGCGTATATATTTTGTGGGGCAAACACCCTGAGTCGCCTGACACCAAATTCGAAGCGGTAGGTGTTTCGAAAACCTGCGAAAAATAGGGCTCAAAATACGTGTTTGGTGACTTTCTTCCCATTTTTTTTTTCCCACCCATTCTTTGTCACGCCACTTCAACCCTTTTACCTCGACCGATGTTTATGAAATTTGGTATGTAGATCAGGTTTGGCGTGGTGAAGTACCTTTTGGGAGTTGTAACCGTTTTCGCACAAGCAAAGGGGGGGTTCCGGGGGATTGTTTGTTCCACCCATTCTTTGTCACGCCACTTATATACCCTCTTCCCTAGACCGATCTTTATGAAATTTAGTACCGATCCAAATCATGTTAATGCGTGAAGTGATTTTGGGTGTTTCCATCAAAACGAAAATTAAAAACTGTAACGCCGAAGTGACATGGCGAATAACGGGAGGTCTACCCTTTCCAATGTGAAGTGTCAAGCATTTTTAGCATTGCTTGTGTGAGAATATCGTCGTTGCACCACATTGATTCAGGCTTCGGATCAGATATTGTTGCACCACATTCATTCAGGCTTCGGATATTGTTGCGCCACATTGAGCCACATTGATTTCAGCTTCGAAACTTACTTGCGACCTTTCAAAATTTGTGATATCTCCTAAAAAAAACACTCCCTGTAAAAAAAGATGCCAAGCTACAAAAGGTGTGATATCCAGGTTGTGCCAAGCACTGTGCCTAATAATCTTCCGTCCACATCCGACAGTTCATTTTCGACGTTAATTTTGAGGTATAGACTAGACTTAGCTAACAGGGTGAGGAGTGAGTTAATCTTTAGGAAGTGTGCTGCTTGGCCGGTCTAGTTACTGATCTATTCAGTTCCTACACGAAGGATTCGAAGCCATCAAAATTAATGATTCAAATTCTACGTGCCTACTAATCTTCCGTCCACATCCGACAGTTCATTTTCGACGTTAATTTTGAGGTATAGATTAGACTTAGCTAACAGGGTGAGGAGTGAGTTAATCTTTAGGAAGTGTGCTGCTTGGCCGGTCTAGTTACTGATCTATTCAGTTCCTATACGAAGGATTCGAAGCCATCAAAATTAATGATTCAAATTCTACGTGCCTACTAATCTTCCGTCCACATCCGACAGTTCATTTTCGACGTTAATTTTGAGGTATAGATTAGACTTAGCTAACAGGGTGAGGAGTCAGTTAATCTTTAGGAAGTGTGCTGCTTGGCCGGTCTAGTTACTGATCTATTCAGTTCCTACACGAAGGATTCGAAGCCATCAAAATTAATGATTCAAATTCCACATCCGACAGTTCATTTTCGACGTTAATTTTGAGGTGAGGAGTGAGTTAATCTTTAGGAAGTGTGCTGCTTGTCTGTCTACGACATATCAGGCACATAGCATGTGAATCATTAATTTTGATGGCTTCGAATCCTTCGTGTAGGAACTGAATAGATCAGTAACTAGACCGGCCAAGCAGCTCACTTCCTAAAGATTAACTCACTCCTCACCCTGTTAGCTAAGTCTAGTCTATACCTCAAAATTAACGTCGAAAATGAACTGTCGGATGTGGACGGAAGATTATTAGGCACAGTGCTTGGCACAACCTGGATATCACACCTTTTGTAGCTTGGCATCTTTTTTTACAGGGAGTGTTTTTTTTAGGAGATACTGGTAAATAATAAACCGCTGTGTAATAATTTGCAGCGCTTTTTATTCAATTTTCGGATTCTACATACCTAAAAACGGAAACCATCAAAATTGGTGGGGGGAGGGGGTAATTTTTTTTCGTGCTCCATTCCAAAGGTTCATTATTGAAAATAATAAACCGAAAGGCTATTTCAGAGCCAATAATTTTTTCTGAGACCTATTAACGCTACCTACTATTAAACTAGAATACATCAAAACAGTTAGCAGGTGATTTGAGTTAGCTTTAGCTATTTCAACAGCTAAAAATACTTTGTCTATCTAAAAGAAAGTGGGTCAAATAAGAGTTTTTGTTGCTTCGAAAATTCGCTTAAATTGCTCGCACGGTATGACCGGGACTTTTCCATTAATCAATTTTTAAAAACAAAAGTAACATCAGTCACGCAGGCAAAAGCTGTATTTCAAAGGTAAAAAACAGGATGCTTCAAGCCTGATTGTTCCAAGATGCACCCAACGAGCGCTAAAATTCAAAAAGCGAAGTCGGGAAGTTGTGACCCTTATGATACCCATGACTGTAATAACCCTGTTTTACGGTAACTAAAGAATACTTATAACTAAGTTTAGCACCTTCCAGTCTAATTCCAACATTTAAATAATACTGCCACCACGACTAAACTATAATATACCTAACAAAATTGATCCGACCAAATTAATATTTTCAATCCAATTAATAGTCGTCCAATGAAATTAACACCTGTTTCAACATAATTAATTTAACCGTCCCAGGTAAATTTGCTGGATCGACTATTTATTTAGCTGGGGCAATTATTGGTTTAGAACGTATATTAATTTGACTAGAAAATGAATGTACCTATAAATAATAATACGATTCTTATATCGCATGTTCAAAGTAAACGACGCTCCCCATAGCTTCTTCTCCGTTTTCGCTATGTTTCTTCCTTCTCCAGATCCCACGGTAGTTGTCAGTTAAAATACTGCTACCTACCCTGTAATAATTCGAACATCACCTGTTACGCCGCACGCTCCAAAACAGCCCATTTTTAAAAACAGCCAATTTTGCTCAGTACCCTCGAAAATTACTCTGCTATTAATCGACTCCCATATTTTTCTGGGAGAATGTAACCACTGTCAAAGCCCTAAAACATAGTCCAAAAAGAATATTGTGGAAAATTAGTGATAAACACTCGATATTGACACCTTTAATATCTGGATTTTGATCTGTCTTTTGAAAATATCGGTAACTATCTTTTGGTTTATTATATATAGAATATCCAATTAAATTTTAAAATGAAGTAATAAAAGATGTATATTTTTTAAATTAAAGTTGAAGGACACTAACTATACTAGTAGTTAATGGTCTAGTAGTAGTACGGTCTAGTAATGATGCCAACTGACAATGGCAGAAGGCTCATTGATTTCGACGGTATTATGGTAGCACTCCTGTTTTGCTTGCAATACTTGATTATATGAAGGAAAAGTAGCATATATTATCCTATTCCTTAGTCGATTTCCTAAGAATGGTAGACTTAGACAATGTTGCGTTATTCATAATCGCCAAAGCTTTTTCGGGAATAAAAGAGGGACCTTTAAGCTCATGTCTGTTTCCTTTTTGAATAGCCAGCTGCTGCTAAAATTAATTTATAGGAATATGACTCTCTGAACTTTTCTATTTTCATTTGTTTAGCTCGATCTGCGCAATCAGTAAATTGTTTACTGGGTCGCCCACCTGTCTGTCTTGTACATTATCGCTAATATTTACTAAATGTCTTAGTCAACCATTCTGGATTTGACGTATTCATGAAAAATGACTTTTTATTGCGTCCTGCTTCAACCCATTTAGTATTAAAATGCCGAAGAAATGTTTTAAGACAGTATCTACTCATTTCTTCCATATCAAAAGAGGGATCTGGATGTCTGATTCTTTCAGAATTTTCCAATGCACCTTTCTAAATTTCTCTCACTGTTCAGGTATAGGTAAGTGAATGAACTGCACCATGGCGAGAGTGTTGGTAGCGCACAAACCGAGAAGCCAACTGATTCGGCAGGTGATGGATTCCGACGAGTGCAATAGAAATGAACCCATACTTTACAGTTGACATGTTTCACCACGGCACTTGCCCCACTTAAAATAATCTGTAAACACGTACCGCAAGTTACCGCAGCTAAAAGCTTTTTCATTGTCGAAAGGAAGGTTTACTGATTGTGTACAGACCAAAATGAAACCGGAGCTTGGTTTGAGCTCATTAGTTACATTCCAATTTCGAAATTACTTAATGGAATTTTTCAAACACAAATGTGCAAATGAAGAAAGCGTTCGGAAAGCGCGCAATAACTCTACTGGCACTGGTTTTAGTGGCTGTTAACAATAAAGAATGAAGGAAAAAATGTTCCAGCTTCTTACCAATGTTCTACAGGGAATTTTAGCGAATTGAATCTTGCGATTATTTATAAGCGATAATCAAGGATTATACTTACAGCTGATTTCATAGGCCTATTCTTAAATGTATAACGCGTTGAAAATTAATTCTTTTGTCAATACGCGACCTCTAATTTTGGAATATAAAGGCCATTTCTTGTTTTATTCACTTTGTAAAACTCTAGTTTTTTCGCGCTCTGAACCACTGTGCGCCGCGCGACGGCGAAAATGATTTGCCAGCCGGCGAGCCCTCGAACTCCACGTTGTTTACAATCGAGGAAGCGAGCTCGAACGGAATGAGACAAACACCCCCGGCCAACCGATTTCCAGAAGAATTCCTTCTAAAAAGAGACTCGGCCGCCTCATCCCTACTGACAGCCTTCTATGGAGCCCCTATATAAACCCCTCTTATAGTTGTCACTGTCAGTATCAATTCAGCCACTTCCGCCAGCATGGTAAGAAAATCATAGTAATTATTTATCGATAACTATTAATCAGGTTCCATTAGTAGCGACATCTCGTCAAATGGTTGGTAGGTAGGTAATCAGGTAGGTACCTACCTAAGTTATTAGTGGTATTAGCGGTTTCACTTAAAAAGTATTAGATCTTCAATACACATAGCATTTCCAAATTGAATTGAAGGTATACCAAATTGAATTAACGGTTTTCCAAATTGAATTAAATCCGCCGCAGTGAAGCGCGGCACACTTACATTACTGTCACTCTCGTTCATGTCAGCAAAAAAATATATAGGTAGCTTTTCCAAATTGAATCCAACGTTTTCCAAATTTAATCCAGCATATTTCCAAATTGCAACATTTTCGAACCAGGATTCTACATTTCAATATTCCGAAGGAAAAATTTATTTATTTTTTATTTATTTAATAATCTTTACTGAATGGTTGTTTCCCATCCTCCCACGCGATAACAAGAAAAGAAAACTGTATCTGTCATTACAGTGAAGATGGACAATTCTTGCTACTTTATTATTATTATTTTTTTTTTGCTTTCTGTATGTTTTGATGGTGTTACAATTTTCTTATACTAACTCAAACTGCGACATTTGTCAGCGTTAGTAATTTGGAAAAATAACTACCTATTGTTTTCAGAATTTATTGTTACAATATTATGACTAACTATGTGTTATTTTGGGTATTTTTTAGAACCTTATGTAATGTTGAATTCAATTTGGAAAAGCTATATATTGAAAGAGCACGAATGAAATATGAAAAGCATGATAACAACTGCATATTGCATCAGGAAGGTATTGACTTAATAGGCCATGCAAGGTTCGCAATGGTACATTTTTCTTTCTTTCCTCATGATTCCATTTTACGTACTTTGAGTGTACTTAGATACCTACCCATATAGACCAGCATCTACAAAGAGTTCAAGAACAGTACCAAAAATCGGTTAACAGTGAGTCTTCAGGGTTAAAAAAAACCATCCAAAAATTATGCACAATAGTTTGGGATCATAAGCAACATACTTGAAATTGGTCGAGGAATTTCTGCGGCAGTGGGAGAAAGCTTTAAATTTAAATCCTCCTATCATCCAAAAACTTACGCCCTGTTCCGGAAATCGACAAAACTTGCTACGCTCCATGCTTAAAGGCAATTTCTTACTGAGTGACTATTCGAGAACTGCAACTGAAATGGCTTATTAGGTAGGTACATCCATAAAAACATCGGCAATTCAATTTTTTTTCCTCATCTGTATAAACCAACTGGTTTTCGCATGGAAGAAAAGATTAAGGCAATCAAATTCTGCATCGTCGAGACCAACTGGAGCTCATCAGCTGTGTGGCCATTAGTTTCGGCGATTTTTCCAACGCTTTCGTAAGGTTGACAACCACGAGCATAACATACTAACATAGTGAAAAATTGACATTGATGCAAAATTTGGCTGCCAGATCGCCATTATCTCTCCTTCAACGCGAAAACCTGTTTGATTGGTGCCAATGGGGGACATTTTGGATTTTCGAGTGAGGTGTTTTTTCTGCGGGTTGGTGATAAGATACAGGTATTCAGAATCTCAAGCTGCAAAAAATTTCTTTTAAACGTATCATAGTTTTTTTACTCGAGAAAGACCCCATTTCCAACACGGTGCATCGAACATCGTTGAAACTTTACGCAATCAAATCTCGCACTACCGTCGATGAAAAATGTGCAACTGTTTACATAGGTAGGTACCTACGTCAAATAGCTGTTGTGACGATAGCTGTGGTATGCCAGAGAACCAAGGAAACATGTTTTGAAGGCAAAGTTATAAATCGAATTGACGCGTGATTTTGGTTTACTATTTTCAACAATCGAGTATGAACCAAACCCCCCCCCCCCCCCCCCCCACAAAATTTGATGGATTCCGTTTCAAAGTACGTAGAATCCGAAATAATAAAAACGGTGGATGGGCAGAATTTTGTAGAATTCCATCTTCGGATTCTACGTATGTACCTTGAAACGCAAACCATCAAATTTTTTGAGGGGGGTTAAAAATTATATGATTATGGTCATAAATTATATTAACCAAAAATGGATATGCACCTAATCATATATGAGGTTTACCTATCAATCCTGCCATACTTGATCAGATTTCTCAACTCCAGTACGTAGGTATTGGAACAGCAACCGCGGACTCGTAGTCAACCGCGGGGAAATCAGTCCTAAGTTGAACATAATTATGTATCTACCTACCAAACCTACCTACCTACCAACTTGAAGTTTTAACTTTTTACCCAAACGTAGCGTGGGTGAAGTTGATAAACATTGGTGTAGACTTAGAAAAGATGACCTTCAAGGAGACAAGTTCTTTCAATAGGAGCAAGGAGCATCATTATAGTGATTGAAGATTGTTATCAAAGTGTCCTTCAGATGGGTTTTGTTAGATGAGTTGGTTGAATGGATTCTATCACAATACCTAATGAAGAATTGAACTGGCGTTTGCTGATGTCACAAAAACCTGGAGCTACTTAGCACGATTTCGTTGCTTGGGAGTTTGGATCCGCCGATACGTTATGTAGCTGTCGAAAACTAAAGATTTGCGGCTTCTACAAAACGCGGCCTTCTAATGGGATGAAATTGGGTTTGCTCTTTGAAAAAAAAAATTAATTAAACAAAAATAAATAATAAATTAGGGTAGCCATCCGTCCTGGTTTTCCAGGACATGTTTGTGTTTTGGGGGGTGGATCCAGTCCTGGTTTTTCATCCGTCCTGAGAAGCGTCCCGATTTTTTCGAATTCTTACAGTAATATTAAACTGCCACGATTATCTTCACCTATGAGTCAATTATTGGATTCTGGTTTCAAAATTTACCTAATGACGTTCCTACATAATTATATTGCTCGTGTCCACAAAAAATGTTTGAAGTTAATTTGAAAGGCTGAGTCTGTGTCTACGAGTCCTGGATTTTGCCCTGGTTTTGGATCAAAAGCGTCCAAGGATGTCCTGGTTTTTGCGTATCGGGATGGAGGTGGTAACCATACAATAAATAAATGAATAAAGATTGATAAGAAGCAACCATGGGTCTGGGTTGAGTTTGAAAAACAACTCAGCATGAAACAAATCCGTCATCAGGTTCATCTTGACATCTCCATTCCTCTACGGGTAACTCGGACCTAAACCATTATTAACCAACAGTGCTCAGGACGCTGTGACAAAGCATTTGGTATCTTCTCGTCTCACAAGGCATTAGGCCATAATGTTTGTTCGCACTGGCTTTTTCTGGTGGTTAGCTGACTCTAGAATACGTAAGAAACCATCTGCAGTAACCTGCAAAAGGCAAACGCAAACGCAAAGGTAATCGCCTTTTGCAGTACTTTAGCACAGGCTTTTTCAGTTTTCGCAAACTCCTTTTGCAGTTTGTTCGCACTGGCTTTTTCTGATGGTTAGCCTTCTCTAGAAAACCTTAAGAAACCATCCACGATCCAATACCATCTTGCAAGCGTTTGAGAAGGGTTTGTCAGTTTCTTGTCTGCCCTGTTTTCTGTGTACTGGAACGATGATTAGAAAACTGTCTTTGGATAGGAAGGAAAACACGAGGAACAGCTGGTCATGGATACTATACAGCATGAATAGTCCGAGAGTCACTGCAAACAGCCAAACGCCTTTCTGATGGTCAGGTAACCATCAGACGGTCACTGCAAACAAACCTGCAAACTCTCGAAAAATAACAAGGTATCTGTAGAATAAACTTCAGAGACACTGGCTCTCTGTCTGATAATAAGTGAAAAAGAATTGTTGAAATTTGATTTTAACTGAGTGTGATTTTTTCTTTCAATTTAGATACTGCTAGTGGTGTGGGCCTGTCTGGCCGTTGGTGCATTAGGGGACTCGACTTTCTACGAGTATGTTCCGACAGCACGCTCGGACAGCGAGCCAGCATACCAAGACAACGCGATCTACCAGTATCAGGTTTCTCCAGATATCTCACCAAAACTACAGGTCCCTAGTTATCAGCAGCTAGCCTATCAGCAGGCCCGTCAGCAGGTCTATAGGACGTTTTCAGGAGACAACGAGGGGAGCGGTATAAGCCAGCAGTTTTCAAAAGGGCTTCAGGTTCCCACGGACGAGCTGCAGTATGTGGACGCCGATGGACGGTACATTCAGCCGGCACTGCAGTACCAAGTGGAAGTGCCCCAGTATGAAGGGGTTGTGGAGTATCAGAGGGAGGATTCACCTGCTGGCGCTGTCGAGTATGGGTTGCCACCACTGCCACCTACGGAGGAGACAGTAGCAGAACCTGCGGTAGATGCGCCTTATCCGCCAGCCTCTCCTCCACTACCACCACCTCCTCCACCACCACCACCTCCTCCACCGCCGCCGCCACCACCACCTCCTCCACCACAGCAGCCTGTGGAGGTGCTACCATACCCTCCGGCCACTCCACCGCCACCACCACCTCCAGCTGATACTGAAGTAATATCACCTTATCCTCCACCACCACCACCACCACCACCTCCACCACCACCACCGCAACAGCCACAGGAATTATTGCCATATCCCCCTGCTCCTCAGCCACCTCCTCCTCCTCCACCACAACAGCCTGAAGAATTATTACCATATCCTCCACCTCCACCACCACCACCACCACCTCCCCCACCACCACCACCTCCCCCGCCACCACCACCTCCCCCACCACCGCCACCACCCCCACCGTCACCAGCACTAGAATATGGTGTACCTGAACAAACCGAAGTCTTATCTCCACCACCACCACCCCCTCCACAACAGCCTGAAGAATTATTACCATATGCTCCACCTCCCCCACCACCACCACCTCCACCACCACCACCACCACCTCCCCCACCACCACCTCCTCCACCACCATCACCAGCACTAGAATATGGTGTACCTGAACAAACCGAAGTTTTATCTCCACCACCACCACCACCACCACCACCACCACCACCACCTCCTCCTCCTCCTCCACCACCACCACCGCCACCACCACCACCACCACCACCCTCTCCAGCACTAGAGTACGGGGCACCAGGTGGCGAACCCTCTCTTGAAGGTGGAGACCCAAGCATCAATTTCCTGTCACCCCCCGCGCTTGTAGACAGCTACGGCGTTCCAGCAAGATATTTCTGAGCAAACAGTCCCTAATCTAGATAATTTAATGACATCAAATCAAGTCATCAAGATTTCTCATGTTCTGTGAAATCAGCAACATGAAGAAGTCGTTGACTACCTTTCTCTTGTAATTTAACTGTACATAAAACAAGCACTGCTTTATTTTTTTAATTCTAGATTTGTCACATTTCACGTGCATTTATTTATTTATAGTCAATAAATAGATGTCAAATTAAAGGTCACTTTGCTGCTTTCAATTATTTCACCAGCAGACGAACATGAAACTCCACAGGATTCCTAGCTCTGTAGTATCTAAGGCAGATACGAGTATGAGAGAGGAAAGGTGGAAAGCATCACGTAAATATAAAAATAATAATAGGAAGCAATGCACAGAGCTTGTAAAGAATAGATTTAAGATCAGTGTAAGATTTTGCATGCTTGGTGAATGCAGGTAATGCCCTACCCAAAGTAGCAGCTTTAACACACAGCGGGTACTACTACTATGGTCAGTACTAAAAATCGGACATTTCCATTTAGGGAACCGTGATTTTCTCCTGTTATTTTGTAGGTGTAGCCTCATATATTTCCATCGTAATTGTGGTGCTGCTCGAAGAACCAAAGTTAATAACCAAAGTTATCACGAAGTGTCTCAAAATGTAAAAATTCTATGTAAAAACTCACAATAGGTAGTTTGAAGTCAATCTGAACTCACTAGAATATTAGGAAGTTATCTGCTGAAGCTGGAATTTTCATTCTCGATTTCCTTGTTTATATATGAAGTTCAGGATTCAATTAGATACATCGCCCAAAACTGCCCAGAAAAGGGAGGCTTGGAAATCATTTTAGAATGTCTAGGTCTAGACAGTTGAAAAATCGGCGGGAGAAGATTCCGAAACGATTGGAACGAGAGATTTAATTTTTGTTGCGCGAACCTTGAACTGTGTTCTGCTTGTTCATATCACGCTATTGGAACAGTTCACAACAATGAAGTCATCTTTCTCTGCGAGATGTTCAGCTGGGTATTCCATACTAACTTGCTGTAAACATGAACCAGACAAATCGTAATTTTTGACTTTCAAAAAATAAAAAATTATTTTTCATTTTTCCAAACAATTTTTTTCGTTTCAAAAATTGACGTTTAACCTTCAAACACAGAAACTGATGCACGTTAAGCCGTCTAATGAACTTTTCGAATGAGTTACTAGTGGATGTCCGCGGGACCCGCACACTCATCCCACTGTGCGGCACCTCTTCACCTAACGCAGAGATACCTTACTGAACGTCAAATCACTGTCGACAACTCAGAACAGAGGGGATGATTAATGATGATAATAAAAATAGTTTCAGCAGTTCGGCCTAACCCTAACTCGATCAAGAAGGGGGGATGGGGGGGGGTGACATCAGTAGCTACACCAGTGGCCCATTTACTAAGCAAAAGAGATAAGTATCTCTTTTGGTCCAACTCTCTCTTTTGAGAAAAGAGACCTTTATAGAATCCATGACAGGTTTATTCAGTAACTTCTAAAACAGAGAGTTGGCGGCCATCTTGGAATTTTTTATATCGTTCTTGTTTCTTTGATAGTGATATCGCGTACCACTGTTTGTTCATCCGCTACCACATCGGTTTTGATGCGTGTCTTTTTTAATATCTTAAAGCTAAGTCTATTGTTCATTAAAAATATATAGATATTATCAATTCATGAGTAAAAACGTCCAGGTACAGGTTGAGGTAGAACACGTGAGCTATTCAGTAAAATAAACGAATGGGAGACATTGGAAGAGACTGTCTCCTGTGGGAGACTATCTCTCCCGGGAGATTATCAAAATAGATAATCTCTTTTAGTGAATATGCTTGTAGGAAACCTCAAAATTTGTTTAAAATATGTTTAGCTATGGAGATATTGCACTACATTTTTCCATGCTGGTCAGAGCTTGGAGGCTGCCAATGACATGATTCATGCCCTAATATCTGGAACCGTTGTTTTCCTTGATTCTCTACATAGCCTCTTCGTGGTGGGTACATGACACTATCAAGGCCTCGAACCCGGTCCAAACATACATCAAACCAGCGTAGTGCTGTCACCTGTAGGTCGGTGCAATAATTTTGTACGCTGGGTTCGATAATTTACTAAGGTCCACTGAACGCGATTTCGCCAGACCTCCTGCAGAAGGAGGCAATGAGTTGAACGCCCACCTTTGATTACTTGTATGGTTTCTGCCATTTAAATACCAATATTAATTATGACCCAATATATCGTAATGCCCCAAAAAAATCTTATGACCCAATATATCGTAAGTACCCAAAAAATAGTAGTACGTGTAATGCAGAAAGCAGAGTACCTACGTCGCTAGATCCAGCACATATTTTAGTCGTCTAAATGTCCTTACAATAGATCAGCTCCACCTGAGGTCATTATTGTTACATGGATTTAAAAGTAGGGAGTGGTTTGGTGTGACTGATCACAGGAAAAGGACTAAAGGAGAAATAGAGAAACGAATGGTAACTCTAATGTTCAAATCGTCGGCAGGACATAAGAGCTGGAAATATTTTGCACCAAAGGCACTAAATTTAGTATAAGATGTAATCATCAATCATCATGCAATCAATTGAAACATTTATGAAAATGTAATAGATTAATTGATTTATTTGTTGTTTATAAATAGATATTTGTAAAAGTGACAGTGTCTTTTTTCCGTTCTCGAAGACGAGCAGCAAGAGGATTGATTCCCCCACCCACAAACACAAGCTTAGCTTATTGTGTGTGTGGGGGCTTATTTTCTAAAAGGAAATCTGTTTATAATTTTAGACTAATGCAATTTTGTAAATTATTATTATATTGTGTAATTTAGTAATATTTTTGAAAATAAAGAGATTGAAAAAAAAGTTCGATAAGGTAATTCCTTACCTTCAATAAGGTAATTTTGGGGCTGGTGTGTAGCTCAATCGTTCTTAAATAAGGTTGCGGCGGCCCACGACAAAATATGAGAAATTATGTGGAGCGTGTGGACGGGTATGCATGCATCGCATAGCTACCATTCATTTTATCTGAGTAGATATCAAAGAGACGGATGATCATTCACGTAATGAATTGTGTATAAAGTAATGGGATGAGTATACCCAAAATCGTGACGGCATAGTCTTCATCTATCGGTGATACTATGCAACAGTGCTATAACACGCTGTTTGATACAGTATAGTAACCTCATTAACAGGTTGATAAAAATAATAAACATGACACTACCTACCTACCAGAAGTCTCTTAACCTATGGTTTCCTCGTGCGGCGGCGGCCGTTTCCGTAACAGTCGTGAAGTGAACGGAAATAATCTGACAACTGACAATGTAAATATTAATGAGCGTGGTTTCCTAAGCAGCGTTGAACCACACAGTCAGATGATCGTTTCGATCACAGCGGACAACAAGTAGGTGAGGTTTTCCTCCTCACAATGAGTTTTTCAGGGGAAGATTATGAAAAAATAATCGATTTCGTAAAAAAAAAATCACGACTGTATTTTCAGTGTTAATAGTAAGAAGTATAGAAACTGCCAGCTTAATAAGAAATTTTGGTATGAGATCGGCGAGATGCTCACCAGAACAGGTGAGAATATTCATTTTCTCTACTGTCTTAAATCCAAAAACCATCAAATTTTGAGGGGGGGGGGTAAGAATTTTTTTTTTCATGCTCGATTCCAATGGTTCATTATTGAAAATAATAAACCAAAATATAATAAAATTTAGTAAATTTGAAACACAGAAACAGCTACCTACCTCTTGAAACGATTTATTTTCTTCCTTTTTATAAATTAACGGTATTGTAATATGGGTAATAGGTATACTACTCAAAATACGTACCTGCCTATGTTTTTACTTTCAATCCTATTATTATACCTGCCTAAACGAAAATGTTCACCGTTAACACGTTGGTCTCCCTCCTACCACTGCTAGAGGTCATCTACAGACGTTTACGGCTGTTACGACCGTTTTTCCGCTATCATAGGAAACCAGCAGGGGCGTTGCATCCTCAAGGCCTAAAACACTAGGAGTAAAAATAAACTCAGTTGGCACATGAATTTCCCTTCGTACCTAGCATTTTTCACAAAGTTCAGCAGCGACTCGCCAGATTTCTCTACCTATGGATATTCAATATTTGTAGAGCATCCATGGTGATTCCTTCATGTTAGCCCAAGCATGTTACTGGAACAAAGCAACAGTAATCGATGGTTCTGCAATTGAAATCAAAACCTGGGCTCCTGAAACTGGCATGTAGGTCCCAGGACCTAGTGTTCCCTTGGCAACTGAGAAAAATGGCCCGCTGGCGCATACTCAGTCGAGTAAAAATGTTGTTCACCACGCCCACTTTGGGCCTGTCCCCAGAATCTGATTTCCACTCCAAAACCGTTCGTTCCTTTTCACAACAAGTCGATCCCTTCAATTCAATTTTTTATCTTGATACGAGATGCTTCTTCGTCTTCAGATTTGTTTTTGTTGTCTTGCGAATCACATTCCCTTTCTCTGTTGGGTCTGTTGTCAGGTTTCAATTTTTTGCGTCAAATTTTGTGCGTTTTGCGTTCGGTCCGGTTCCGATGACAGATTTGTATTTGTGGTACCTGTTTGTTTTGTACTATTTGCTGTTTGTGGATTGATCGGCGTCGTAACACACAGGTAACTACCTAGCTTCTACTCAATAGCTTCTCCATTCAAGTAGGGACAGGCTGAGGTCAACGTTTTGTTGTATTTTAGTTTACTATATTTTTGTGACACATGAATTCGGTGGCTAATTTTCAGTATAAATTGCCGACGTTTTCGTATGACGATAGAGTGTTGATTGAAAGAAATAAGCTTTGCGTTGTTGCCTTGGGGTATTTTGTTGACAAATCTGTTGGTTTTGTGTTCTGATTTGGTGCCCCACCGTTTTCACAGCCTACTCACCGCTACTCGAAACCAAAGCTTAAGGGATAAATCTTTGGAAATACGTTGACGACAAGTCATTAGTCATTCTTGAAGACACGTTTTATTATTTTGGAATTGGTGCCAATTACATAAATAACATTAACATCTAAAACAAACTAACTAAAAGCAGCAACTAACAATCACTCGGTAAATAGTAATATCACAGACCCTCAAGTATTTTGCTGAAGAAATATAATTCATGATGGAATAACTTGTAGTGATGAATTTGCTATATTGAAGCAAGTTTCGCAGATAATATTTTTCTACGACCATAACATAGCAGTCTTTTTTGAATATTCATGCAGTTAAATTTTATCAACAAATTTACTGAACTTACGGATTGGAAATCTATAATTATCGCTAAGCAGTAGTGGTGTCGAGTTACGCGGTGTGATGATGGTCAGCCTTGATCGACCTCAAATTCGTTTCCACTCGTTCCAATCCGAACCTGTGGACCATTATATAAACATTTCAATGAGATTTCTTCACATCTGCCCTAATCACTCAGCTCTATGATGACGTAGTTGTTATCACAATGAGTTGTTGGAACACTACAGCTAACATCTGGTTTGGCAAACCTGGATTCAAAGGCTCCAGATTAATATGACCACTTGACCAGTACCTACATAAGTTTAAATCAACGCTAAATACGTGTACTTACGTTTAAACCAAAGTTTAATCAAAGCAAAATCAAAGTTAAATTAAAATTAAATCAAAGTTTATATTAAACGTTAAATACGTTTAAATCAAAGTTAAATATGTGTATTAAAATCAACGCGTTAGTCCCTTCTAAACAAGGACAAATTTCAGTAGTGGGCGGAGGATAGCACGTTTCACCAAGCCAGATGTGAACTTTGACAGATGCATCTGTGCATGTTGAGAAAACGTTTCAGGGGAAATGCGTTTATGAGTACTGGAGAAATCAATTCATCTAGGAGCACCGGCAGGGAAATAAGTACCTACTGCATAACACACGAACACCACACACAAATAAACCTACCTATAATACAGGTTGTCCCACAAGACTCTCACCCTATTTTCCCTAGGAAAAGAGTTAGAAAAGAGGAACGTTGGAATTTCAAACGGTAACTCCTCATCTCAGATCCAAATCCAAAATCGAAATATCATGAAAATGTTGAAGTGAACTTTTCAAGTTGAAATCTGGACACCAAATTTGATTTTTCGAACGGGGACCCCTCGTTTATTGCAGATTCGGATCCTAAGTGAAATTTCACGAAGAAATGACCTGTCATTAATTTCTGAGAGCGATAAAACGTACCTACCTACGAAAAACGTGAAAACTATGTTTTTTAATGTTTTCAATTACTACATGTCATACATGATTTTAGGATATCTGTCGTAATCCCCCCTCAGAAATCACTCCTATAATATTCAAGATTTAACCAAATAAACACGACGAACGCTGAGCTGGGGCAACCGCAAGGGAAAGTAGGCGAAGGGTCCTTTCCACACAAACAAACCTCAACCGCCAAAACGATCGTAACGGCTGATTCTGGACAGGGGACGGGTGGAAAAGTCCCTATAAAACCAGCCCTTCTGGCCCATCTCTTCATTCGAAGGTTAGACCCCTGACTTCTCTCTCAAACCTCTCTCCCTCGAATCCCTCTTTCTCGTCCCCCTTCTCTCTTTCTTACCCTTCCTAACGCCTGCTTTGGTGAAAACCGCGGGGAGTTAGTCTAAAGACTCCATAGCAGCGCATCCTACCAGGGGCGTTGCGTCCATAAGGCCACTGCCCCTGCACCCAGAAACACAAAAAACTCCAAAAAAGAATTCCAACCATTTGTTCAGTTGGCATTCGAATTTCCCTCCGTATACTGTACCTAGCATTTTTCACAAAGTTCAGCAGCGACTCGACAGAGTTCTCTGGCTATGGGTATTCAATATGTTTCCGTCATGTTGGCTCCCTGTAGCTCCAAGGAGCATTTTATCGGAATACAGCGACACTAATCGATGTCTCGCAATCGAAATCGAAACCTACGCTTCTGAAACTGGCAGGTCCTGGGACCTGGTGTTGCCATGGTAACCGAGAAAGCTCAGATGAATAAAAATTTGGTTAGCCACGCCTCTTTTCGGCCCTGTCCCAACATTTCCATCCAAAAATCGTTTGTGTTCACAATCGATTGGATTCTTTCAATTCATCTCGATAAGAGATGCTTGTCCTTCGATCTGTCCTCCCCTAAAAATTGTTATCACCCGCCATTCTGTTCCTATGTTGAGTTTTCAATTTTCTGCTTACGTTTCGAATTTTGTATGTTCCCATTCGAGTTCCCATGACAGATTTGGATTTGCGATAATTAAGTGCGTTGTGTCCTGTCTGTGGTCTTGCGGACTGATCGACGTCAACATACACAGATAAGCACCTAGCTTGTAGTCTGATTCTCCATCCAAGTAGGTACTGTCCAGCGGGTCATTACTTCGTTGTATTTTAGTTGTTGTTTAGTTTATTTGCTTCTGTATTTTTGTACCACATGAATTCGGTGGCTAACTGACAGTCGAAATTTTCGATGTTTTCCTACGAGGATAGATAGAGAGATTATTAAAATTTTAGGAAGAGATAGGCCTTTGCTGAGTATTAGTCAGTATGAAGCTATAGAACTTTTAGCTTCTGGTAATCCCGGGTACTGCTCAGAACTACTGTGAACACAGTACTTACATTCTGACTTGCTAAGAGCTGCGGTTGATTAAAATCCACCCATTTCTCATAAGAAGACTCCACTGTTGGAAAACATTTACAGGTATTTTGTAGAAAAAGCTGTTGATTTGTGTTCCGGTTTGGTGGCCCACCATTTTCAGAGCCCACGCACCACTACTGCATCCTACCACATCCATTCTCACCTCACTTTTCATCTCCATCTTTCTTCCTCTCCTGTCGGAATATCGTGATTCACTCACGATTTCCTGGTGACCCCTTCCATTCTCCATCCGACCGTCCATGAGCACCACACACACGCTCACGACAGTATCTTTTCATGCTGAATCACGTGGTGACGTCAATTTTCGATTTACGATCATATTATCAAGCTGTTTCTGTCGTTGTTCTGAGGTTAACTTCAAAATGCCCCATGCTTCTGTAGTTCGCTATCCTGCCCAAGAAATTACTGCAATGATCGAAATTTATTTTCCATGCGGCGATGTGTTTAGAAGAACGATCACCCTCATAAATAAAAAAAATTGACATCACCACGTGATTCACCGTGAAAAATACCCCAAAATACTGTATCATTATGTAGTAATTAAATACATTTAAAAAAACAAACAAAGTTTCACGTTTTTCGCACATTAAACAATTTGAGTCACGGGTCATTTCTTCATTAAATTTCACGTAATATACGGACCTGCAACAACAATGGGGTATCCATCTTTAAACAAATTCCAGTCATGTAGCATGGGAAATTGAGAATTTAAATGTCATTTGTCACTATGGCCTGGCTGCGCACTTTTTGAGACTAGAGTGGCACGTCGTGCAGAACAATTATGTCAAAAAATAATTTTTTGGTGTTTTGAACCAAAAAAATTGCGATTCCGATCACCCAGAACTTACCTCAGATTTTTGTCATAGCCAACCCCTCGTTTCATCTCGATGTGCTTGATGGTGTCCAGCAGTTGCGGAAGGAATCTGACCACCAGGTCGGGCGCATCATTGGACAGGGATATGACGAGATCGAATGTCTGACGCGACGACCAAGCAAGATGTTCGTTGCAAAGCGCAGCCAAGGAATAGGAGAGCGAGTCTCTGGAAGTTTGTTGCCAATTAATGTCATTAATAATCGGGTTATTTTTCTTAAACGGTATAAGATTCCATGAAAACATATTAAATCTCGAGTCCACAAGCGAAATAGCACGGAAAATCACGAACGAATACACAGGTAGGATACCGTACAAATCCAAGAGTGAAGTATGTGGTACTTACATCAAGTCACCATTTTCCCTGAGGGTGTCACTATTCAACAGTGTTTTCACGATGCTTTTGGTGTGTGAAGATGCGGCAGACTTCTCATCGCAGAACATCATCATGTCACACAGCCTCTCGAAACTGCCTCGTATGAAGCATTTCAAAAAGTCAGCATTCTGCTTGTTTGCAGTCAGTGAGTCGTTGAGAAATTTCAGAGCCTGAAGACCAAAATTACCGGTCAATTATATGAATATGCAGATGCCATACAGATTGGAAGGCGGTATGTGTACGTCTTGAGGTATGTGTGTATGTATGTACTTGTCCTTTTCTTCAAGCTTGGAATTATCGCTTCCATTTTCAGGTCGGATTACAGCATCCATCTAAGCTTACAGCCACCTTACGCTCCAGGGTTTTTTCAAACTCCGAATTTCAATTTGTTTCCCCAATTCTATGCAATAATTAACACGACGAACCGACTTTCGTCAACCCCAAGCAATATTTACAAAAATATTAATAGAACGTATACATAAACCTGTCAGGTCAACGGCATCAACCAAATGTCCGTTGAACCTGCCATGGAATTTGAACAGTACACCTTTTGGTTCTGGGATTTCCGCTAATTCCCTATTAGAGGGATGTCTACCCCAGTCCCGAGATGTAAGATCTACCCTGGGCTGTCCCGTTTACTCTGGCAAGAACATCTTACTCTCTAGAGATTACTTCTTTTGAGAATCAAGGAGTAATCCCGCCTGATATACACCAGGAATCCGAGGGTTGTAAATAAGGCTGGACTTGATTAGTGATTAGAATTCTTCTGAAACAGAAGCGGTGTTTAATGAACAGATATGAGTACTTGAATGAAATACATATATGAGTAATCTAATGTAAGTCCTACCTAAACCCCCTCGGAATCGAGAATGTTCGAACGCACTCCGCGATAAGGTTGCGGCTTTCGCGAATCTCACGCGGGAGCGAACGGGTAATAATTGTCAAACGACTCTGACCTGTTTGGTGGTATCAGTCCAGTGGTTGCCTGATGGCTGGTCCAGGCGACTCGACGGGAGCAGGCTTCTGCAGCTAGGATGGAGGGAATCTGTCAGGTTTCCTCCAAATGATCAGTCCAAAGAGTGAGAAGGTTGGGCACAATTAAAGCCTATTGACTTATTGCTTCTTCGACGTCTGAGGAGAGATAGCATTAATTTCGTGTTCCCGATCAGTTGCCAGTTCGGGTGGGAGGCGTGATAGGGCGTTCTGTTTTCGAAGCCCAATCGAAATTTTGGATTCAGGAGGAGAGGGATGATTATTTCGGTTCATTGGGTGTAGCCGTGACGACAGCATCCAGTACCAATTTTGGGACATGCGGGAAGGGGTACAGTTCCGCCTACCGCTACGTCACGATTGCAATGGCCAAAGTATGGTCGTTGACTGTGGCCACGAGTTCTTGGGAAATCGGTCGTCAGCACTCCTGAATTAACACTTTTGGTACATCCTGTGGAAACGTCAGATTGTTCATTTTCCCACAGGTATACTGTTCAAATTCCATGGCAGGTTCAACGGACATTTGGTTGATGCCGTTGACCTGACAAAACCCATTTAGTGATAACTGTTATTGAAAAGCTGAAGGTGTGGGAAATAATGAGTAATCTTACGTGGCAAGCGTGAACGTGAGGTACTTTAGTTTTCTTCTTCAAAAACTGGGTCGTCACGGTTTCGAAAATTAAGCACCTCAAACCGCAAGAAAACGAGGCGAGTTCGGCAACCAGAGCAAATTTGCAGGTGGACTGCAGTGGGAGGGGCGATGGCAAAGTGACGCAACGTGGAATGTAAACAGATATGAGTTCTTTGATGATCCTCATAATGTAGCTGTCTTGGTTAGAGTCTGAAAGAATACAACGTCACCAACAAGCAACTGAGGTAACATGGTGATTCAATATGTAGGTTGATTGATATGTTTATTAATCTGTACAATTTTGGACTAAGAAGTCCACTCTTACAATTCTACAGAAAAATACACAGAATTCTATAACAAAATTAACTTCTAGTCAGGGAAGATATTTACATGAGAAAATTAAATGGGTGTTTGCCTCGGGATTCGCAATAATTATTTCATAAGTTTTTTCTAGACAGTACAAATAAATCGGGATATTGATTTGCGAGTCGAATGCTTTGAACTAGGAAGGACTAGGGGTAGGTTGTCATCCTGTGAATAGGAATCTGATACAAATTTCTGCATTCAGATATTCAGGTTGTGAAAATGTCAAGATTTTGTAATGTCAGCAAGCCTATGTTAAATTTCCACCTTTCTTTAATTTTTGCCATTTTAATTTGTTGTAGTATGGAGTGACATGATCATCAAGACGCAATTTGAATATGAACCTTACTGCAGCATTTTGCGCTTTTTGCAACGTATCAATATCGGTTTCAGTAGTGTCACACATTGCACACGAAGCATAATTAAAGTATGGCATTATTAAAGCCGTTACAAGGTTTGATTTTATTTTTTCAGGAAATTCAAATGCTAAACGTTTTAGTTGGTACAGTGATTTGTATATTTTTTTGAACGTGGTTTATACCTGTCGAGACCAAGATAGACATTCATCGATTATTATGCCGAGGTTACGTACATTGTGCTCAAACAATGAACTCTCAGAGTTCAGCACAACAGAATTTATCACAGAGCATTCCAAATTAATTAGAATGCGTCTATTTCCTAATAACAGTACTTTAATTTTAGTTGCGTTAATTCTTAGGCAATGCCTCGAGCACCATGCCACCAAGCTATTTAATTCTTTGTTGAGCTTCTCAATCGTTTCATTAACATGATCAGGTTTTGTCGAAACATATATCTGTAGGTCATCCGCATAGATCATATAGGACAAAGTGCAAAATTTTCCAATACTTTTGCCTATTGAATTTATGAATACGGAGAGATTGATAACGATTGTGGCAACCTAAGAATTTTGAGAGCAGTCTTCAACATCTGCGTGGACTGGTACTGAAAACCGAAAAGCATCTTACATAGTCTGTGAAGGCCCTCAATGAACAGATGAAGATACTCCTTGATTGACTGGGTTACAACAACAGGCAGCTTGTGCTGAGGATTTCGAACAGATGCCGGCAGCAACAGAGTGTCAATGATTTGCTGGAGGACGGTGTTTGGTTTTGACTGAAAGTTTAGATGCATTACTCGATTTATTATTATTTTAAACAAATAAATAAAACCAGCTTAATACTCCACACCAAAACAAACTTGTTTGTAGTCCTTGCTCTGTCCTTACCTTTGTATATAGAAGACGAGCGCATAACCTGACCATATTGCCAGATGCTTTGAAAACGTTTCTTACTACGTCGTGATCTTGGGACATTGTGTATGACTTGAGCCAGCGGTCAAGCCCGTCCATATATGAAGTTAATCGTTCTCGCAAGTTCTGTTTTTGGTAGATATTCTGGAAATACAAAATGAACAATTATATGACAAGGAGGTAGTTTCAAGAAGTGTTGTGAGTGGAGATCTGGCAATAGGAAGATAATGAGAGGCCATTTCGAATCACTGTAATATCACAGCAATTTTAAACATGCATAGAAGCTAGACAGCTCAAGCAAAGAAGTGGACCTTTGGACTGGATAAGCTCTCTGAGGTGAATGCCTAACAGTATAAGAAATTTTTAGGTATGAAAGAAACCCAACCAAATCTAGGTATGCCACCACATTCCAAGACATAAAAAGGCACCAAAAATATGGCTGTCCTTGCTTCAGTGCCTATCAGCTATGGTAAATTCCCGCCAGCGTACTCATTAGGAAGACAGCTCCGAGCAATATTTCATTACCTAAGATATTGATCGATATGAAACAGATGGAACATACCTCTGTGGATTCGAATTTGGAACTGAACGAGTGGCACAGGTACAAGAGAGGCTCCTTCGAATCGACGAGACCAAACTCGCCATCGCTGCAGACAGTTTTGATCTCTTCGATGTTGGAAATGTAACTTGTGAAAGATTTCATTTCCATAGAAAACGTGTCAGTACAAGCCACACAACATCGGATCCAGGCCTGAAAAAAATTACCACTCGGTTTTTGTTATATTACGAATTTCTAATAACTCGGATAGCTAGACGAAAGACCCTCGATGAAGTTACACGACAACTACTGATTCATTACAACAGATTAACATCTCACACTTACCTTTATTATTATTTTGTTATATCGAGGGAGTATTGATACAACATTGTCATTCAAAATTAGTTTAGAGATGAACCTCCTCGAGAGCCTACAAGTGAAACAATGAAATGAGGATTCGGAAGGTTGAGAGTTGACACTTCACGGGAATTGCATGAAAAGCTTACCAGACGTCGCTGGAATCTCTGGCGATGAAAAGATTCATGACCGTGCTAGCTCTATCGTGGTTGCCAGTGTTCATGAATAATACGACCAGAGAGGCGGCTAAATCGGCTGACAGAACAGGCATGTGAGCCGGCATGGCGTTGAAGTAGGGATTCAGCTGCTCCCACAGCCTTTCAACGAAAAGTATAGCATCTTGATCTGAGAAACAAGAAAACCATCATACTAGTAGGTACACGGCAATGATGGACAAAAATTAGCTATAGCTAACGGCTAAAAGCTACAGCTAAATTAGCTGAAATTTAGCTTTACTAACAGTTACATTTTTAGCTATTAGCTGTTGAGGGACAACTAAATTTTACAGCTAAATTAGCTGTTAGTTGAAATGAACAGCTAATAGCTTTAGCTATAAAAAATCAGCTGGTGGTTGCAGCTAATAGCTAATACCTTTAGCTGTAGCTGTCAGCTAATAGCTAACTTTTTCTTAAAAAATCGTATTCGTCCTCACAAACAGCTAGTAGCTAACATTTTTAGTTTTCGCTAATAAGTACATTAGCTTTAAAATTTTTTTGAATTTAAATTCGTTTTGGCAGTTTCACCACTTTGAATAATTTCTGGCTCTTCTTACAAAGTCCAGAGAATTTTCTCGGGTAATCCCTATGAGAAATACTTCTGTTATTTGCTGTTATTAATTTTCATTAATATATGAATAATAACGAGGTTTTCAACACAGACGTCAATACGGAGTGATAATAAATTCTACCCAAGTACAGTAGTGAGCAAATTAATCTGAAAAAACCACAATTTTCAAATGTTATGTTGTGAGCTGGTTGTTTGGATGCTCACAACATATCGGATGGAAGAGGAAGGCAGAGGTCGGATGAATGCGAGTGAAGAAGGATGTGTTCCTTCGGAGTCTTTTCACTAACGCCCCGCGGTTTTCACCACAGCAGGCGTTAGTCATAGGGAAGGTTAGCTCCCCGCGGTTTTCATCACGGTAGGCGCTAGAGAGTATGGCTCCCCGCGGTTTTCACCACAGCAGGTGCCTGGGATGTGGGAGTTAGTACTCCGCGGTTTTAATCACAGCAGGTACTACAGGAGAGGAAGGTGTCCCGCGGTTTTCACCACAGTAGACACCGAGCGGATGGAAGCTAACACCCCGCTGTTTCCACCACAGCACAGATACCGAGAGTACACCCCGTGGTTTCACCACAGCAGGTGTGAGGAAGGGTAAGAGGGAGGGTGAAGGGAGAGGGTCGAGAGAGAAGTCGTAAGTCAGGGGTTGGATTGTCGAATGAAGAGCTGGGCCAGAAGGGCTGTTTTTATAGGGATTTTTCCACCTGTCCCATGTCCACAATCGGCCATTACAACAGTTGAGGCAGTTGGCGGTTGGGGAAAACTCTCGGTGTTGACCAGCTCAACGTTCTCCGCGTTTATTTGGTTAAATCTAGTAATATTACAAGAGTGGTTACTGGTGAGGGAATCACACATGGTAGAAAATCAGGTAGTACACCTCGACATCTGAAAACTCCATGCCTTCCACAATACAAAAGAAGAAAGGTGAGTGCACTACTACTAATAATGATGATAATAAATCCTAATTGCGAATAGCAATTATAACAACATAAGTAGGGCAATCGCAATAATCACATACCTACTAGGACATAATACTTCTTACTAATTTTGAGTTTTATTGTTAAAAAAAATTAGTTTATCATAAAAACCTGATTTCTGAATCGTGCTCAGACTAATTTGGACACTACTGTAGGCTCGATCTACAATTCAACGAGTGGTCAACATTAAACAAAAAACATGGTCGGCACTACCAGGGCTGTTTAGGCAGCTGCGGACTTTGAGGCGATTCACAACTACCAGGATGGACTCCAGCAGTCGGCTCGATTCTTCAGGAGCACAGCAAGTTAGATAGCTCGAAATCCAGGAATCTGGAAACGAGTGAGGCCATGTTTGAGTGCTGATGAGCTCTGATCGTTACTGGCAGGGCTCACCAAGGAGTAGAAATACTATTTAGACCAATATGTTTAATATATTTACCTTAAGGCTAAACTTCACGATGTTTTGGTGTGAATCTGTGATAAGAGATAGCAGCACCATCAAGGCCAAATTTCGTCTACTTTTGGGAATAGAGCGAGATATTTCAATTCGGAAAACGGAGTTCTCATCAATATTCACTTAGAATTACGGGCAATTGGTTCAGAAAGTGTGCACTTTTTTTCTCACTGTTCCTGAGGAATGTTGTTCAAATTTCGAACATTTTAAAAGTGGCTTAATAGGCACTTGCATTGGGCTCTAGACAACATTTTTTTGGAACAGTGAACAGAAAAATTAGCACAATTTTTTAACCAATTACCAGGAATTCTTCGTGAATATTGATGAGGAATCCGTTTTCTGAATTGAAATATCTCGCTCCATTCTCAAATGAGACGTAGAATAAAACTGATTCATTTTGGTGCTGCCACGTGGTGGTAGATTTTGCAGCTAAACTCGCTAGCCTTAACGTCCATTATTTGCAACCTAAATTATTCACTTGTGTGAGATTCACGAATGTTGGAAATTAAAAGTACAAGCCATCATATGCATGGACCTACAGGCGCGAAACCTGAATTCGGATATTGAAGGATCCATTCTGTTTTCAATCAATCTTTCATAGCCTTCCTAAAACATGACGAAAGAGAAATTAAACGACGGCTCTCCGTCATTGCGGCTTTTGACTGATTTCAGCAGGGGACTAATAACAATAAAGGGGTATTCCAGTGAGTCCAAAAATAAGAGATTTTTGGAATACTTTACATCAAGTAACTGTGAAAAGGACATAGAGTGTGGGAGGAGGTGATAACTGTGTAATATAAGGAAGGAAATGGGAAATGAAGATATCGAATGTTGACGTCACTGCTGGGCTGTGTGTATGTGTGCGCACGCCTAAAAGCAGTAAGGTATTACAGTATCCATAGGGATCTCAGTGATCAAGGTCTCGACTCATTCTGTTAAGAAACTTCAGCTGTTATGTTATTTCCATCTCGATCTTGTTTATTCTGTTTTGTCCCTGATACTCAAGTGTTTTTGTGAAGCTCAAGGAAGCACTGAATTCTACGTCATGCCCGCCTTTTTTTCAAACTCCAAATTTTTATTCGCTTATCTAATTTTATGATAACATTTTCTCGACGAATAGACCCACACTACATTAACCCAGAGCAATATATAGCATTTCCAAGTCAGATTCGCTTTTCAAACCAAAGTCAACCTTTTCCAAACCAAATTCAACTTTTTCCAAATCAAATTCAACTTTTTCCAAGTCAAATTCAACTTTTCCATTTCAAATTCAACTTTTCCCATTTCAAATTCAACGTTTTCCATTTCGAATTAGTTCGAATAGTTCGATTAATCAGAAGGTTTGATGGGCAACGAAATAGGCATTCAAGAAGTAATTTTCTTTGAACAACACGAAGAATTTGTAAACGCCGAAGTTATGTTCCTTACCTCAATTGAAGGTTCACAAAAGGAACATTTTAAATTGTAATGAAAAAAATTAGAATAAAAAACACACATATATATTATCTGCACTGAACCACTATAAATAGTGCTGTTCAATTTAAGCCTTAAATAATGCAACAAAAACTTAGTAATGGGGTCCACAATTCAGTTTACTAAAATTTATATTTTTTGTTAAAGTCGAGGAAGGTTGAATTTGAAATGGAGAAGTGGAACTTGAAACGGAAAAAGTTGAATTTGAAATGGAAAAGTTGAATTTGACTTGGAAAAAGTTGAATTTAAAACGGAAAAAGTTGAATTTGGTTCCAAAAAGGTTGAATTTGACTTGGAAATGCTACATTTGGCATTTTTCATATTTTAAATGACTGGAATACCCCATTTATGCTTATACCTCTAGGTACTTACCCTCTGCCTAAAATGTTGTGTATAAATTTAGTAGTATAAGCTTGAAATTTATCAGATTACTGGTAACAGTGGTGTTGGTATGTGGGTACTGGTGAACCTACATAATGTAATGTTATCCTTCCCAGGAGCTGTATTAGAAGGGCCATTTAGAACGAAGTTCCCACGTTGTAAAAGGAGCTGTCATCGAGCAATTGCACGATGAGAGTATACAGAAATTGATAGATAAGGAGACACAGGTACAAATGATGTACAAAAATTGAAAGCTAAACCATATAGATAACTCAATTTGGATTCAACATTTAATATTGAACAATCAATCATTCTAGATTGTCGGAAATCTTAGTTGATCAATTTCCATAAAATAAAATATGGAAAACTGAGAAATTAACTTAAAATCAAATAACTTGCCTAATAAAAGATGAAGTCCAAGACCCGGAGACTCGTCCATACTGAAGATCTCTTGCACTTCTTCAGCAAATCTCTTCAGCACATCGAATCCATCAAGTGGGCTCACAGCATTAACATGGTCAACAACTGACTGAACTAGTTTGGACACATTCTGTTTTTCATTCAACAACAGCACAATGAACGCCATTTGTCCTTGGATAAGATTAGGTGACAAGGTATCCTTTGCCTTCTTGATAGTTGCTATTATTTCCATAAACTTGTTCTCCTGAAATAGGACACAAATACACATTCAGCTTCAATTTTGTTGAAAAGCCTCGACACCATACTGTATGTATATTATTAGTGCCATATGTAAGTGTGAGGGGGTCAATTACCACTTGACTGATGCCCACAGTTGTTGCCAGCATTACAAACAACAACACAACGTGGTGCTCCCCAGTTTCTGACAAACTGCCGAGTCTGGGTCCGGACATTTTAGAGAACACGCGGCCTTTGATGACGTTCCAATGTCTCGGCGTATTTTTGGTTCTCATCAAATGCAGCCCTGAAAATTACGAGGTGTGAAGGGAGGAGTGAAAAGAAGGATCAGTCAAGGTAGGCAAGGCAGTAAATTAATACTGGAGAGTTTGATGACCTGAGTAGTAGCCATGTGATGCCACATTCAATGTTTGCGTTGACAATAAAATAAACACGTTGGGTCCATGCACTGCCCCCAAAGTGCACTCAGCTTGGACTTTTTACTTACAAAGATGATTATGTGTGACTGAGAAAACAATCGGTGTTTAATTATTTAATCTCAATGCTTTTTATTGATTAATAGATTTTCTAGATTAACAATACCATAAAAATACTTCTTGTTATAATTACGTTCTTTTATGTACCATAACGTCCTTACTAGATCCACATTCACATTCCAAATCAGGACCACTGATACGCAAACGAAAAGTATTAATAATTATCTTGACTCACCGACTATACGAATAAAATGCTGATAATTTGTAGTGGCACAAGATCTCTTAGATTCTATCAGTGACCTGACTTGTTTTAGCAATCCACTCGAAGTCTTGCTGAAAATACATGCAGCGGGTAATTATCAAATCTCCAAACGGAGCACATTTAGAAGGTGCTGTATTTCTGTTAACATTCCTCTAAGCTACACATTAAAAGAAACGAAGTTTGGCTTTTATGGCTAAAAACCTCAGATGATTTTGAAAGGCTGGTAAAGTGACGTTATCCAGGGGATCAATGACCCCCCTCCCCTTGCAAGGCAAATGGCTGTGCATAGCTAAGCTACAGATGCATAAAGCTTGAGGCATAACATTACCACGTTATCGCCTTCATTTTCTGCGCTGCTTTGAAGAAATACGCATTTTCAAAAGCCTCTAAAAAATACTGTTTTTCCTCGTCAATGCCACGTTTCAATATTGTTCGTATAGTTAGGAACAACAAACCTCAAAGTAGCAATTGAGTCAATAGATGAGCCAGGTACGTAAAAACTGCTATTGATCTTCTTGTAAAAATATTCCCAAAGGCAGACTATGGGCTCCACTTTCGGCTCCCACGTTTCAACACACAGGGTTTCAATGAAAACTAGACAGGTTTTCATATCTGCTTCGTTGGTTTCGTCGGACACCAGCTGCTTCAGCAAACTTTCGAGGAGAGCGTGATTGTTGGAAACTTCCTGCAAAATAGGGGATCCAGGCGAAAGGTGATTAGGAGATTTAGAGACAACAGAGATACAGACGGGGAATGTTGGGAATAATAATACTTAGGGAATCTGAAAAGCAGTAAGCAAAATACCCAGCATCTCTATCTGTAAATGAACCAGGGGCCCATTCCTAAAGACTCTTCAACTTTTCACTTTGGAAGTCTGCATTTGTACTCTTCACTTTGCGAATTATGAAAAGTAGGAGAACTTTCTGTTCCTACAGACTTCGCACTCCCACTCAGCAGTTCTACTCAAAACGAAGGGTGTTCTGAAGAGTAACGTTCGTTTTGTGGAGTAACCTCCAATAACTGTTACAGTTTATCACTGGATGTTTTGACCGTTTTATTCCGAATCCGATTTCAACTTTCATCAAGTCTTCTGTCTTTCTGTAAGTTAACTTACTTGGGATTTGGTTAGGGCGAAACGACTCCCTGAAAGTTGTGTCCCTGACCACGAAATTAATTCGTGCTTGATGAATGTGGCCGACGAGGTTGTTACTTTTTATCCACTAACAACAACAACCTGTCGTTTCCTAACCTTTCCTTCCTCCGTAGAGTATTTTCATAGCCTCAGTGGAGCTAACTTCGGTGGTATTTTAGATGCTTGCCCTACACTAGTTGGACCACCTTTAGACCAAATCAAAAGATCTTTTCATTGGAAATACCAAACATTGAATTTAACGAAGACTACCTTAAACCCGATTCGAAAATTAAGTCGTTCTACCGCAGTCATTTAGGACTCTTCAAAAATTTTGTAAACTCTTCATTTGAAACGCAGACTCTTCACTTCGCACTCTGCGAAAGATAACCTTTAGGAATGGAACCGCTCAAAAAAAGATAAAACTCTGCAATTCCACACTTTACATTTAATTCTTCCTCTTCAAATCAAGAGCGTTCGTTAGGAACGGAAATTCGTTCGCACAGTGCAGTGTGGATTTGCAGAGTGAAGAGTGAAAGTCTTAAGAAACGGGCCCCAGGAAAGGGGCAATCCACATTCCGAGGAAGCCCAAGGGTAACGTGACCATTTGGAAGACCTTCCAACGCTGCATGCAGTGAGAGTGGAGACCAACATTGTTTGCTCGAAGTATTAGTATATTAGTAAATATTTCACTCCAGAAAGAAAGCTTTCCGCGACTCTTTCAGGCTTGCAGGGTCTCCGCTGTGGAACCGGCTGCCTATCGGTTTACACGTGCGGCCACCGATTGGTGCACTTTGGGCGCACTTCAGCAGGCAATGAGTTTTCTCTCGTCTTCCAACTTTAAACATGTTTTTGTTCTACTTTATACTGAAGCATCCCCCCCCCCCACCACCCCCAATCCACCTTAATTCCCTTAGTGATGTTTGTAATTTTAACCACTCATTAAGCTGCCATATTATGTCTTGCTACATTTATTGTCTTCTTGAGTTGTAACCTACTGCTATTTCATAATAATAATGAAACTTAATTATCTTTCAAAACAAGTGAAGAAGGAACTTACAAGTCCTGTAGATCTGTGCAGAGTGGTAACGTTACAGAGGAGCCACAGAGAGAACACAACTTTGGTTGAACCAGGACTCTCTTGGTAACCTGGGACTCCTATTCCGAAATCCTCTCCCTCGAAATCGTTGATTTTTCTAATGTAGCCACAAAAGCTGCTCCAAAACCCCTAAGTCAAATCAAGTGTTAGATTAGGTAAGTACACCGAACATTTTCAAGGAAAATTGAATTATACCTGTTTGTTAAGATATACTGACATACCGTTCCTTCATTGTCGTTGTACAACAATGAGTAAAACCGGTGAAGATAGACCCATAAATCTTGAATGCAACTACAGCTGAATGGAGATTTCTTAACACATCCACTTCCATAGATCTGAATCAAAATTTAGATTTAATTGTACTAATAGCAATTTTCTGATAAAAAAAAATATCTGCATTAAAAAATATTTTGCACAAGCTCGAACGGGTACACACCTTTTCAAACCTGAGAAAGGACAAATCGATGAGCTCGAACATCAAGCTGCTGGCTTTCCTTGAAATATCGGTTTTAGTGACCGATGATGATTCCATTACTTGGGAATCGCAGAGTACTCGCTGACTATCCCAAGCATTGAGCAACTTGAGCAGTAAATTCGCCTGCATCCATCTTAGATCCAGATGCAAATGGAACAAGTGGTACGAAGGTTGCTCACACTGCAATTGTAATGATCGGATTTATTTGATTCAGAACTTGAATAGTGGAGCAGTGTGGTAGTGGTGGGTCTGCCAAAGAGTTGAGGGTTTCTAAATAGAATTCGAACTATAAACCCAATAAGAGAGACCTCTGGAGTACCAAACCACAGCGTAGGGATAATCGATATTCATCAATATATTATGTACGGTATCGATACCTAATACAGGTTTTTTTTAAACTCCGATACCAGTATCAGAAAAAAGCTCCAGTATCGAAAAATTATCATTAAAACAATTTCATTCATCTGATACAATAATTTTGTATTTTGTTGTTTGGAAATAAATTTTAGTGAATAAAGTTCTTGAAAATTGTCTCCCTGCAGTACAATTATGCAGGGAAAATCTTTTGGTAAGCCCAGTTAGAACCTTCAGAACTTAATATCATGATTTATGGTAATTAAAACAAGGTATGAAACTACTGGTTAATGATGATACAATTAAAACTCTTAAATGGAGACGAAGACGATGCTAGAGGATTTTATGAGAGGCGGTAAGAATTCTGGCGCGATATGATGCGTAGATCGGGACCTGGAGAGCAATGAGGTGGAGTTATTGTCGTGAGTCCCTCCCGGGAACACTCCACTACAACCTTAAAGCTCTCACCAATATTCCTATGTAAAAATTACCTTCCGCTAATAAACATCTGAGTGGGGAGACAGGCGACAGAATCCGGGGGACACAACCTGGTGCCCCACTACCAGCTCCCAACAGGGAGCTGGAGGGAGAGGACTCCAAGTCCTATATAACCCCGGATCCTGGAGCTTTAGCTTCATTCGACACTTCCTCTAACCAGCTCTCTCTTCTCTCTCTACCTTCCTCCTCCCAGATGCCTGGTGGTATCCGCCGCTCTGGGAATTCACCTCCTACCTTCTCCTCTTGTCTACATCGGTGGATATCCGCCGCCTAGACAAGCACCTTCCTTCCTTCACCTACATCGGTGGATTACCGCCGCCTAGGTGAATTTCCTTCCTCTCGCCTACATCGGTGGATTACCGCCGCCTAGACGAGATTCCTTCCACTCACCTACATCGGTGGATTACCGCCGCCTAGGTGAATTTCCTTCCTCTCACCTACATCGGTGGATTACCGCCGCCTAGGTGAAATTCCCTCGCTCTCATCCATTCACTCCTTCACGCCACCGTGATGATAAATTTAAATTCATCACAGTGGTGAACCCGACGTTCATCCAACCTTCTACCCTTCCTCCCTTCTTACCAACTCATGTGTCGCCCCAGTCAAGTTCGGTGTCCTGCATTTTTAAATTCACATTTAAAAAAACTGTCAGTATAAATTCGCAATTTTTGGCCCACCCGCAACCGCTCACACAGCTCTCAACTCTCCGCCGCATACAAACCCGCCGCCGCTCATTGCGAATTTTCAGATTCAACCGCTCAAATTGAATTTTGTTCACAGACACCTCCACCATGGACCCGAACTCGCCATCGCCGCCGCTCCTCCGGCCGTCCCTGCTGCAGCCGCCGACCGCTGCGACTTCTGACGCAACCGACAACCCCTTCACGAGCCTCTCACCACCCGGCTCCACCGCATCCGCCGCCGCCGCTGCCGCCGCCGCCGCTGCCGCCGCCGCTGCAGCTGCCGCACACGCCGCCGCCGACGTCACGACGGCTTCGGCGTCATTCCCGCTGTCGCTACCCCCCTTCTACACGCACGACCCCGCGCTCTGGTTCTTCCAGGTCGACGCTGCGTTTTCTGCCGCCAACATCCGCAGCCAGCGTACCCGCTACTCCCGCATCATCTCTCTGTTACCATATGAGATCCTCCTGCAGACGTCGGACATCTCCCCCGACGCCACGGCCGCCTACGACGACCTCCGCGCCCGCCTCATCAGCTTATACCAACCCTCCAAGATCGCACGTGTCGCAGCGCTATCCCAGCCCCAACATCTCGGCGATTTGAAGCCCTCCCACCTGTACCGTCGCCTACGTCATCAGCTACACGACGTCGTGACGGCCGACATCGCTCGAACGTTCTGGCTGCGAGCCCTCCCTCACCCCATCCAGATGGCGCTCGCCAGCCACCTTGACGGACCGGACGAGCCGCTACTCCGTCTAGCCGACACGGTTTACGACCTCGCCGCGGCCGCCAGCGTCACGGAGGTCGCCGCACCCCGCTCCCCCACCCCACGCAGGGACCGATCGCCGTCTAAAGAGCGCCGCCGGCCCCCCTCCCTCCACCGGCGCCGCTCCCTCTCCGTCGATCGCCGGCCAACCCCCTCCTCCGACCACCGACGCCAGCGCTCGGCCGACCGCCGCACCGTCTCCCCCGCCCAGCAACGGAGGGGGAGGTCCCCAAACACGGCGGCCCCCTCCAACTCCGCGCGCCCCACCAGGACCTACCTCCCGGCGGACCCCCCCCACCGATGTTTCTACCATGTGAACTTCGGTGGGGAGGCCCGCAAATGCCAGCCCCCCTGCTCCTACTCCACCAAGCAGGGAAACGCGGACGCCCGCCGGTAAATCCGGCGGGCCCCCCTCCTCGCCAACACGGGGGGGACCACCACCAACCCCTCCCCGCCCGCATTCACACCACCTCCACCGAGCCTCGCTACCCCTCCTACGCCGCCGCCACGGCTGCCAACCTCCCGGCCGCATCTGACGGCGCCGCAAAACACCCCACCTCTCCATCAACTGACCCCCCCACCCCGAGTCAGCCCCTCCAAGCCCGCCTCCAGGGCAGCCAACCTTCCGGCCGCCACTAGCGCCGCCGCTTCCGTTCCCCCACCCCGGAACGGCCCCTCCAAGCCCGCCTCCAGGGCAGCCAACCCTCCGGCCGCCACTAGCGCCGCCGCTACCGTTCCCCCACCCCGGAACGGCCCCTCCAAGCCCGCCTCCAGGGCAGCCACCCTCCCGGCCGCCACTAGCGCCGCCGCTACCGTTCCCCCACCACGGAACGGCCCCTCCAACCCCGCCCCCAAGACAACCACCCCTCCGGCCGCCACTCGCGCCGCCGCTACCGTTCCCCCTCCCCGGAACGGCAAAAAAACGCCCCGCGTCTCCTTCGCGGAGGGCCAACCACCGCCATCGCACCCGCCCATCACCTCGGACGAACCGAGCCCCCCCCCTCCGACAGACCCCGAAACCTCAGCAATTTTACCGCACTCCGCCCCAGCCCACCAACGCCTGTTCCTAAAATGCTCAAAAACGCACGACCCGTTCCTCGTCGACACAGGGGCGGCGCTCTCCATATTCCCCAATAATATTCTCCGGCGACAGGCGCGTTGTTACCGGCAACTCCTCTACGCCGCCAACGGTACCACCATCCCCTCGTACGGGACGTACCGCTCATCAATTCATATGAGCGGGCTCGCGTACGAGTGGGAATTTACCGTGGCGGACGTAGAGAAAGCTATCCTGGGGGCCGACTTCCTCGCATATTTCGGCCTCCAGGTAGACGTCCGTAACGCGCGCCTGCTCGACCCCTCCACCCAGAAACCCATCCCCGGGTTCATTCATGCGGTGGATCGGCCCCCGTCCCAGTTTGAACAACTCCTCCTCCACTACAAACCCCAGCGCCGCCCCTCAGCTCACATCTCACAGACCCAGCACTACATAGAAACCTCTGGCCCCCCAATATCCGCAAAAGCACGACGCCTCCACCCCCTCCAACTCTCACAGGCCCGCAAACACTTTGATCTTCTCATCAAGGAAGGCATTATCCGTCCCTCCAAATCCCCGTGGGCTTCTCCACTACATATTGTGCAGAAGCCCAACGGGGATATCCGCCCCTGCGGCGACTACCGCCGCCTCAATGCCCGAACAACCCCAGACCTTTACAACGTCCCACATCTTCGGGACTTCTCTTCCCACCTCCACAACACAACCATCTTTTCTACACTCGACATCTCTCGTGCCTTCCATCACATTCACATCTACCCCCCTGACGTTCCTAAAACAGCTATCATCACCCCTTTCGGCCTGTTCGAGTATATCAAAATGGGTTTCGGCCTCCGTAACGCTGCCCAAACATGGCAGCGTTACATGGACAACATACTACGAGGCCTACCCTTCGTCTTCTGTTTTTTGGACGACGTACTGATCGCTTCCCGAGACCCAAAGGAACACCTCGCACACCTGAAACAGGTTCTTGACATCTTCGCCGCCGAGGGCCTCACCATAAACACTCCGAAATGCGTCCTCGCCCAACCCTCCGTCCGCTGCCTCGGCCACCAGGTTTCGTCCGAAGGAATAAAACCCCTACCGGACAAAGTGCACACCCTCACCGATTTCCCACAACCCAACACTGTCTCAGAACTCCGCCGTTTCCTGGGTATGTTGAACTTTTACCGTAGACACATCAAACACGCAGCACAACACCAACAACCACTCATACACGCTATCCCACAACCGGCAAAGAAAAACGATAAACGCCCCATTTCCTGGACCCCCGCCCTCACAACCGCCTTCCAACAATGCAAACAGGACCTAGTTGACGCCGCTCTATTGGCCCATCCCGATCCCCATGCCCCCCTCTCCATCACCACAGATGCGTCCGACTGGGCCATCGGGGCAGTACTCCACCAACACACCGGCGCCACCCCCCAACCTCTCGGCTTTTTCTCTAAAACTCTGTCCCCCACACAAAAAAATTACTCCACCTTTGACAGAGAACTCCTCGCCATCCACGAAGCCATCAAACACTTCCGTGACTTCGTGGAGGGCAGGCAGTTCTCTGTCATAACCGACCACAAGCCCCTCACCCACGCCCTCCTCCAAAACCGAAAATCAGCCTCCCCCCGTCGCCTCCGGCAACTCGAATTTATCGGACAATTCACGTCCGATATTCGTTATTTGCCGGGGGCCGACAACTGCGTCGCCGACGCGCTCTCCCGCCCCACCCCTGCGCCGGTGGCGGAGTTACTGCCCTTCCCTTCCCCGCAAACCCTCAAAAACCACCAAACTCCTACTTCCGATCCCGCACTTTCCAATCTCATCTCCGCCTCAAAATTGGAGCAGCTGCCTCCCCTCGATCTCTGGTGCGACGTATCGGCCGACACACCGCGCCCGTACGTCCCACCGGAGCTGAGGAGGCAGTTGTTCCTACATTACCACTCCCTCCATCATCCCGGCATTCGGGCGAGCCGGGACCTCATCAAAACGCGGTACTTCTGGCCCCATATGAACACGGATATACGTACCTGGGTTCTTGGGTGCCAGAAGTGCCAGCAATTCAAGGTCTCGGCTCACCCCCATGTACCTCCTCAACCTATCCCCGATTCTCTCCCGTGGGAACACGTCCACTTGGATCTGGTCGGCCCTCTTCCCCCCTCCGAGGGGAAGAGGTATTGCCTCACCATGATCGACCGTGCGACAAATTGGGTAGAGTGTATCCCACTCGCCCACATTACCGCGGACGCCGTCGCCGCGGCCTTCCTCAATCAATGGATCAGCCGCTACGGTTGTCCGCGGACACTCACGGTCGATCAGGGGAGGCAATTTGAATCAGCCCACTTTGCCGACCTGCTCCGTTCCCTCGGGATTCAGAAAATCCGCACCACTCCTTATCACCCCCAATCCAACGGGAAAATAGAGCGGTGGCACTCGGTCCTCAAGCAAGCCATCTCCACATCAGCCACTTCCCCTTCATGGACCAAAACCCTCCCCTACGTTCTACTTAGCCTCCGCACTTCCGCCCGTCCTTCAGACAACACAAGTCCCGCACAACACGCATTCAGAGACCCCATTCGTTTACCGGCCGACATTTTCCCTCCACACAACACCCCGTCCATTAACAGGGAACCGTTACACACCTCAACACCGACAAACGACACCACTTACCCAAAACGCTTTTACACTTCCACGCATATGTACTTGAAAGAGCCCGGCATGCATAAAACCTTTCAGCCCCTTTATGCCGGGCCCTTTCAAGTCATCCGCACAACACCGACCACCGCGACCCTGCTAATGGACGGGAAACCCCACACCGTCCCTTTCGCCCGCTGCAAGCCCGCCCCTGTTCTCCCTCAACCAACGTCCACTATCAGTCTCCCGCCGTCTGTTTGCAATGCAACACCTCTCTCCACCGAATCAGTCTCCCCCGTCGCCGTTTCCGGATTTCGATCCGGATCCGGAAATGGCGGCGATACTCCGGGACGTGTACGTCCCGGACCCGCTCTCCCCCCTACCCCCTTCGCCCGGACCTACTACATCGCTTCCTTTTCTTCCGCAACGGATTTCCGGACTCCCTCCCCGGCCCCGGCGGTGGAAGTACCCCCAGTGGCGCATACTGCGCGAATTTCGCGCAGCGCAAGCCACCGGGGTACACCCCCCTTACGTCCCGATAGATCCCCTTATGGACCCGCTCCTCCACCAATTTCGTCTCACCCTACTCATGCCACCCCCACCACCCCTTCCAAACATCACTCCCCCCGTCTTCAACGGACCCCCGCCCCCCAAATTTCAACCCCCTCTTGCTCCTCCCCCTTTTTCAATTTTCGACCCCCCAATTTTAAATTCTACCCCACCAACACCCCAACCCACCAAGCCCACAACACCCCCTCTTCCCCCATCCCCGCCGGGGATATCCACAATAGTTCCCGCCGGGACGAAAAGGTCCGGGCGCCGCAACAGACGACGGGAGCGTCCCTCGCCCCGCGTCCCGGCGGCCAAGTCCCCCGCCCCGCTCTGAGAAATCACGGCGGGGCCTTGAGATTTCGGGACAGTGCTTGTGTTTCATTATCCCACACGCACTGTACCGAACCTCACAGCCCCGCCGTGGCCACTTCGTCGCAGCGGGCATCATCCTCACCCAACCACACACTACACCCACCTTTTCACTACACCCACACACTCAATACACTAAACCACACACAACCCACACCCAGGGAACGGCGGATCTCGCAACCCCGCTCAATTCTGTCTCCCCTGAAACCGTACCAAAAATTTGTACATACCTGTAAATACCTGTACATACCTGTAAATACTTCCTGTAAATACCTTGCACCTGTAAATATCTAGCTATCTACCATACTATCTAACTATCACTCCTCTTATCATCATCATCGAACTCATCACCTTTGTAAATATTGTCACTTCATCAAATTTTTCATCACACCCTCCTTGTACATATGTTTCCCATCATCAAATTTCGTCTGCTTACATCTACTTACATCTACTTACGTCTACTTATATCTACTTATGTCTACTTATGTCTCCTTATGTCTACTTTTTGTCTACTTAGCCCTACTTACGTCTACCTATGTCTACTTATGTCTACTTATCCTACCTCTTGTATATCACCCTAGATTTAAGACACCTCCGATCACTCTTCTGCCTTCAGCACTGCAATTGTTTGTTTCAGCCTTCAGCTCCTGTATCCTTGCGCCTTCAGCTCCCCTTTTTGTTTCCGCAGCCCTCAGCCACTGTCAACTTGAGCCTTCAGCTACCTCAAACATTGGTTCGAACTGGGGGGACCTCTGTCGTGAGTCCCTCCCGGGAACACTCCACTACAACCTTAAAGCTCTCACCAATATTCCTATGTAAAAATTACCTTCCGCTAATAAACATCTGAGTGGGGAGACAGGCGACAGAATCCGGGGGACACAACCTGGTGCCCCACTACCAGCTCCCAACAGGGAGCTGGAGGGAGAGGACTCCAAGTCCTATATAACCCCGGATCCTGGAGCTTTAGCTTCATTCGACACTTCCTCTAACCAGCTCTCTCTTCTCTCTCTACCTTCCTCCTCCCAGATGCCTGGTGGTATCCGCCGCTCTGGGAATTCACCTCCTACCTTCTCCTCTTGTCTACATCGGTGGATATCCGCCGCCTAGACAAGCACCTTCCTTCCTTCACCTACATCGGTGGATTACCGCCGCCTAGGTGAATTTCCTTCCTCTCGCCTACATCGGTGGATTACCGCCGCCTAGACGAGATTCCTTCCACTCACCTACATCGGTGGATTACCGCCGCCTAGGTGAATTTCCTTCCTCTCACCTACATCGGTGGATTACCGCCGCCTAGGTGAAATTCCCTCGCTCTCATCCATTCACTCCTTCACGCCACCGTGATGATAAATTTAAATTCATCACAGTTATCCAGTCCAAAATTCATATGAAATTAATTAGCTGAGCTTAACGAGGACACATTGAACAGAATATTCATAACAACTGATACTTAAGGGTATCAACTTACTTTACATCAGATACTATCGATACTTGCCTCTTAAGTACAGTTTTGATACCAGTATCGCTTATCTCTAAGGAATCACAAGGAGCAGGGTCAGGCCCCAAGTGACCTACTGGAAATAGTACTTATTATCACCTATCCAAACAGTGAATGTATCACAGCTTTCGGGCATTTATTTATGGGTCCCCTATCTTGGTCCAGGACCAAGGAAGGTAAAGAAAGGCTCACCAAGAACGAAGGGTTGTTTACTTTAGCTGTAATAGCTTCACTGTGGTGGCAGTGAAAAAGTCACCAGTGGCAGGTATTCAATTTTCAAACGGCAAATATGACAGTCACCTTGTTTCCCCTAGCGTTAGAAGCATGAAGAAAAACGGATTCAGGAAGAGAAGTCAGAGGACCAAGCTGTTTCTGCAACTTCTCCATGTGTTTGCACAACGATGGAACAAGAACTCTTATGCACCAGAAGTACTTTGGAACAGCAACGACACTACAAATAGAACTCTCAGTTAAGGACAAAGATGGGTGTGTAACTGAAAAAAAAAATGGACTCAATAACTTGGTACTTACCACGAGAAATATTCATCGAGAAATGAATAAAAATCCACGCAGGTTTTTCTGAGTGCAAACACGCTATTAGGAGAATTGTTGCGGGACTTGGTTATCAAAGCATTAGAGTTTGATCTGACATCACTATCAAGAGCGACGATATTCTTTCTGAAAACAGGACAGTGCTAACTACTGAATCGTCTAATTCGATAACCTATTAGGCATGTACATGGAACATTCGTTTTCATTTACCTCGCCATTTTAAATAAATCATCCATCCTGTAGTGTAGAACTGACCCTTTGTCCCAGGTCCTGCCGAAAAGATCGACTTTCTGGGCTCCAGTGTCAAGTGTGACGTTTTGAAGATTGTTTGCCAGATCGAAGGCACCATGCAGAGCCGAACGTCTCTTGGGCGATTCTGATACGTCTACGTCAACTTCACCCGAGCAGTTGAAGCATTTCTGTGAACTTGCATCTTTGCTTATCTCTGTAAAATTAACAGTATTTCTTTGAATATTTGAAAATCTAAAACAATTCGATTTTTCAAATCTTGGACCCAAACAATGGCAATATACAACGATAAACATTGCAGATCCGGTTCTGAACACAATATCCATCATATTGTACCTACTACAGTACCTCTTTTAAAAATACAGGAGTGATCAACAACGCACTAAATTCATACTAATATTATTGTGGAATGACAATATTTTTACCACTTGAGTCGACGTATTTATAACGCCCTCTTATGTACAACGGGCAATTATTGCCTATTCAAATAATCATTTGGTAGATACAAAATGTCTGTATTTTTCTACCTACAAAAAAAATCATATTAACGGAAAATTGCTTAGCTATTTTAGAACAAATCAATTTGAGATAGGTAAATAATTTGCGCAAAACTTTTCTTTAGATATTGAAATGAGAGGTAGGCAGTTTTCTGCCGATCTTCTCTTTATGCAACCCGTTTGGCTCCCATCTTAAGTTTAGGATGGTTGGCAGCTTCATGACTACAGCTACCTACATAAGTACTGTTGTAGTAAGAGTACCATGAATAGTTTAACTGTAGGTACAGGTCTTACATTAGCTTTGTAATCCGATTAGAGTACGTGCTTACATGGGGTACCTTGTACCAACATATAATGCAGGTTCATCGCGTTGGCAGTTTGAACGCTTGAAATCTGAACCCCGAGACGGTTAACAACACATGCTCGAGAAGTTGATACTAATTTTATTAATAAGCAAGGATAATAATGGTAGAAATACTCACCAGAGTGAAACGGAGACTTACGAAAACGTGAATTCTCTATCAACACACAATCCTCTTCGAAATCAATATCTGTCACGCTGGTTTCGTCTATCATCGTAATGATAAAAGGAACTTGATCATGCCTATGCTATTCTCAACACTCACATAAGATGTAATGAATGTTCAATTAACATAATTATATCTTTCTTCGAATTTAACTACGGTAAAATTACATGTCATAAACAAAGCAAAAAAGCAGCCTTTACCTGCTTATCAACAGTTGATAACACAACAGACACAAAACGTTCCCGGGTAAACTTTTCTCTGCGGAAAACAAGTTATGAGTTCCTAAATCGTCCCCTGCATTATTGTTTTCTCGATATTCTTGTTAAACTTTCTGGTTATTTTACATTTTCTGAATTATTTATTAGACACTAGTATGTTGAATTAACACATTTATAGAGACTGTAGAACTACTATGGACGGTGAAAAATTAGCTTTTTATATTGACATAAGATGCGAGGATATGAAAAAATATCCACTTCTATCCATTTAGAAGGTATTGCCATGTACACTGAAGATCCATTAGCATCCACCATTCTTTGATAATAATGACGTCACTGATAAGACCTGAGTCACAATCACCTGGGCCTGGGATGGTCGTTTCAGTTTTTGCCTTGTTAAATATTAGGTAATTTTAAAATTTAGAAATATTCTCTGTTTAGTGTCTAATGCATTAGATTTCAAACGCATTTCAACTTATGTTTCAAGTTCGGATTTAAGGTAAGATTGCAACTACAACAATCCAGTGCTTGATTTCATGGATACCTACTTCATACCTTGTGATTTGCAGGCAGCTTATTGTTTGTATACTTCAGCAAATCAACAGACGGTGTAAAACGAATCTGCAGTTTATTGACGTCTATGTGATAATTGTCAGAACTTCCTTCTAAAGCACCACACCCATCTCTTGAGACCTAGATAGTGATTCATGAAGGGGTGCACGTACCTTCAACACGACACACTACAATTCACACGACAATACAATGTTACCACTTCGGGAACTGATGCTGACCTATGTTTCATAACCGAAACCCTGGTCCTGCTCCTTATCCCATCGTTATCAAACCTTCCGTCAACCAACAGTTCTGAAAAAAGTCTTAACTTCGAGCTTGAGTCTACTCCCCCAAGAACCATTGTTGTAGCCGGTCCCAAAAATTACGCAGTCTTCACACGAGAGACATAAATACCTGCCAACTCGCGATGAAATCATGGAAACTAGTTTCGAATAAAAAAACGCTGCAAAGTCCTTGTCACATTGGTTTATTATTCCTACTGGACATAAGTACTGACATTTTGGCTGTTCATTTATTGCTTTCATTGCAATTATTGAAATGGCTATTTTTGATGGTTTCCACCAATTTTGGCCCCCCAAAACACGAATTACTTAGGCTCGGCTTTTTTTACAGATTATTTTTGATCACTGATAGGTAGTCAGTCCATTTAAATGTATTGATTCACCTGTTGATACTACTTCTGGTGTTATTATACAAGGTTACAACCTCGATTTACTCTCTTCGGTCAAAATAAACTTAATAGTCGGTCTTCTCGCACCAGAAAACATGGAAAACGATACGACCTCACAAGCTCATGTTCGCTAAAACCTCAAAAATCCCTCGAAAACCTCTATTCACGCCCATTTTTCTCCCGTAACACCCTTGGGTGTATGCGACCGGGCTGCCGAGTTTCGAAGCACAACTCGGGCCCAAATGTGTTCCCAAATGGGGCCCTGAACCGTGTGCGAAAGAACGACTATTTTAGGCCAAAATTTAAGGCTGAAACTTTGTTAGAACCTCAGTTTTCCAATCTGGTCAAAATCGACTTCATATTTGGTTTTCTCGTCCCAAAAACTTGGAAAACGATACCTCAAAAGCTCATCTTACTAACATGATACTAAAACACAAACGCTGCAAAGTCCTTCTTACATGGGTTTATTATTCTATTGGACACACCTACAGAAATTCTGGCTGTTCATTTATTGTTTCTTCCATGTGAAATAATTGAAATAGCTATTTCTGATGGTTTCCACCAATTTTGGCCCCCAAAAACACAAATCATGCTCTTTTTTGAAATTTTATGTCTTTACTCTGGCACATAACTCGAAAAACGTTAAAAAACCGTTACACGAAATCGTCACGAAAATTTCTGATGATTTTCGCTTACAACCGATTCGTTGCTACGGAACTTTATCTTCGCCAGTTATCATCGTACAAAAATCGTTCACCACTCGTTGGATAGCTCTCGATTTACCTAACCATACTACGTTAACCACTGCGGACTGCGTGGCCAACAAGCTGCGGTATGAGCGTGATTGTTTAAATGAATGTTTACGTACATAATACAGTGGAGTCCGGCTAATCCGAACTAATTGGGACTGAAGGCTGTTCGGACTAGCTACCATTCGTTGGAAATCTTGACCAAAACAATTAAGTACGAAGTACTTGGTGTGGGTGCGGGAGGGGGCGCTAAGACATAAAATGTCCCTCGTGGTTGCGTACTTGTACGGAAGCTGTACCCACCGTTTGTGTTTTGACTGGACAACGTTTCTGATGTTTTATTGTTTTCATGCTCGATTCCAAAGGTTCATTATCGAAAATATTTTAAATTTTCTTTGATCATTGGCAGTGCCATTTAACTGTCTTGATTCACCTGTCGACACTTTTTCTAGTGTTATTATACAAACTGATGGTGATTTCAGACAGTTTCCCAGGTTTTTGGATCATAAAAAAATCAATTTTGGGAGCAGAACCTTCGGTAGGAGCTCAATTTTCCACTCTGGTCAAAATCGTCTTCTCGTCCCACAAAAACATGGAAACCGATACTGAAAAGCTCATTTTACTATAACACAAAAAATACCTATTTTCATACACATTTTCGAACACCCCTGGGTGTATTCCGATCGAGCTGAAAAGTTTCGGGACACAACTAGGGCCCAAATGGAGCGTGTGTGCGAAAGAAAGAATTTTTTAGACCGAAAATGACGCCGGTATGCATCACCCGCATGCTCTCCGTTACATGGAACTCGTCATCCCCCTCATCGAAGTCAAACAAAATTTCGTAATCCATCGTATCAAAACAAACAAAAAACCCGAATAATTAGGAAAAGAAACAAGAATGCCGAGAACGATGACACTGAAAAGATGACATACATGAAAAGAGAACAGTGCAAACGATCAATATGGAAATGCTTAAGGTACCTTTGGACGTACCTCAGTTTTTTCCACTTATTTAGGCCAAAAAGTAAAGATTTTTCTTTACTTATTGTCTGTGAAATAGGAATAAAGGAAATGCTAAAGGACGACTTAAGCATTTGCTTTATCACTGAGTATGAATAGCCCAAGTGGACGCTGCTTCATTATTTGTTCACTTAACCATTTACTTTTAATAAAGTGAGGACTATGAATACCGCCCTTAAACCGAGTTTCGAAAAATGTAACAGACTTTTTTCGGCCGCAGTCTTCAATATTGTAAAAGTCGGCCGATTTGTAACCTACCTTCATTTGCCTGTAAACTTGTAGAATTCATAAAATAGTAGGGTTAGGATTCACTGCACTTCTCACAGTCGTTTTCCCCAGTCAATTTCATGGTTACTGCTTACCTACCTACTTGATGTGAAAAAAAAGCCTTTTGATTTCATATTATTTTTGATCATTGATAGTGCCATTTAAATCGTCTTGATCCACGTGTTGGCTCTTTTTCTAGTGTTATTATACAAATTGATGGTGATTTCAGACGATTTCCCAGCTTTTTGACTCATGAAACATCAATTTTGGTAGTTGAACATTTGGTAGAACCTCTATTTTCCACTCTTTGGTCAAAATCGACTTCATATTCGGTCTTGTCGTCCCCAAAAACATGGAAAACGATACCTCAAAAGCTCATGTTACTAACATGTTACTAAAACACAAAAAGTACCTATTTTTACACACATTTTCGCTCATAACACCCCTGTGTATATTCCGATCAGGATGCAAAGTTTCGGGACACAACTAGGGCCCAAATGGAGCATGTGCGCGAAAGAACGAATTTTTTAGACAGAAAATGAAGCCGGTACACTTGATACGGCGGACGGACATTGCACTTTTGGAATCTACGCACCTTGAAACGGAAAAGAAAAAATTTGAGGTGGTGTTATAATTTTTTCTGATAGATGTATTAAGGGTTTTGGGCTGTGGCACACAGAACGCGATCTGTCGCGGCGGGCAGCAATCGCGCGATTGGCGATACAGCTGCGTGACACACAATGCGATATCTGTGAGCGATCCAGTATCTTGGTAGATTTCCGCACAAGTTCGTGGAAGTGTTTTGTATGTTTCTCTAGAAAAAATGAGCAGTTCTGACGAAGAGGAACCCTCGCTTCTTTTTGCGTTGGTACAGAGTGCCAGCACAATCATGAAGATAATTCTGGGTGCACCCAATAAATCAAAAGAGAGAACAATTTGGTGAAATATAAAAAGATATCGTACTTATTCACAGAATAATAAACCAAAATGGTTTTTTTTTGGTGTTTTAGTAACATGAGCTTTTGCGGTAGGTATCTTTTTCCATGATTTTTAGGACGCGGAGACTGAATATGAAGTAAGTTTTGACCAAAGAGTGAAGAATTGAGGTTTCAGCCTTAAATTGTCGTTCTTCCGCACTCAGTTTGGCTCCTAGATATGGGCTCCGAAGCTCGGCTGCCTGATCAAAATACACCGAGGGGTGAAAAATGGGTGTAAAAATAGGGGTTTCGAGGTTTTTTCGTGAACATAAGCTTGTGAAGTATCGTTCCCAATGTTTTTTTAGGTTGAGAAGACTTAATATGAAGTTGGTTTTGACCAAAGAGTGAGAATTGAGGTTGTAACGATGGTTCAGCTTCCAAAATTCGTTTTTATGGGTTAAAAACTTTGGAACTTGTCTGAAATTACCATAAACTTGTATGATAACACTAGAAGTAGTTTCAACAGGTGAATCAAGACAGTTGAATGCCATTATCAATGATCAACGATCATTTTTAAAAAATAGGAGCTTATTTCGTGTTTTTGGGGGCCAAAATTTGTGGAAACCATCAACAATAGCTATTTCAGTTATCGCGCATGAAAGAAACAGTAAATGAACAGCCAACATTTCTGTAGGTATGTCCAATAGAATAATGAACCCATGTGACAAGGGCTTTGCAGCGCTTTAGATTTGTCTTGGAAGACTAATAATAAGTTAGTCTAATGGGCAAATTATCATAATAACCCCCCCCCCATTTGCTAGACTATGGAGGTGTTCAAATTATTAACTAATTATTTTGTATAACATGCACGATAAAAATTGTAGGTACCTAAAAAAACTACAGGATAAAAATAAAAATAGTCTATTTCCACGTAAACTAACCTCGTAAACGTTTTTATCCTGTAGTTTTTTGCTATGGATTTCCACTACTCCGCCGCAAGTGATTTAAGTTATATTGTAGGTGCTTACCTTGGGACTGTTCCTACCTACTTAGCTTATACACTGTTATTTTTTCGCAGTCCAGTATCCTAAACATCAAGCTATCTTTAGTTTATGGGTGTATTTATTACCTATTATAGGTTCTTATGAACTGTAGAAAGGAAACTGAAGGGTATTTCTATGGTTTGGGTTGTAAGTTTGATTATTTTGTATTATGGTAAGTACATACTGAAGTTGAGTAAGGTTTTTTCTTATGCTTGTTTAGTTCCTGAACAAAAATGCCTGCGTACCATTCAACGATCTTGGAGCACAGTCAGGCAGTCGGAAACATGGCCGTCCTCCCTCTGAGGACTCAGTTCCGGGGTCCGGCTCCCTCTACCGATAAAGAAATCGACATCGTCGACGAAGCCATTTATTTCTTCAAAGCTAACGTCTTCTTCAGGACGTACGAGATCAAAAGCGAGTCCGACCGCGTCCTGATATATATCATTTTGTACATCACCGAGTGTCTCAAGAAGCTGCAGAAGTGCCCGACTCGTAATGACGGGCTGAAAGAGATGTATACCCTGGCAATATCCAAATTTGATATTCCTGGAGAAGCTGGATTTCCCTTGAACTCAGTCTACGCCAAACCCTCAAGGTTAGCTGCATAGAATTGAATTCATTAATCCAATTTCCAAACCACGTGTTGGATGAAGTGACGATTTCCCTCATTCGGAATGGTCAGATTAGGTATTGGGGCCGAACCAACAGCAGCTTCATATAATATATTTTCTTATTGATGAAGGGTAACTTATGGGCTGCTGTGATTTGTATACGAGATAATGTAGGCAGGTAAATTTTATCAGTTGGTTGTCTAATCTAAAGTAAGGTCACTGTGCTTTCTATAATTATGTTGCCGTGATAGTTCCTATCCAGGGTGTCCACCTTTCCACAGTTGGAAAGCAGGTCGACTCAAAGTGGGTAGGGTTGGATGGGCTATAGAAATAAACTCCTCATGTCACTTCCCATCTCAATATCACATCAATCTTTTCAGAAAGAGTAGTTGATCAAAACACAGTGATAATAGGAACAAAACATAAACTTGTAACAGTTGTACGTATTGGAAATATTGTCCGAATAATGTCGAAAAGAAAAATCCCAACAGACTAGATTCAGACTATAGTTCAAATTTCAAATTTCAAATTCAAACTGTCTTTTATTCACAGAAATGGTGTAAACAATGATAAAATTAATTGCAGAACAAATATTGCCCGTCTAAAGGCTAAAGCCCGAGGCGACGGGTCAAGAGCAGCTATTCAAACACCAGTAAGCACAATGAAAGAAAAAGAGTATTAAATGAAACAATCTCAACCGCTATAAAATCAAAATCAAACCAAGCTAAAACAAACCAAAAAACATTCCATAGTTGAAAAGCAACGAAAAGATAGGAAATACAACATTACAATAATAAGAGGACGAGAGAACATTAACATACATAAATACTTTTCAAAATCAAGTTGGATTTCACGAGAGTCAGGGAAATCAAATAAGAAATCACTGCAACCCTATACTTGGACTTAGAACTAGTAGACGGAGACTTCAGACTTCAGCTCCAGTTGCCCACTTAGTGACTGTGCCACTCAATCCCTGTGACAATACTGTGGAGTGTAAACAAACTCAAGGTCTGGTGTGTGATTCTACTGCCAGCACTGTTGAAGCAGACCTCTTCTTGTGCAGGTTATGAAGTTCACCAATTTCTTCCAAATTCTATTGCAGCCCAACGGAGGCGGATCACATGAGGCAGTACCTCCAACAGATCAGGCAGGAAACGGGGGTCCGGATCTGTGACAAGGTTTACGGAGAAGATGGCAAACCTTCCAAATGGTGGTTGTGCTTCGCGAAGAAGAAGTTCATGGATAAATCCCTATCAGCCCCCGGTCAATAATTGATTCCAAGTAAATATTATTTTTTGATACATCCAACACATGTTGCAATAAGTCATGCTAATTTGTGCTATTTTTAATTTATCATTAAAAAGTATTATTTCATTATGGCGTCCGTGGCTCACCTATTCCATTTTTAAAAGGCTCTCAGTTGTCTCTCTGAGCAAAACTCCTTGCTAGTGTCACAGATTATAGGCTGTACTCTCTAAAAGATGAGACCGTTCCGATCGTCGTTCAAGGCTTACAATGGGCAGTTGTTGTTTTCCATCCAAAACAAGCACATTCGATGCTGAATTACATATTGTACATATTCAAGATGGGTTTTTTTTGGAGGATTATCAAGTCTTCTTTGCTGAGGATCGACATGAAGCTGTACATGTTGAGGAAGCTCCATGGTGCCTTTGAAGCTGTTCGCTTCAGGATCAACACTCAGTACCAACAAGTACTTGGTGGTTGGCGGAGCTGGTCGATTCCTTGCTTAGCAACTGTGCGTTGTGTCCTTGATGCATCTGGGTGCTGTGAGGTACACAAATCACTGCATCAACTTGTCGCGTGTTGTATTTTGATGTCTGAATGGAGTCCTGTGGAGTTCGGAAGTGCACCTACAAACTAGAATAAAAACAAGTGAGCATATTGCCCTACGGGGGTGAGGGATTGTCGATCACCCAGAGGAATTTGCAACGCAGTAGTAGTAGTAGTAAATTTTATTCGTAGACTATCGAACGATTATTACAGAGGGTTTGAGAAATTATAGTTACAAAATAATAGGTACACATAAATTCAAAATGGATGGATGAGACTTCAGATCAAAAGATGAATTACCTAAGGGCCGGTTTCACCAACGTGGACTGTCCAGAGATTTAATCTTGACCGAGGTCTAAGCCATCGATTCTGAGAAAAGACATTTCACGAACGCCTAATCTCGGAATAACTCGCGTTATCGGCGCATTAAGTTAATACTTCCTTTCAGGTAGTTTAAACCTCTGATCTACGGTTGATCTCCGATTCTCGTGTGTTTCTTCATACCCATAATATTAAAACATTTTTTCGAAGAATCGCTTCATTAAGTGCAAACATCCTCCGATGATTTCAACATATTTATGAAAGTGGGACGGCGGATAGTTTGCAAAAGGGTAGACCATCTCCATAGATTTTTGAGCGAGGTTCCGCTTTCCCAAGGAAGGGATGAGCTTCGTGCTCGATATAGTAGAAAACTTTCTAGTTTTCCAAACAGAAGTAGGACCGAAAATATGTAATAAATGTAATTACCTAATACACAAACCTTCTTGGTATGCACACTGTGTTAATAAGTTCTTCTGGGGCAGTTTGTAAAGGTACATATATTTAGAGAAAAAAATTGGTCGGATTTTGAAAAAAAGGTCGTGCATTTGTTGAATGGGGCCCAGCGGCCTCATCAGGTGGAATAAACCGGTTCCCGTGAGATCACTGAAGTTGAGATACCTCTAGCATGGATAGTACTTGGATGGGTGACCGGCAGACACGTGGTGACACGTCCAAGTATGACCCATGAAGCTGTTGGGCGAACCCCTCTCCACTCAAGGGGGCGAGGCAGTGAGTAGCCAAGTAAAGAGCGAATGATCCACATTTATAAATTCGGCCAGAGCCTCCTCATGATGTGAGATGGCCGGCGAGATAAATATTGGTTGATGTAGCGATGTCGGTATGAGGCATTAATAGGGCACTTGAAGCAGGTCGTCCAATTCGTTAGTATTACGTACTGGGCATTTTTTTGTCCCATTATAGTGAGCAGGATTTGCCTTTGATCGCAAATCGTTTGGAAGCAGGCCTCTTCTGCGCAAGCACGTGTTCAGTCTTGATGTTATGCCATTGGCCTAGGTATCGCTGCCTGTCACTGTAATCCAGTGCTCTCCCGAAATACAAATTGTATCAGGCATTCGAGGTCAGATCTATGTCTTGACTCAACAAGTGGTTTTTCCATTTATTAAGTTGCTTTTTATGTTGATAAAATCATCAGGAGTTCGATCCAGCCAACATTCAAGCTCACCTCCCGTAGCATGGTAACCCATTTGTAATATCGGGAATTGGAGGGAGAGCAGTCCAGGTCGAGGAGGGCTTGATAGCATAATCTAGATAGGCTGTGAGGTTCCATTTTCAACATCTTCAGCCAGTAGATTACCGCTCTCTCGAGTATTGCTTCGTTGCAGATTGGGGAACCTAGTTTCCAGACTTGGAAAACGGTTGGGAGTAGAACGAGGGAGAAAGGAGAAACCACAGTTTTCAAGACCTACAAACCTACAAACTAAGAATAAATCCTGGTGAGCATATGACCTACTGGGGTGAGGGATGGTTGATCATCCAGAGGAATTTAAATCGACTGTGCAGTTGAATTAAATGGATGGCCTTCGAAGTAGCTGCCGTGAGTCGGGGGCTCGATAAAATCCAGAATACCACCATCCGAGAAACTATTGACCAGGCATCATCCTTGGTGGATCGGAGAGGAGCTCTGTCTTGGTATGGTCGTAAATTAGTCATAAATCATAATATACAAGATCAGATGGCCAAAAACTGGTCGCCGAAAGGCCGTCACATAGGAGGTCGTCCTAGGGCCATGGACTCGTTCGTTCCATGCAAAGGCTCAACCTCAATGACTCGCAGGTGCAAGGTGGACGTTCCTAGCCCCAGGCGATTTTTGGCAACCCCTGGCGAGGGAAACGCCTTAAAAAATAAAGTAAAATGGTAATAATTAAAATGGACTAATGTCAATTATTTATTTCATTATTGAATTACAATTTTGAACGTCACCACGTTTTTTGTACGTCACCTACCTACAAAAATCATAATCAAGTAGCCTTAATGGTTGAAACACGAAAGAAAAATTAATGCCTTATTAAATATTAGTACATAATATAATATTAATGTTGAATATTGTCGAATTTGTTCGTCAAGTTTAAAATATCATTTATTTATAGGTACCGTATGAGTTCCGATGTATGCCAGACTTCAACAACTTGATTTTGTTCTGCACTGCTCTGAGCTGTTCACAACGGCTTCGACATACGTACGAATCCCGTATCTTAAAGATGCACTTATCTCTCTAGCAATGAGTCGAACAAACTAACATCTCTCCTGATAATAGCTCTAAAATCCATGTGAACGAAATACTCTCGTATTTAAAGGAAAACTAGTTCTGCAACTCTTGAAACAAAACCGTACTGTGATGACAAGGGAAAACAAATAGTTGTGTTTACGGAATACTGAGATGAAAAATCGTACTATAACCGAATTTAGAATCGTATCTGGACTTTGAGGAGCCAACAAATTGATCTGCACGTAATTAGGAAGAAGAAAATCGAATCTCATAGATTTTCTTCTTTGAAAGTTCAGTTGGAGGATTTTCAATAAATTAATCAAACCTTAATGTCGTTTTCCCAATAATTGAATGTCGGTTTCGAGGCTTTTCCCAAGAAAATTCGACTTCGAGAGTTGGAAAATTGTAAGAAACCACTTCTGAAAACAGGAAAGTACCATTAACGCGATTTGGCCTCTCAACGAGATATAGGGATTATTTGTTTCAAGACGTCTGTGCCATAGGTAGGTCTCTCGCTATGTGTGATAATACGGTTCTTCCATCTCCAACGGCCCCTTCAACCCTTCAGAATCCCTCTGCAGCCAATATCTCCCTTGTAGTATTCAAGCTATTCTGTAACAAAACATCTCCATGTTGCATTCGCAGTAGGTTTATTATTTACTGTTCAAAGTACGAGCAAGCCTAATTAAGTAAGTAATATATTAATAATAAAAATATATACGCTATTAAGTAATAAATATTAGTAATAATGATTATATGTACCTAAATAGCTTGCAATTAGATATGTGATGGGTAGGTAAAGTATAAAATAGTAGTAAAGTAGTATAGGAGGTTTAGTTCGTATTTCAGTAGGTACACACCTACTCACTAACATTAGGAATTTAAATAGTGCAGAAATACCTTGTTCTTCGATCTCATGTAGAAACATTTAAAAAATTTGTACGCCCTTTCACATGGTTCTGCGTGTTCTGCAAGACAAATTTTCTCGTAAAAAAAAACCTAAGTATTTCAAATAGTCAAATAAAACTTGCCTGAATTGAATCCAGTGAGGTTGATGACGCCATAGCGTAAAAACCAACGTGGCAAAATTACATTTCTACTGGTAGGTGCCTCCATATACATACTCGTAGATCAAACAACAGAGATGAGCTTACTTTCATTCAAACAAGTCGGTAAATTTCCTTTTATCGATTGTAGGAATTTCGAGGGAGGGATGTAGTCTAAAAACGGGTTAAATTTGTCCTTGTTGTAGTCTCCCTGCTTGCTCATCTGAAATTGTAATACATTTTTGCTGTCTGTTAATTTGGTTAAACATTGACACATTGAAAAAGAATAAAGATAGACTAAGGAAGAAGTCAGCGAGAATTTATGATAAAAATGTCTGGAATTATTCAATAACGTGCATGAACATAATATTGAAGTCATGCATGGTAACATAAATTGTATTAAAATAGCCCATGTGTTATTCAACACAATTCAAGTGATATTACTAAAAGAAAGAAATAAAGCAGTTAATTTAGAACTAATACCTACATTCACTGAACTGATTCCAATTCTAAAATAATTATCACTATTGTTATAGGTAATCCATAACTAGATTTATATTTCAATAAAATAAAAACTTGTGAACCGTAAGAAAAAGAATAAAGATAGGCTAAGGAAGAAGTCAGCGAGAATTTATGATAAAATTGTCAACACCGCTCTCGAAAGTAGCCAGAGAAGAAGATGCAAGGGAAGCCAGATCGAAACCTTAACAAAACTAAAACTCTTATGGAATTGATGAAGATATATAAGAATGGGGCTGTATTACATGAGGGTTAGTTACCTTGTTGTATTTTAATGAGACGGTTCAATAAATGGACTTAAAGTCAGAACGAGGGATGCCAAAAATGGAGTCGGAAATCATGGATACCTGGGTTTTAAATGTATAATAAACTTGATACAGGAGTTGAATGAAACTTGTAGGCTATGTGCAGATTTGGCATAAAGGGGGTTACCAAATGTGGCATCACAATGAGTGAAAACGCTGCAAAGTTCTTGTCACATGGGTTTATTATTCAACTGGACGTGCCTGCAGAAATGCTGGAAATACATTTATTGTTTCTTTTCATGTCCAATAATTGAAATGGCTATTTTTTATGGTGTTCACTAATTTTGGCCACCAAAAACACGAATTAGGCTCCTATTTTTGACAAATTATCTTTGATCATTGATAGTGACATTTAATTATCTTGATTCACCTGTTGATACTAATTCTAATGTTATTATACAACTTTATGGTGATCTCAGAAAATTTCCCAGGTGTTTGACTCATAAAAAATTAATTTTAGGAGCTGAACCTTCGTTACAACTTCAATTCTTCACTCTTTGTCAAAATCGACTTCATATTCGGTCTCTTCGTCCCAAAAAAAAACATGGTAAACGATACTTAGGTACCTCACAAACTCGTGTTAATGGAACACCAAAAAACCCCATTTTTCACCCATGACACCCTTGGGTATATTCCGATCAGGCTGCAAAGTTTCGGGACACAACTAGGGCCAAATGGAGCCTGTGTGCGAAAGATCGAATTTTTTAGACCGAAATTTACCGAAGTAGATATGGATGATACGGCGGACGGACATAGCATTTTTGAAATTTTCACCTTGAAACGTGAAAAAAGACTGTTGAGGGGGTGTTATAAATATTGTTTTCTGCTGAGCGAATACATTGGTGCATTATTCACAGAATAATAAACCAAAGTGGCACAGTTAATGTCTTGGTAAGAACCTTGATAAGGTTGTTGGAGGTTGTTCTTGAACTATTAGGGTGAGGAATGCAATGTCCCAAGACCTCAACAGAGGCCACATGAAAATGCCAGCTAAGCTACCTGATCACCTTTGAGATTAAAAACTGGTGTAGAAAAGGAATCGTTACACCGAACAGGCGCCATCTGCATACAAGTGGTAAAATGCGTACAGGAGTACTAAAGGCATGTGAGTAACAAACGTACTAAACATGAGAGAGGCCCCTGGACAGAACCTGTAGAACACTCTGGGATACGGGGAGGGAATCTGAATTTATGCATTATTATAGCAAACAAATTGAGATCGACCGACGTGTTAATACAACTACTGCACAAGCAGTTTCCAAGTGACTGGATGTCCTCGGAACTATTTTTTTTTAAATAAAATGATACGATTAGCTAGGATCTCACCAGACGATACCGTTGAAGCATGCAGTTGAGGAAGCATTTCGCTTTTTGATCACTGTTTTCGGTCATTAGGAGAGCCAAAACTGCCACTGAAAAAAGCGACGGACCACAACTTAGGTTATTTCAAGATTCACCACTCGATAAATTTATTATAATCAGCTTAAAAAATTATCAGTAGTTGGCAGAGTTTTAAGATTAAGAGGATGGTGTTATGCAACAAGGTTCCAAGCAAAATTTTCCAAATTTTCAAGGAATTCAAGTTGAAGTTTTTGGTCAACTGTCACGTTTCTATGGCGTTGTGCTTTATCCTTGAGGTTGAGGATATCAATAACGACTCATTTTGAAGAGCCTAACATGGATATTGTGTCAAATTGGAAAAGAATCCATTGGTTTAGCGATTAGACTGTCTGTGGCACATAGACTCTCGGGCTAAGCATCATTCCGAATTTCGCAACATGGGTCTAAGCGACATTTTCTGGCGTTTGGACTCTTGCTGCGCAACATACTATCCCAACAATGGCGTTTGGACTTCCATTGCCAAACAGGAGATTTGGCTCGCCCTCGCTACAGAATCAAATAGGTAAATTAATTGTTGTTTATGCCACCCTAGGAAATATGGGTAAAAAATTCAATATTTTGGAGAATTTCCCAAAGAAACTATTCAAGTTAGGCGCCCGAGTAGTGCACCTAGTTGCTGATAAGCTGGAAAACGTGCCAAAATATAAGTTGTATACGCGTAATATAATAACAGTGGTAACAGGTAATAAATAAAAAACTTATTTATTGTTTAAACCGTGTGAAAAAAAAACTTAAAAAAGCTGTTGGAAAAATCTGAAACTTTCATAAAGATTATAAACCTACTATAGGTACTACTTTTTATATACAGAAGGATGACCAGATCAGATATCTAATTGTAATGATGTTTAGAACTCTTCATCCTCGTCTTCCACTTCGTAGTCTACATTCCTGTTGATCCCGTCTGTCTTCCTCGATGTTTTTGTTACCTACACGAATTTTATAAAAGTCGTGGGCTTCTTCTGGGATGAGGTGCGTCATTCTATTGATGCCGTCGATTTTCCGTTGCGCTAAAGTGTGGAATTGGAAGTGGAGTAAACAACAATTTATTTACCTACTTGAATAGCGAGAGCGAGTCAAACCTCCCGTTTCGCAACAAAGTCCAAATGCCACTCCTGGGACAGTAGCTGTATGTTGCGCAGCAAGAGTCCAAACGCCAAAAAATGTCGCTTAGACCCATTTTGCGAAATTCGGAATGGCTCATTATGAGGAGGGCGCTTATTAGCTCCCTGTTACAGTTTGGAAGAATAAAGGGCACTAAAATCGTAAAAATATTGAAGCTCTTGAGATGTAACCAGCGATACCAAAAACTCATTTTTTACCATCATGTCGCAAGAAACCTTGTTGCATATCAACGTCCAAGTAGGTAACGGTAATAATGTATCCCATTATGAAACTATATTAAAAACTTTGGAATCCAGGCGTACATGTTGATGTTTCGTAAATCGTGGAACAATACTTGGCTGATCGAAGAATACTGTCTTTGAACACTCCGGTCTTGTTTTGTACCCGGTCTGGTGGCGGGAGCTCTTGCCCCTAGAAAATGTAAGGAGTTGAGTTGACCTCTAGGAATCCGATTACTCTTATAAATATCAAGTAGGTACTGTATTGCGTAATAGGTATTTCCAAAATAATTCAAAATTTACCATTTCAAATTCAACATGTCCCAGATGGAATTCAATATCACATGAGGTTTAGAGGGGAAACAAATTTTGCTTCCGAGTCTGCGAAGCAGCGGAAGCCTTGTGTTCACTTTCGTGAGCCAAAAAATTTTTGTCATCAGAAATCAGAATTTCCACTTGCATTTTGCGTTTCAAAGCCTACTGAACAAATTTGGTTCCGTGTCTGTGAGTCTGTCCGCATTTCCTTGTTACAGCCATAACTTCCACGATTTTGAATTGATTCAGCTCAAATTTTGAGGGATGGTGCGGATAAGGCCCCTTGAGGTCCCATACAAATTTCAACATGATTGATCCAGCGGTACGCCCTGCGCATGCGCTAACGTTAAATTCAACAAACACGCATAACTTTCACAATTTTGATTCAATTTCGCTCGAATTTTCAAGGGTTGTTTGGACAAGGCCTAGTGAGTTCCAGTATGAATTTCAGCATGATCGGACCCTCGGTGCGCTCTGCGCATGCGCTGGCGTGAAATAGATTCAATTTCCTTGTTACAGCCGTAGTAACCAAAGATTTCACCCAATTTCAATGCAATTCTCAGGGATTAAGCGGGTAGGGCCCATTGAGGTCCCATATAAATTTCAACATGATAGAACCAGCGGTTCGCCCTGCGCATGCGCTAACGTGAAATTCTTCAAACACGCATAACTTTCGCAATTATGTATAATGGACGTATGTATTATGGACGTAATGTTATGTAATATGTATATTTCATGTAATGTTATGTTATGTAATGTAATGTTATGTAATATGTATATTTCACGTTATGTAATGTAATGTAATGTTATGTAATATGTATATTTCACGTTATGTAATGTAATGTAATGTTATGTAATGTAATGTAATGTTATGTTATTTTGCTTCCGAGTCTGTTCTATTTTATAATGGGTCACTCTGATTGTGACGAGGAAGCTCCTGTGCCATCACCTTGGCAGTGTATTTGGTTTATTATTCTGTGAATAATAGGCACACCTACATATTCGCTCAGCAAAAAATTTTATAACACTCCCTCAAAATTTTTTCTTTTGTTTCAAGGTGCTTAGATTCCAAAACGCTGCAAAGTCCTTGTCACATCGGTTTATTAGTCTACTGGACATACCTACAGAAATTTTGGATGTTCATTTACTGTTTCTTTCATATGCAACAGTTGAAATGGCTATTTTGGATGGTTTTCACCAATTTTGGCCCCCCAAAACAAGAATAATTCTTCTTCTTCTCTAATTATTAGGCTCGGGTTTTTTTAAGATTATCTTTGATCGTTGGTAGTACCACGTAACTGTATTGATTTACCTGTTGATACCTACTACTTCTAGTGTTATTATAAAAATTTACGGTGATTTCAGACAATTTCCCAGGTTTTTGACTCATAAAAAATGAATTTCGGGAGCTTAACCTGCGTTGCAACCCCAATTCTTCGGTCAAAATCAACTTAATGTTCGGTCTTCTCGCCCTAAAAAACATGGAAAACGATACCTCAAAGCTCGTGTTCACTAAAACCTCAAAAACCCCTATTTTTACACGCACTTTTCTCCCATAACACCCTTGGTTGTTCCCAAACGGGGACCCAAACTGTGTGCGGAAGAACGGGGATTTTAGACCAAAATTCAACATAATTTAAGGCTGAAACTTCGTTAGAACCTCAATTTTCCACTCTTTGGTCAACGTCGACTTCATACTCGGTCTTCTCGTCCCAAAAAAACATGGAAAAAGATACCTCACAAGTTCATGTTACCAAAATACAAAAAATACCTAGTTTTATACCCATTTTCCCATAATTAAATACCCACTCAATCATAACACCCCTTGTTACATTCCGATCGGGCTGCAAATTTTCGGGACAAAAGTAGGGCCCAAATGGGGCATGTGTGCGAAAGAACGAATTTTTTAGACCGAAATTGAAGTACCTACCTATATATGCAAGATAAGGCAGACGGACAGTGCATTTTTGGAATCTACGCATCTTGAAACGTAAAAGAACAAATTTTGAGGGGGTGTTATACAATTTATTTGCTCAGCGAATACTTAGGTGTATTATTCACAGAATAACAAACCAAAATGCAATGTCCGTCCGCCGTATCGTGCATATATACTTCAATTTCAGTCTAAAAAATTCGTTCTTTCGCACACGGACTCCATTTGGGCACTAGTTGTGTCCCAAAATTTTGCAGCCCGATCGGAATATACCCAAGGCTGTGTTATGGGTGAAAAATTGGTTTTTTGGTGTTTTAGTAACATGAGCTTGTGAGGTATCGTTTTTTAGGACGAGGAGACCGAATATCAAGTCAATTTTGACCAAAAAGTGGAAAGTTGAGGTTCTAATGAAGTTTTAGCCTTAAATTTACGTTAAAATTTGGTCTAAAATCGTCGTTCTTCCCCATACAGTTTGGGTCCCCATTTGGGAACACATTTGGCTCCGAGTTGTGCTCCGAAGCTCGGCAGCCCGAGCACGGGCCCGAGAATGGGTGTAAAAATAGGGGTTTTCGAGGTTTTTGCGGATTTAGTGAACATGAGCTTGTAAGGTATGTACCTATCGTTTTCCATGTGTTTTAGGGCGAGAAGACCGAATATGAAGTTGGTTTTGACCAGAATGAAAAGAATAGTGGTTGTAACGAAGGTTCAGCTCCCAAAATTTATTTTTTAAGAGTCAAAAACCTGGGAAATTGTCTGACAACACCATAAACTTGTTTAATAACACTAGAAGTAGTATCAACAGGTAAATCAAGAAAATTAAATGGAACTATCAATGATCAAAGATAACTGGTCGAAAGTAGAAGCTTATTTCATGGTTTTGGGGGCCAAAATTGGAAAGCATCAACAATAGCTATTTCAGTTATTACGCACGAAAGAAACAGTATAAATGTTGTTGTGACTCGGATCACAAGGTTGCATATTCAAATCACGTTGGGGTCACCACTGTTGTGACTCGGATGTAGGGGTCGCCACTGTTGTGAATGGCTTGTCGGGGTTACCATTGTTGTGGTTTGGATGTCAGGGTCAGCACTGTGGTAAATGGCTGGTAAGCCTGGGATAGGCGAGGGTATGAGGTAGTAGGAGATGTGCTCCGAAGGTTACCACCACGCCGGTTATACCCGAAGGCTTCACCAGGCAGGTTACACCACTCTGCGAGATCTTTTATGAAGGAGGTGCTCGGAAGGTTCCACCACGCCGGTTATACCATAAAGGCCTCACCTTGGCAGGTTCCACCACTCACAAGATCTTTTCGAGGGAAGGAAGGTGTGGACTTAGAGGAGCACGTAGAATGAAGAAATCTGGTCGGGAGTACTGGTTATGTAGGGCTTGTTCCACCCTCCTCCGGTCGTTAGAGACTGGTGGGGAGAGCCAGCGGTTGGACGCCTCCCGTCTCACGTAGACCTCTTCCTTCCACTCGGTTTATTGAGTATAATCTGAACGATACAGAGTTAAGTGGTATAGGCAGGTACCACAACAAATGTATTTCCAGCGATTCTGTAGGTATGTCCAATAGAATAATAAACCCATGTGACAAGGATTTTGCAGAGTTTTTTCTATTTTGAGTGGGTAGTTGCAATATTCTAAGAACAATAAATTAATATGCCTGCCACAAAATGTAGCAACTTTATTTTCCAAAATTGTGAAAGCTCATGACAGTCGATTGTCTCACCTTGATATCATGTAGGGGGGTGCAAAACAACGCTGGTAGAGCATCCAGATCCAGAAGAGACTATTAACCCTATCTCAGTAAAAATAGTTTTCCTGTTATGTGATCTTGGCTTCCCAGCGAGAAATAAAATAAAAAACCAACGGCGTCGTGAGGGGGTATTGATGTATTGGTGGATACCATTTTCGACAAAAATGTCTTCCTCAGTCAAAATTCTCTAAACCTCACTGTTCTCTTATTACTACAAATAGTTTTCCCCTTCGGAATATCACGATGTTAGCTATTCTATTAGAAAAATGTTGAATACAATCCGTAAAATATTGAATTATGTTTGGAGAAATGCTAATCAAGTCAATGATGGAGATATACATCTATTTTGACTTAACAGGTAGGTACATTACTTTCCCCCACCTTCCTCATTATATGTTTCAAGTAGTTATCTAAGTACTATTTATCTATTTATTTATTAGTTCTACCTAGTGCTTACCTATTTAGCTAGGTACTGTTGCAGAGTTGGGAATTTAGATTCGTTTATACCTCATATGACTCCTTCAATTTTCAGGGTTAACTTCGCTTTAACACCCTGAATTTTATAATGTAAAATACATTTTACATGCATCAAGTCAAAATGACTGATGATGATTTCAGCTGAATAATTTTCATCGGGTGGAAAATCTTGGAACTTTTCATTCATCTTGATACAAAATTTAGTTAGCCTCAGAAAGACTGGAAATTTTGGTTTTTGTGTGATAATTTTGGATTTTGGCATAGCCTGGGTGGCAAAAAGCCGAGATTCGATTCCTTGATTCCTGTATAGGTAGGTACCTATCTGTATAGTTACATGGCCTGCTCACCATACTCCATGATTATAGGGAGAAATGGAATGCATGGGAAACTCCATTACCTCGTACCTTCTTTTTTATTCTTGTACTGGCTTTGATATTGTGGAACAAGAGTGGTTTGAATACCTTGACGCACGTTTTGAATTACTGTTCAAATTTCTCATATATCCCAAACATGAGCAGCCGTAATTCAGAACGTGGAAACCTGGCTACGTTAGAATTAGTACTTGGGGCTTAAAGTTTCATCATAATAATATTATAACCGATTTTGAATTCTTCCCAACAATTGACCATCGTGTTACTGATACCTTCTACATAACATTCAATACCCCTAAATGATTGATAATTGTAGCGGATCGGTCACTTACTTCTGTGAAGTATCGTGTTAGACAGACTGCCAACACGAAAATGGTGTCAACGAGCATAATTTCAGGATTCAGGCTTGTATAGGTTAACGACGTAAATAATTAAACAGCCATAAGCTGGACAACGCAACTGATCCCGCTGTGACTGAGTGAACCAGGAAATCACGAAGAAATCTTTCGGAAAATCTGATGGTACTGGGTGATACCCCACCCGTCAACCTTGGCGTGAGTTATTACGAAAAACTTGCACGCTGCTCAATGCGTCAAAAATATTAAGCGGAATCATAATTTTTCTGCTCGGGATTCAAAGCTTAGAAATTTGTGATTTTGAACACTGCCTGGAGCCTGGTCTGTTTTCTGCATTCAAAAACTGGAACATTCGGAGACGATCTCGTTGTCTTCGAATGTTTGTTAAGTACGTGGCCCGATACCAGTGAAACTAGGGGAATATCACTTCAGAAGAGGATACTTAGTCAAACTTCGAATCACTCGATTCACCGAGGGTGAAGAAAAACGGCGTAGGAAAATACCTTCAGGTGTGAGCAGTCCCATGTTGAACACTGTGGCTGTTTCATATTGATATCTATCTTTACATAGGTACCTAACAACAGTGATTCAAAAAATACTGCAAATTATTACACAACGGTTTATTATTCACCTATATAGATGACCGTTCTGCGTAGATCAACACTCTCGAGCTCCCTCCAGGAAAGCCCTAAATGGAGTACTTGAGCCGGCCCGCGAATTAAAATTTCATACAAATGCGGGATTAAATAATTCAATCATTAATTATTTGTAGTTATTCATGAAGCATAAGTTGTGTAATAATTTACCCAATAATACTTCAACGTTTGCAAAACGCAAAACGAAATGCAAAAGAACCATCATTTTTCAAATAGAATAATATCACAGAGCAACTGGACTTCATACAGCCCAGCCATCCGTGATTATAATCAGGTGCTCCCTGGCGACGATTTCTGGGCCAGATTTATACCATTTCATTCACGATCATGTTGACGAAACTTTTCGGTTCAAACGAACGGTTGGTCATACAATGCTCCGGGTGGTCTCAAAAAATTTGTTGGTTCAATATCAATTTAAAAACGTATAAAAAACCGTACCCTTCTACTAAAAGTTTTCGAGCTACGGCGTTCTGAAAATTCCAACCCCTATTTTTCACCCCCTTAGAGATGACTGACAGTAACGCCGAGCTTCGAGGACCAACTAGACCCCAAACGGGACCTACAAACCAAATTTCATTAATTTCGGTTCATCGTAACTAAGAAAAGTGCTGAGTACGACGTACGGACAGAAATTTTTTATTGCATTTTCGGATTCTACGTACCTTGAAACGTAAACCATACAATTTCTTTTTTTTCAAGCTCGATTCCAAAGGTTCATTATCGAAAATAATAAACCAAAAGAGAACATTAGGTATAAGGAACTTGTCGGGAAGTGTAGAAAAAAATGAATATGATATACCATTTAAAAAAAAAATAATTTTTGATGGTAAATATAGAGAACTTCCTTATTTATTTGTTTTATGGACTGTGTCAATCAAAGTATTATTAAACCAGGCACCAGGAGCTCCGGTTTGCTTGAGGGCATAGACGAAACTGACTCGATCTTGACTACTGGCTCCAGCTGATGCTGAATTGAATGTTCACCATACATCACTTCTACCTACTGGTATTATGGTATTATCAAGATACCTAACACCATTTTCCAGTCAGTCTATGCCCTCAAGCAAACTGAAGCTCCCTCAGCCTGATCACTGTGAAGTCCCATTGAATTTTCAAAATCTACAACCCATCATCTCCCTTGTATCCACCAGGACCGTCGCAGGCCAGAGTACCTACCGTTTCTGGCTCATTTTCAGTCCAGTACTGTGTTTCCAGTCATCGTGCAGTATAACCTCAGTCCTGCACTGCCACCTTTACGAACACTGGAGACCAGTAAGGAACAGGGGGCTGTGTAGAGTGGGCTGGATGAGGTCCCAGCAAAGCTTTCTGGTGGATTAATGGCTAACGCACCTACTGCTCTACTTAACTGTGAATCTCTGAATAACAGGCAACCTCTCACCTACTTCAGCAGTTCTTCATCTCATCACAGCAATTAAAGTTGAACAATAAATAAATTTCAATTGAAATTCAGAGTATGGAATTGGGCTCATTATTTTTCGTATTTTCATTGCAATACCAACATTATTTTAGTTTTATGAAAAAATGATAATTTTTTTCGAAGTACCTTTCCATTATTTTTGGTACCACATAGATTATTACAGATAATAAAATCTGAAATCAGAACTGATGCTATCAATATAACCCCAATTAATGATATCCTGCGCTACGCGCAGGATGTCCGTTCAGATTAGGTATCTCAGAATGACGTGGGTATTATGCAAACATGGGAAGGCACAGACATGCATTGGTTACCTGTAATATTAGCCACATTTTCTGGCATAGGATACCGATATTAGCTTATCCTATATTTCCAAGCACACTGACACCTACAATCATGAGCAGGAAAACAAACGATTTGTTACTTAATAGGCGTTTATTAGTTAAAAATAAAGCTAACGTCGAAGTACCATCTGAGAAGACAATATGAATGGATGACATTCCGTGTGTGCATAGATGTTACAAGCTATCACTGAGGTAACATAATATAGGGGGATCCCTGATCTGGACTTTTACATGAAGTCAATAAAAACCATACTACCTATGATTTTCCTAAGTGATGTTAAGAAGCGAACTAGAAACGTGATGTTTTGATTTGTCTCTGGATATTTCTTAGTTTGTATGGGCACAGTATAGAGCTACCGGTCATATACCTACTGACAATACTCGAGCCCAGTATGTATAGCTATAAAATTTCTTATTAAAAAAAGTACCTGTCAGTATTGTTGACACCATGGTACGAGGACATTTACCATTCGATGACTGAAAGCACAGTTCACTAAGAGAAAATATAACTGAAATACTTAATATAAGTCGATAATCACAAACCCGTCACTGAGCCTGCCGAATGTTCAATCGTACAGGCGATAAGTTCACAGAGTGGCTAACCAGATCACTTCTCTGTCGCAGCCGGTGGTTTGAAATTTTTATTGGGTTTACTGAGGATAAGATAGCAGAACTGCTCTTCGAAATTATCTTCGGGGCAAGTTTCGTCTATGACGTACTTCAGGGAGTGGTAGAAGTCCAGAGCGGCTTTGTTGTGTTTGAGAACCGTGAGCACCACTTTCCTCATGTTGTTTTTGAATGCCATCAGCTCGAGGACCTGAGCCATGAACTTGCCGAGGCCTTTGCGCTGGTGTTCGGGCTCCAGTTGGAGCTCGTACACGTAGAGGACCTCATAGCCGAAGTCGATGTCGAAACGGAAGTGGGAGAACCCCACAGGTTGATTACCTGAAGATCAAAAACAAAATCATGAATGGATTTCTGGAATTATGGGTTGGTAGGGTAGGTAGGGGGGGGGGGGGGCAAAGCCCTGCAATTTTTGGGTTTTTTGTCCATTGTGGCCAACCATGAGCAGATTTCCTCAAAATTGTACGTCTGAGTTTTAGGTAGGGATCTTACCTTTAACTACTAGAAACACCAATCACCTCCAATTATTATCCACAGAAAATTTTGATTCAAGAAAAAAAACGCATAACGCCATGTTGTTCATCAGACAGTAATTTTTGCTGGCACATGTCCAAACGTAATATCCTCGCCACATGCAAACTTACAGTTCTTGTCAATCGATCATGATGAATTTCACAAGGGGTTTTTTCTTATTGTGTGAATTGATATGTCAGTAATCCTAGTAAATTTACATAGAGTGCACTATGATAATACTGCCCTGTGAAACACCTGATGTCAAAAATTCCAATGGTTTTCAGGAAACACTCACTCAGTATGTTTTTGAGCTTCCCTCACTAGCTATTACAGACCTCAGCACTGGTTGACATTTTTCGTTCTATGGCGTACGCTAAGGGGAGTGTACTGAATCTAATTATCCCCCATAGGCCTATTTAAATATGCTTAAAGGCCACTCTTATTGTAGATCAGCTGTTTCTCCACCACCATGTAAATCGCCTGTAAAACACCTGTGGTATATGGTTTTATGAATTCTGATTAAGCTGTAATTGGCGGATCCACTTGACAATAAGAAGACTGCAAATTATTACACAAGGGTTTATTATTTTATTTTCAGAACAGATGCCCTTTCTGCGTAGAACCGCCACCGTGCTTCCCCCAGTAAAGCCCTAAATCCAATACTGGAGAAATTACTGTTTCATAACTACCTATGCGGTAAATTCAAGAACGGAGAATTTTCGTCAACTTTTTTTGAAAAAAAAAAAAAAAATGTTTGTTTGAGTCTGTTTTAAATAAAGCGTTATTTTTTTAAAATGAGGGTGATTAAAAGTTAAAAAAGAGGCAAAAAATGACGCATTAGGTCTACTGACATCTGACCAGCTGTTGGCCCAAAGAGGCAAAGCCTCGGAGGCGAAGGTTCACAATGTTGCCAACAACCCAAGACGATTTTTTCTTCGTGGCAACCTTCTAGAACCTTTGCCTTCATATTTTCCTTGGTCTGATTTTGAGGACGTGCTTTTTAAATTTATTTAAGAATTTGAGGTTCCATCCATCCACTGCAGTTCTCTACATTGTTTGAAGTGATGCAAGAGCGCTCTAAGTGGGATTTGAGTTGAACTACTTGGCAATTTACCTGAGATGTCATTTCCAGTGGGAACTCGGAAATTCAAATTTCACACTAGCTTTCTGCCTAGACTTTCAGACAAACACCTCATTATGTTGTAAGTTACCAACTTGTTGATTTCAGTTATTGAACAGAATTTTGCAAAAAAAAGAAGAATTTGCAACCACGAAAATGGTCCATTTTATCAATAATGGAGAATTTTCGTCCAATTTTCTTTTTGGAAAAAAATATTCAGAACTCTTGAGAAATGGTAGTTTGAAGGCTGTTTTCAAAAGTAAGTGTTTTTTTAAATTGCCCGCTCTTTTTGTCAACTTTCAAATGGTATTTGGTTCACATTAGGTACCCATAATAGACAGTTTTTGTACTTCCCGTCATCTTTACACGTTCAACCGTGGAAATGCTGTTACGGGAAGACGGACCAATGAGCTTGAAGCATTCTTTTCCCGTAAAGTGGAGTTCTTCACGTACACGGGAAAAGCTACTTCATCGTGTGCACAGGAAGAACTACGCGTATACGTGTAGAGAATGCTTGAAGCTCATTGGTCCGTCTTCCCGTATCATCTTGGCGTATCAGTCACACTGTTGAACGTGTAAAGACCAGGGGAAGAACAAAACAGTCTTATGATTACCTACCTATTCTAAATAACAGGTTTTGGTTTCTCGTATTTCTAGTAAACTACTTCTGATAGGCCACACAAGCCCACCCTCACCATACGATCGAAACACATTGATGTACCCACTTGTCCATTGTACATTCTCACCTTCGGTAGTGAACGCAACTAGATACCAAGCAGCGTCCTCAGTCATTTCTTCTCGCTTCTTCTCCCCGTTCCAGCCCCACTCGCACTGGTTATAGACGCTCTCCATGTTCCTCTTCATGAGATCCAGGATCCACTGGACAACGTCTGGCATGAGGTCCTAAAATACCATTCCGGTGATGATCGAAACTTTTTTATCAAACCAACCTCTAATGCTAGAAAATACACATGAAACTACGGAAGATCGACATGCTATTTCGTTTCGGCTATTTAGCATTTATTAGGGAGGTCCTAGTTGAGGCAAAATTTCTCGATTGAAAGAACTTAGTATTACCCTACATTAGCTGAAAGTAGTAGGCAATACGACAATGTTTATCGACGGTGCAGAGAATCAAGGATTGTTTGCATAAATGGATGAGTATTCTGCTCTTTTATTTGGAGACCGGTTTCGGGAATAATACCAGACAGTCCGTCGACATTCGAACGGTACCCAGTAATTAGTAACGCAGTAACTACCGCCCAACCATTTAGCTTTGTTAAGCGTCCACTTTACGCAAACAATCCCTGATAGTTAAGTAGGGACTGTTTAGGCGTGGTAATCCTGGTCAGCGTACAGTCTGATCATGTCTATAGAACCCACTTCGGGCTCTAAATCACTGCGCACCTAAATTAGTACATACGCTCCAATCAAGTAAATGATCACAGGACGTACCTTTACTCTGGCACACGTCAGCCGAACAGACAAACCATTTTTGTTGTAAGAATGAAACACAGGGAACTCCGCCAATGGGTCTTCCAAAGCGTTTGCTTTCTTGACGGCTGCAGTGGAAGCTGCCAGCTGTTTTTTCTCTTCCTTCATCCTCTGCTGTTTAATTTGACTTTTGACGGATTTGCGGCCCATAGCACAATTGAAATTCTCAAATACACTTTAAAACTAACGTTTCTAGATTATAAAACAGCACATTCAAACAGGAAACGTGACCCCCCACCAAAAAGAGAGCGGGAAAAATAAACTAGATAAACAAAAGGATGGATACTCTTTTCTATGCTCTTTTCTTCTTCTTCTTCTTCACTCTGCTTCTATGGAGCTATCCCCTGGGGATGTGTGTCCAGTGTTGCTGTTGAAGACGATTTTGTCGTTGTTGAAGGCAATTGTGTTTGTGGTAGAGTACTATCTCTCCTGCCTTTTTTTTTTTTTTTCCCTTGTGTTCCTCCGCAATCACATATCACAATATTACCTGTGCGCTCTCCATCGTCTGCCGTAGGTTGTCGAGAAGTTGGCGATCTTGAATTCCTTTTCGAAGGTACCGAACCATAAGGGCCTCCCTGGAATCAACGTTCTCCAGCCATTCATCTCCCATCAGACTTGCTACAGCACCAGGAGATTTCCTGCAGCGCATCAGTAGGTGGAGGACGTCCTGAACAGTTTGACCTCCGCATTCTTCGCAATATGGGTCTTGTCTCTTCCTCATTCTGAATTTGAACAGATTTTCGAATCCATGTCCTATTAGGAGTCTGTTGATAAATGTAATGTTGGCTATATTCATGTCCGACTCTTCGGCAAACCAGGGAGAGGAGTTTGGGTTGTCAATTAATTTCCTAGTCCATGAGCCAGGTCCCTCTTTATTTCGATATTCCAATCTCCAGCATTGTTCCTGGTTTGTGACGATGCAGTTGTATAAGTCAGGGTAGGCAGAGTATGATTCAGGGTCTGTAAAGCCATGTCGTATTAAACGTGAGCAGTGCTCGTCGACAGTCAGGTTACCAAGTACCCCTTTATGTGAAGGCACCCACTGAAAGCGTAATTGCTGTTTTGTGGTGATAGAATCTATCAATTCGATGTGCCTGTACAATGGTAATGTGGGCAAATCACCAACACTTATATTTGCAAGGGCTTCTAGCGCTGATTTCGAATCGGATATGATAACACAATCGTCAGTGTGATGGGTTTCAATGTGTTTCATGGCTATTTCCAGTGCATATGTTTCTGCATTGAAGATTGAGGTTATCTGTTGTAGTTTTGAACCCCCGCCCTGTCCATGAGACTCACAGAAAAAAGCTGCAGACACTCCTCCAGGGCGCTTAGAGCCATCAGTGTAAATCCTTGAATGTGTTGGATAGGTTCGAAAAAGGTGTTCCAAAACTTTTTGTTGAACCACCTGATCGCTATCTACGCAGTTTTTCTTCCTCACCTCAGGTATAGTGGTTAAAAACAGCTTTTTTAGTCCAGGTACTGTGTTACGCCACTGCAGTTGGCGTTGAGTGGGTTGAAGTACGTTATATGTGTTGACTAATTGCTGAATGTGCTGGAGGTCATCTTTAATCTTTCTTAAGTGCCTAGGGCAAGAGTTCATCAAAGAATCAGTGGCGGATGCAATGTGATTTCTGGTGTCAGAAGAGACCACGGCCAATCTTAGGAGCTGTCGTCGATTGTAGATGGTAATCCTGTGGGCAAGGGGAAGCATACCCGCAACTGCATGGAGTGAGTCAATTGGGGATGATCGTACGGCTCCTAGTGCTTGTCTCAGCGCCTGGTTCTGCACTTTCTGTAGGACTGAGATGTTATTATTGTTGCTCCAGAGATATGTGAAAGAACCGTATTCCATTTTAGGGCGAATGGCGAGCGTATACAACATCAATTGCTCTTTAGGATGATTACCCCATTTGTTGCCCTTCATCAAAGCCATTGCTGTTAGATCCCTCAAGGTTCTTTCTTTGACTCTGGCAGCATGAGTTTTGCCTGACATGTGCCTGTCAAGGACAACCCCCAAATACTTGACATTTGTCTGCTCTACTATGACATTTTCGTTACAGATGATGGATGCATCAAGTTCGGTATCATCTCTGTGGAAGTACACAACTGCCGATTTTGAGGTGTTTGTAGAAAAGTTGAGCTGTGATAACTCCGATAGCAGGAGGTTGAATTCTGATTGCAGGGCCTCATTCATCGATGATTTGTTGTGTCCTGTCACATAAAGAGCCAAATCGTCCGCGTACATGCTCAGTGTACTATGGTATAAATGTTTTCCAATGACAGACGTGTAAATGTTGAACAACAGTGGGGAAAGGGGACTCCCTTGTTCTAATCCACCATGGCAGTTGGCTAGATGGATGCCATCACTGAGAGTTTTTTTGGTAAAGACTGCTCGGACCCATTCAATGATATAGCCTGGTATATTATATTCAAACATGATCTCAGCTAGGTTATCAATTTTAACATGGTTGAATGCTCCTGAGGCGTCAAGGAACAAACCCATGGTTGATTTCCCAGAGTTGGAATTGGAAATAAGTTGGAGTTGGAAATCCATAAGGTTGTTGTAGGTGGAATGTCTATGCTCTTTTCTTTACTGAAGTTGTTGAACTACTTCTTCTTCTTCTACTTTTACGCTTCGGCCTATGTTGAACTTGTTGACAGGTAGTTGCGGTATATTCCATCTTGCTCACTTATATATTTTTTGTGCCTACTGTTTCCTTCACGTACCTACCTGAAGATTACCGCGAACAAGCAAAAGTTTGTATGACGCTGATAATTCTGTTGTCTTCATGCAAGATTCGGATGACAAACTGTGAGCAGTGGGCACTGGGCAGTGGCAGATCCACAAGGACAATTTTTATTTACGTTATTTACATTTACGTTCACATTAATTAATATGCTTACCATATAACCGAAATTATGAGTGGATACCTAGATTCATCCCATGGTGGAATAAATATACAAACGATTCATCCCCCCCCCCCCCCCTTCAATCTACTTGTAACAGAAACAACAATTATTTACAAGTATGTAATTTTAATCGTTGTAACAATACATTGGTGTATTCCCATTATACCACACAATATTATCACAATCATTCAAATAAATTACATTTTTTTGTAGATATTATGTCCTACCCATTCCCCCAAAACAACCCAAAGTAGCACGGCTCCTCTTGGCGGGAAACTTCGTTAATAAAATGTCTGACATCCTCCAGTTTTTCCTAAAGCCCTCCGTTTATTTCCTCTGAAGCTCTTATGAATGTGAGCTCTTAACCCCCTCCCCCCAATGAGGAAACAAATTGCCCAAAAGGTAGGTAAGGTACATTTTGGAGCATAACAAATGTGTGTCCAAAATTTCAGCTCGATCCTGTTCGTCTGTGAGGCTGTAGCCCTGTCAAAGCACAACGAGATCAAGAAGTAGGAAACGCTGCAAATTATTACACAACGGTTTATTTTTTTACCTGTTTTTGCCCCTTCTGCGTAGATCACTGTGTTCTGTGGTCAATACATACCCTCGTGCTCCCCCCAGGAAAGCCCTAAATCGTGTATTAGAGCCGGCCCGGGAATTTCAGTTTCATAAAAATGCACGGGATTCAATCATTCAATCATTAATATTATTTGTTGTTATTCTTGAAGCATAACGCTTGTTCAAGTTAGCAAAGAACCTATCAACACAATCGGAAAGAGCCATCATTTTTCGAACGAAATAATATCACAGGACGTCATACAGCCATCCAGCTATCCTGGACCGGATTTGTACCGTTTGATTCACGATCATGTTGACGAAGTTTTTCTGTACTAACGAACGGCTGGTCGTACAATGCTCCGGGCGGTCTCGAAAATGTTTTCAGTTCAAGATCAATTTAAAAACGTTTAAAAAAAACCATACCTGCTATTGAGTTTCGAGCTACGGCGTTCTGAAAATTGCAACCCCTACTTTTCGCCCCTTAGATGACTGACAGTAACGCCGAGCTTCGCGGACCAACTAGACCCCAAACGGAACCTACAAACCAAAATCTATTGATTTCGGTTCATGGTAACTAAGAAAAGTGCGAAGTACGACGTACGGCGGACGGACAGAAATTTTTGTATTCGGTTTTCGGATTCTACGTGGGGACCTTGAAACGTAAACCATCAAATCTGGGGGGGGGGTTAATTTTTTTAATGCTCGATTCTAAAGGTTAATTATTATTGAAAATAATAAACCAAAACTTGAAAAATATATATTTTCAAACTTCCATAAGTACGGCACCTGATGGTCCCGAGAGCTGAAATTTGTCAAGTACGCGTCCTCAAGGGCCCCTCGAGAATGGGTGTACGAAAAATCAACACCGGTGACGCCCCGGGGGCAAAGTTGTGGGGGGAGGGGTATAAACCGTAGGTACTTGTTCTGTCGTGTAAACAGTGTTCTTGGTCGCTTCGAATGTTCCGGTTCTAGATCTCAACAGAACAATTACCTAGTAAAATAATATCTCGAAAAGAACATGGCAGGAGACTGGTAACTGATAATAGTAGAAAAATTCAAAATACATGAATTAATATAGGTACCTACCACCATTAATCTAAAATAACTTAAAAACACAAATGCACAACCTAATCACAACAAATATGAATTAGGTACAGCTAGTATGTATCACCAATAGTACCTACCTACGTCATAGCTAACTCTCTCACATCACTGCAAGCATGATATGGTAGGAGGGGGGCGGGGTCTGAGAAAATTCATCAAAATATCTAGTGCAACAAATTACATCACTCGCAAAGAAATCGTGGAAAGTCAATTCAAAGAATAAAAACGGAGTTATTGAAAAGCCACCTGTTTCTACTAATACATGAAAATACACTGTTAAATAATAATGTAATTGTTTATTACTGACGATGGTTTGATCCTCGAAACCAGTAGGTATAACCGTCTATTTTCCGTGAATTAGTGGAAATATACAACCTTTCAATAACTCAGTTTTAGCGAATTTTCGAAGAAAAGGAAGCTATTGTTCTCGGTCCAAAATTTTTAAAACTCGAATTTCCGAAAGATTTTTATACCAAAATCCGTTTCAGACCATCCTGAATTCCCTGCCGAAAGACACCAAAAATTATATGTATATATATATATATTTATATATCGTCGGCAAATTGACAAAGGGACGTATCTGCAAATTTGTAGTTCCGAGATATTATCGATCAAAGGTTCTCAGCTGTCCTAAAAATCACCTGACGGAAATTTTAAACCGCTCATCGACTAATTCAACTCGGGTTGCTTCATTTTAGGCCTTGACGTGTAATTTGACACCTAAAACCCTTCAAGGGTGCTTCAAAAACACTTACGTCTTTCTGTCAGAGCGCCTTTTGCTATCATTACAGTTACGACCCCTGGTGATTTCACTGTTCTATTGCATCCAGTGAGTAATTAATTTCATTGCAACAATTTTATTCATCGTATTTCATGATTACTGGCTCACTGACTAATTATTAAGAACTGTGGTAGTTTGAGAAACAACTGGAAAAACGCCATAAGCCGTTGCTGTATTGATGAAACTAGAAAGTTTTATGACTGTGTTGAGAAAGCAATCGCTCATCCACTGCATTCGTACCATAAAAATATTCCTTTGTAAAGATTATACCTACTCCCTTACCTTTTATTCATTTGAATGCTTTTTTTTTTGTTTCTTTAGCGACCGTTAAATTACTGAGCTCTCAATTTCTGCTGTACAGAATAATAAATTGTTGAAAAGCGAAGAAACCGAAGATAAAATAGAATGAATAATAATTATTGTTTTATTCGAGAAACTAACTAAAAGTAGGTACCAAGTAGTAGTTGAAAGGATCACGGAAAATCAGGTGAATATCCAGAGGCAGAGGTTTCCAAATCCGCTATAGGGTCTGCGTCTGATTCCAATTCTGACTCCGAGGAAGCGCGCGAATTTTGAGTCATGGCCATGATCCTCATGGTTCGTTCACTTACGGAGCCCACGAGGCCATGAGGCCGAGGAATTGGCATTTTCATTATTATTTAGGTAACACAGCTCAAAGAAAGTTCAAAATTAGCACAGCTCAAAGAAAGAAAGAGCGATAAAATGGAACGATGAAAACTCGCTAAAACCCGAAAATCTGGCTAAAGATGGCCCTTGTTGAGAAAATACGTACGGATGCAGCAGAAATCAGTAGTGCAGATTGAACCAACACAGCTGAGCTAACAAACAGGTGACTAAAGAGTGTATAATAACCCAATAACTCATCAAGGGGCCTCTCGAGAGTTCGTTGAAAAAGGACGCAATTGGCACGCGCCCGTCACAGGAACATGACAGAGGGGCGTATCTGCTGCTTACGCCTTTTTGTCAGATCGGGGATTCAGATACGTCCCTTTGTCATTGCGGAAATTGCGACTGTGGCAGATACGTCCCTTGGTTACGGCTTTTTTCTTGGGTTTCGAAGGGGTTGAACGCCTGGAGGTTATCATAACTTGATAGAGACGAGTGTTCTGGTATATGAAATGAAGTTATCTCAAAATGTCAAAATTTGCAGATACGTCCCTTTGTCAATTTGCCGACGATATATATTTATATATTTATATATTTATATATTTATATATTTATATATTTATATATATATATTTATATATGTATGTGTCATTCCAGACGATAACTCTCGAAAGAATTGAGATAAAAAGTTCAAATTTGCACGAAAAATCTGTCTTGGCAATCGACAGGCTAAGTTCGAAGATGGGCAGAATCGGGTCACTCTAAGGGGGAGTTTTGGGGAGTTTTAGGGGGGGGGGGGGAAATTACCCATAAATTCCCAAAATGAAACAGTCTGACAAGTGACACCTCATTTTAAAGGTTTTTGTACGCTGAACACGATGGTGAAATCAGAATTGCGATATCTGATTCCGTTCTCAAACTGGAGTACTTTGAAGATGAAGGAACGTGGTTATTTCTTGAGATGTTCTTCCTGGTTCGTCTGCTCTAATCTGATAACGGAATGGGATATCGCAATTCTGACTTCACCATCGTGTTCAGCGTTGGAAAATCTACAAACCGAGGTGTTACTCGGCAAAAAATGGAACAAAAAATTTGTTACGTATCCAATACCTACTCTTCTGGTATTCAAAACATTTTTGATTTCCCCTCCTCCCCCTTCCACCCCAAATTTTACTTTGCGTAAAACTACTCCTGTTTTAATTTTGTATGGTATCAAGTTGGGAAAACATTGGCCGAAAATTAATTTTCAGAAAATTTTAGGCGGAGGAGGAAGATGCCGGAAACTTCGAAAATTCGCTCTTATAGCCATGCTGCATGACTGTGGTTTTTTTTCAAATCTGTCGCCGTCTCGTCGTTCATCCATTTCACTGTCATGACTTGGAAATATATACCTATAATTTTGGGGACCTACCACGGAATTGTTGTAATGTTCTAATAAACTTATTTTGTACTCAAGTTTAACACTAGGTACATTTCTGATTTTTTCTATTTTTCTTTTACAGTTTTCCCCAGCAGTGTTTTCAAACCTTGATTTAATGGATTTATCCGTCACCGTCCTTGATATGGGTAACGAATTCGCGATTAACGAATTCATAGAATTAATGAACATTTGGCTGAGTCGGAGTTAGCTAAATCGAGGTCAGATTTATGCAGTAAGTGCACAAAGATTTGCATCTTGTATGCATACTGGAATGAAGTAGGAATTAAAAATATTCATGTCTTGTTAATTAGAAATTACACAGTCCTAACCATCGATGCCTAAACCCAAACGAAAATTACAGTTGGAATCTGATGAAATTTGTAAGGCGATCTGGGGCCCTACACAATCGTCATCCCAACTCAAGGTTGCACGGATTGTTCTTTCGATGAGATGAGGTGGTTACAAATAACATTGGGTAAGTACAGACATACGAACACGAAACCTGTTCCCTGATGTCTGAAACACGATGTTTGGGAGGTGGAAAGTTTGATTCTGGAGAGAAATTACAATATTCCTTTCGGTTTCTGTATTAATGCAAGGTTTCCCCACCTTTGATTTTCAGAAAGCAAGAAATCAAGTTTATAGCCGAGCATATTCCTAATTTGAAAGTTAATAATATAAAACAAATGAGCGATAGAGGTGGTCGCTAACTAATAACCGATAATTAGAGAGGACCTTTGCCGGTAGGCACCTATTATTAGGTAGATGAAAAAGGCCCTTAGATAAAATAGTTTTATAGGGTCCATAGTCAGTACCCACAAGCGCTAACAAAGCGCTAATTTGATTACCTACGAACTATACCTAGGTTGATGTACCAATTATGTACTGGAGCCTGATGTTTGCTGTAGGATAGGGTATAGCATATACCCACTCACCCGTCATTGGTACCCATGTAGTACTATCACCTTCATGTTATGTAAGTTATGTAAATAATTCAAGGACCAATTTCTGATAATCTTGGTTACCAATATAATTTGGAAAGTGATTTTAATTTTAATTTAATTTTTTTAATACCTAGCTCAATTCAATTTTTAAATAATTAGCTAGGTAATTTAATTTTTAAATTGATTATTTTAATTATTATCTAACTAGCTTAATTTGAAATTAAAATAGTTTGAGTTGAGTTGATGATTTGGTGGAAAAAGGTTTAATTTGATGGAATAAAGCTATACCCAGTTAGATTAGATGCCTAGGTACTTACCTAATTCAAGATAAGTAGATCCACTGTCCTCTTAGGTACAAACTGCTTCGTTCTACACGATTAAATCGTCAGTTGCGATCATAATGATTACTCGTATCGTAATTCCAAGCAACGCAAATCAACATTTTTATCAGCATCAATGATAACCCATAACGATCATCACAAAAAACCAAATCGCCTCGTCTCCTGCATCTGCATAGTATGCAAACGTCTACCCCACAATCCTAGTTAACTTACTTTTGCAAAGATAATAAGTTTAATATTTATCTGTGTCTCTGTGGTTGGATTATTAATTTCATTTCCCGTTGAACAAAACATAACTTCATCACATTTTGCCTTCGACTGATAAGTATCTTTCCAATTTAGCATCACATAGACGGTATTGAATAGGTAGCTTTTTGAGTTGCGCTTGGGATTGACGTGGGCTAATAGCAATCTTGTTTACCTACGTTAAAACCTAGAAACACCGTTGCAGATTCAATCAGTATAATAAATTTTGGTTAGCATTTTTTTAACAGCCGAGCTCCAAAATTACTTTTATGTGAAATTTACATCAGGTAGGCTACCTACCACTGCTGATACATCTACGATCTCGTATCTGAAGCTGTGATAATGAATATTCTCGGATTCAAGACAAATACAGTCTTCGTATCGAAAAGCCTGGCTCAAGCACAGTTTAGAGTGAGTAGGTTTATTATTATAGGCTGACATTTTCCTACAACATTCTTCAGTCTCTTCCACCTTATGTCCAAGTCTTTAAACACTAACGCAAGTGAGAGAAGTTGTTGAATAAAAAATGTATGTAGTAGGCAACACTACAGCCTTCTTATCCAATAGGTATGTTCTGTAATACCTATAGGTAAGTTGAACATTAAACTTAAAAGGTGAGTACAGTCAATATTCTACCTACCTACAATATAATGGTATTGTATGTTAGAGGTACCTGCTCTCAAGGAATTTCAGCACTACAGTATTTTTTTCAATGATTTTTCCTTTGGTACATAAACAACCTTTTTTTCATATTTCCGCAGTGTCTAGAATGTCAAAAGGTATTCATAAGTTATAGACACCTCGAGAAGCACACACTGAGAAGACATCGTGAATCACTGCTCAACATGCATGGTCCCTTATTTACGGTAAGGATTATGTCATGTATTAAGTTATAAGTAGGTACATAGGTACCTATTGTTATACTCGTATATGAAAAACGCTGCAGATACCAGCTTTTTTTTGCCCGGGATCATCTTTATTTTTATCTTATAAAGTAACTGTAATAATAAATTAGGTGAGCAAATAAATAATATGCAGAATAGGGGAAATCCATTTATAATGGTTCTAGCCGTACACTATATTAATAAAAATTTTTAGTTGTCATTATTTAAAATAGCTAGAGTTTAGGGAAAATTTAAATTTTTAGTAGGCAAAAAACCATACCTGCCTGAATCACAACCGTAATTTTTTGTACGGTCAGTAGGTAGGTACCTACTCAGTTTACTGAGTCAGTATCTAGCAACAATACATAGGTAGGTACCTACATCTACTGAGCCTATAATGTAGGTACCTACATCAAAAATACATAGGGAAGTACCTATCCAATGAGCCTTTATCTATAGGAATAAGTACCTACCTGCATAGAGAAGGTGGAATTACCATACCTTCCGGAGGGACCCGTCGTCACTGGCTGGTTGAGTAGGTAGGTACTGGAGGCGAGCAGCGAGCATTCGCCGAGCATTCCATCGACGGCCTGATGATGATATCCTTACATCGAAAGTGCTCGCCTCCGGTAATCAACCAGCTTACCAGCTCCGGAAATTAGGGTACCTACCTACCTAATTTTACTACTACTTCCAGCGGAAATCACTCTTTAGATTTTATATAACGCAAATGAAGTCTCAATCCTGTAACTTGAGTGGAGTTTGAAAGTTTCTGTGTACCTACATTAATTTTCCAAATCATTTACTCTTTTTTGTTTGTATTGAAGGGTCAACATGAGGCGTTCAGTGCTAACGACCGAAAACTAATTGAAGGTTAGCTTAATCATCATAATAAGTTGAACGTTGATTACTTAAATCCAGCTACCAACCTATTTACTTCTGTCGAGTTTACGTATCAACTTCTACAGTTATGGTTCCGAATAAAAACGGAGTTATTGAAACGCTACCAATTTCCACTAACATAATACAAGTTAAGTTATGGTTTGATCACACAAACCGGTATAACTGTGTATTTGGTTATTAGTAGAAAAATGCGATGTTTCAATATCTCCGTTTCTATTTGAAATGGGTTTCCACGATATCATCGCGAGATTGAGCGTGTTCTGTGTCTTTTCAGTCACGGGGAGGCTGGAGAACGTTTTATCACTTTTGGAAACGAAAGCTGCCGAATGCGTCGACATGCGGCCATCAACCGCTTGGGTAGGTAATTCCCCGTGCGTATCACCGGATAACTTGTCCCCGATCCTCAACGGGAATTGTAAAAACATATACGTTCTCCCAGCAGCTGTTTCAAACGTAAGAAAATCCGTCAGCCTGTTTACTCTCCCTAAAGACAGAAGGCTGGATCCTGAGTGGGAGAACTTCGGTACTGAAGATGCCGAACTGTGCCGCGATTCGGTAGAAGAGCGAAACCCTAAGGTCGAGAGCTCAGACGACGAAAATACCATCGAGATTTCTAAAAAAGAGCTCGCAGTGGGTGATGATACAAACTCCCCAAACAGTACAGGAAACGACGAAATTCCGAAAAATTCAGAAATTAAGGCAGAAGAAGTTTCACAAATTCCAACGGGTATCCGGTGTGACCATATTGAAGCGGCAGGAACTTTGGGGCCGCTGATAGTAGATTTAATAAATAAATTAGAACAAGTGTCGATTGAACCGAAACGAATAACGACTTCCAGCTGTCAGACTGATATTGAAAAGCAAACTGCCATGACAGTAAAGGATGACAGGAAGTCAACGAATCTTCGGAAGTCTGTGAGCTTTACTGAGACGCCTGAAATTATAAATGACGACGAAGAGTACTCTTGCCGTTCTGATTCAAAATCCGATGAAAGATCTGATAGCGGAGATGCAAATGATCACTTACCTGCACAGGTAAACTTACTAGTCGAAAATGGAGCTGCTGAAGACGATGATCAGTCTTGTGCAGACTCGTTGGAAGATGAAGAATACGCTGGAGAATCAGATTCGGCGAATTCTATCAGTTCTGGCGGTTCTGCGCCGAAAAATCAAATTAGTCAGGGTGAAACGGGCGATAGGGATGACAATATTACTGGTATTGAGCCAGGACGAGATCTTGAAACATCAAAAGTACGTTTGAATCATGATTGGGAACTTGAAAATGAATCGAATAAACAGTCCCTCGTCAGGTTTCCGAATGTTGAACAAGATCATAAAATAAAGTACAATTTGCCACAACCCGGAGAGGATAGTCTGGAATCGAAAACTGTAGAACCCAGAGTAACGCCCTTGTGGTCTCAGAAACCTAAGAAATTCGCCCAAACGAAGCAACAAATTTTGAATTTAGTAGAGAAATGCATAGAGGGATTGAGATCTAATAGTGCAACTACTGTAAAATCTGAAAGTATTGAATCTAATACCTCTGAAGACATTGCAACTACGACATCTGGGGAACAGAAGAAAGCCGATTTCGACGATAGGGATCCCACCAATGGGCAATCAGAAGACGTAGAAATCGAGCAGTGCGATGAGAAATTGGAGTGTGTGCCTTCAGAAGAACACATAAAGTCGACTAATATGATCTGTGTGAAGAATCACAGCCCGCATTCCGCCCCAGGGCTGATGGCTCCGAGCAGTATTCTTTGCAAAGACGGGGGATTGGACATTGATGATATGTCCGGCAACAGTTACGAACAGTTCATGAAGAGGTTTTCGTCAGGTTTTGTTGAGGCCCGAAAGATGATCGAAGAACGCATAGATCGTATTTCATTGGCTCGAAAAAAATCTGCGGATGCCGTAGCGGGTGTTCCTAATTTGGCTACGGAGCCAGTGGTTGCCATCGAGCGCAGCCCCGTAGACGTCGCTGATGTTCGTCCTAAGCCTCTAACCAGACGGAGATCGGATGCGCTTGTAGGTGACAGATCTAATGCTTTGGGGTTGAACAAACCCGAATACGCAATACTTTTGCACCACGAGACTTCTCAGGTTCAAAATTTGATTGACACCCTGGTGACGGATTTGCAGAGATGGAAACACACTAAGAAGAACGACATTTCCAAAGCTATAAGGTAAGTCCATGAATGTTTAAATTATAAGGTAAGTCCGTATGAATTTTAGAAATACGGAGTACTAGTGTAGTAGGTACTGGTATCAGGTCTCAGTAGGAATCTACCCCTACCTACCAGGGAGGACATAGTAGGGCCAGTAAAGGAAAGACGCCACAGTTGGAGAGGTAGATACTACTGCTATATATTCTATTACCAAAAATTCCGGGCACACTTTAGTTTCTCTATACCTAGGTATCCTAAACATTTTCAGAGTTCAGCTAGAAGAGAGGCTGTCTAGCAACTTGAACTTTCTTGGGATCCACAACGATGTGAAAACATTATCCGAAAATGCTATGATTTCAGCGAGCTATTTGTTGGACCACAGAAGATCAAAAGCAGTTAAAGTACGTTATAAATAATCTTTCAAAAGATCAGCTCAGTTCAGATGATCAGCTCGGTACATCGCCACCAAGCAAAATTAGGTTCTGTTAATATTTTTGAATGTAAGTAGGTTCCATGCTAAGCATTTTGAGACCAACCGCACTCACCTCTGATGAATAGTTATTTTTCCATGAGCTTTCAATTTTTCGACAAGTGCAATGACGTCACTTGTCGAAAATTTGAGAGCTCATAGAAAAACGCTGCAAATTTTTACATATCGGTTTATTATTTACCTGTATAGATGCCCCTTCTGCGTAGATCACTGTTTTCTGTGGTCAGTACCCTCGAGGTCCTCCCAGGAAAGCTCTAAATCGAATCATTAATTATCTGTAGTTATTCATGAAGCATGAGGTAAATAATAAACCGTTGTGTAATAAAACCTTGTGTAAGAAACCGTTTTGTAATAATTTACCTGTATAGATGCCCCTTCTGCATAGATCACTGTTTTCTGTGGTTAATACCTACCCCCAGGGAAGCCCCCCAGGAAGAGCAGTGGAGCCGGCCCGGGAATTGTAGTTTCATAAAAATGCGCGGGGAAGTTTGTGAATAAGTTGACTGTTTGAAATTCATTGTGGACCATCTTCCTCCAAGGATCTTATGCCAGTTTATTGCATTGAATTGCATGCAATCCATTGAAAACCATTGAAATCCAACAATTCCAATAAATTGATTGATTAATTGAAATCCAATTACATTTGAAATCCAATTCCAATTAAAATCCATTTCCAGCTGAAATACACACAAAAAAGTCTGTATATAGGGGAGGGGGGGGGGCATACGCCCCACATTCGCCAAAATTGGCAAATTTATGGCAATAAAATATTAGTTGGATTGAAATTTTTGAATAAATTGATTGAATGACTGAATTGAAATCCAATTCCAATTGAAATATCCATTGAAATAACCATCGGAAACGATGAAGGAAGGAAAAAAAACAAAAAAAAAACAATATTGGGTACACGATTGTGCGGCGTCCCTAGCAATGATATCTGGGCTGAAAGTATAACATCTGATTCACCCTCCTGTTGGCGAAGCCTGTCGGTGCAAACTTCAGGGCCTACGGTGAACGAACGGCTGGACGTACAATGCTCCGGACGGGCTCAAAAAACTCCGAAGTTCAAGAACTATTTAACAACGTTTAAAAAATCGAGATAACGCGGCGTTCTGAAAATGTCAACCCTTATTTTTCACCCCTTAGAGATGACTGACATTAACGCCGAGCTTCGCGGGCCAACTAGACCCCAAATGGGGCCTACAAACCAAATTTCATCAATTTTGGTTCAGGGTAACTAAGGAAAGTGCCGTTGTACGGCGTACGGCGGACAGGTTGTTCCGTGATATTATTTAATTTGAAGAATTTTTGCTTCATGAATAACAACACCCCAACTATTGAATCGGATCCGATTTATTGAAGGTAGCATCTGCGCATGCGCCATCATTGCAACTTTTCATGCCCTTTAGCAATAGTTCGCTTCATAAATATGATAGCAAACTGCAAGTTCAGTACCTAACTATTTATACAAACATCTGCCTACTTATCAGTGTAGTTGTGTAGAATCAAAATTGTCTCATAAAACAATAATAGGGAACCGAGGGCTTTCGTCAATTTTAGCGGAATGTACCTCGGTATTTGTAATACTAGTTCCTCGATATACGTTATTACCTAATCATTGCATGTATTGCGATTTTACAGGGGCCTAAATCGTCCTATTTTGACACCCTCAAAACGGCCTTCGCTACCGAAATAGACCGGATAGCAAAATCCAGGACAGATTATCCATTTTGATCCAACGTCGAACTGAACTCTTTCATTGTGAAAAGGAACGATTTTACATAATGTGCGGATTTGGTGTTGATTTTACGTTTCTCAGTAGACGAATTTTACCTTTTCATTGCAAGAGCAAGAGGCACATTTTACCGCCAAATATAGACAGAGGTAGATTCTGCGTGTTTACAGTAAATGAACGATTCCTGCGATTTATTTTTGACTACTAGATTATACTGTGTTTTTCTCACGATCGAATGGTAGGAAACCTAGGTAGGTGCTTATTGTATTTTTGTCCGTCCTCACTAGCTGATAAATCACCCTTTTCTATAAAGTTACGCTAGTCTTACTACTATGGAACGGTTGTCCACTAATGAAATTGGTAAGGAAAGGCTACAGTCATCATAAAAAAAAACTATGGGAGAGCACTTTATTCAAAATAAACTGTAGAAATGTTAAGAATTGAAACCACAAAACACAAAGCAATTTGCAAAAGTTCGTGGAACCGCTAGGTCAAACATCGGGGGTTTCGGCTTTGGTTTCGGTTTCACCGTCTTTCGGGGCGTCGCCCTTGAGCGATTGGGCGTAATGCTCGTCCAGCGTCTCAAACATCATTCTCAAAGATCTTGACGCCTACAGGATCAAGTTGAGATAATAATTTAGATCACAGTAATATAAGTTTACCAAATTGGTGAAATCATAGGAAATCATAGGTGAAATCTAACGATAGACAAATATCAAAATAAGAGAGAGCCAAATAAATCAGGGTTTATTGGGCAAGTAATAGTGCATATGGGCGCTAAATCAAATTTAGTTGAGCTTGAAATTTAAAACAATTAATAAAACGAAAACTTTATTGCAAAAATTGAAGTTGTGAGCGTTATTAGGTATTAAAGTTAGAAAGAATCTAGTGACTTCTTGAGGTGGTGTAGTCCCTACCAACCTAAGTTTGGCTTGAAGTGTGCATTCACAAAAGAAGGCACTTCTTTACATTCAGTTGCCGTTTGAAAAAGGAACATCTCTTTTATTAAAATAATATACCTATATACCTACAGTGAATAATTTCTCCAACTCAAAAATTGCTCTAAATAAATAAATAATCGTTCTAACCAAATTAGCAAATCGCTCTAAATATTTAAGAGTCGCTCCATCGAAATTTATAACGGCCCTGAACAATTTAGCTGGGACAGTTATTTATTTGGATGAAAGATTATTCGTTTGACAGAAAAGAACTATAGGTACATGGTAACTATCTGAAATTATATAATTTTTTTAAGAGATGGTTAAAAGAATAATAATTCTTCTATTATTAAGATTAATTAATTATTATATCATCTTAATATTCCATTAATCATAGTTAATTGATACCTAATTATTATATTATATTAATAATAATTACTAATTATTATATTAGCTTATTAATAATTTTTTATTATTAAGATTGCAGGTCCGTCGTGAGCTCGGTACTCACTGATAATTTAATAAGACAACTTACTATGTGGGAATGTTGAATCGCACAATTTACAATGTTGAAACCGCCTTCGCAGTCAGTTCCAGGTTCTGAAAAACAAATGTTTCGGTGTTGCGTTAGTTTTGAAATCAACTGAAAATGAAACTAATGATAATATTATTTAGGTATTTAGGTACCAGTATAGGTAGGCACTTGATATAAAATGATTGATTCCATATTTATTCATGCAAAATCAGTCATGAATATTATATTATATCGATGGTGATATGAGAAAAGGGCGAATTCCAAAAAAAAAGTGAATTTTACAGGGGAGCCTTTCAAATATTTGTCATTGTGCTTAAAGTCTAAGAATGTTTGCCACTTCATGATTTTCTAACCACATACCATTTCAGTTAAATGAAAAACATCCTAGATACGCATCAACTTAAAAATTTGGGGGCCAGGGTGTTTGAAGTCCGAGAGGGCTAGTACAGTTGTACATACCTAGTGGCTAGAGATCCCCGTTCGGATAAAAATTCGCGGCGTTGAAATAACATCACAATAACTTAGCGAAATAACGATAACTTAGTGACTCCTTCGAGTAAAAAGTCCTCCCCCCCCTCCCGGATATACCTACCCAGTGAGGTGAAATCCAGGGATGGGTATATAAATAAAAAACACTAATATAAAAAATTAAAAATTTGGTAGTTACCCACCTAAGACTGATGAAATTCCGTTCATATTCGCCATTATTACAGAAGTCGCCCTAGTTACATAGATAATAACTAGGACGGTCTGGAATTTCTTGCGTCTATTAATAATTTTAATTAATTTTAGTAATTGATTAATTGATGAACGCACTGTGCGCCTTTAAGATATAATACATAATAATGATACATCAACCCCCTACATGTTTTTCACTCCTCAGAAAATGTTTAGAGAAAATGATGAAACCCAATTATTATTGTTCGGTATTAAACATTCGATTTCGTTCATGATACATTATTTCTTAATTTCTGTTGGTGGGACAGAGATTTAAACAAAGGTAAATTATACACAACGGTTCATTATACCATCTACGTAGAAGGGGCTGGATTTTGTTGATAGGTACTTTTGCAACTTGAATAACCGTTGAAGTATTATTGATGGGCAAATTATTACAAAATGGTAAATTATTACACAACGGTTCATTATACTATCTACGTAGAAGGGGCACCTATACAGGTAAATTATTACACAACGGTTTATTATTTGCCTTGTGCTTCATGAATAACTACAAAATAATTAATGATTGAACTGTTGAATCCCACGCATTTGTAGGAAACTTTAATTCCGGTACTCCAGTACTCAATTTAGGGCTTTCCTGGGGGAGCTCGAGGGACCACAGAAAACAATGATCTACGCAGAAGGGGCATCTATACAGGTAAATAATAAACCTTTGTGTAATAATTGGCGGTGTTTTTTATTGCATTTTCGTATTCTACGTACATTGAAATAGAAACCATCAAATTCTGAGGGGGGTTAAAAATGTTTTTTCTCATGCTCGATTCCAAAGGCTCATTATTGAAAATAATAAACCAATATATGATGGATTCTTGTAATTACGAGATCTTTACAGACGAGCATTACAGAATAATGGATGTTTACAGTCCACTATTCGCCCAGGACCAAGTCTCATTTATGCATAAAATACCTTCGCTGCGACTTCGCTCTTTTTACCAATTTATTGTAGAACTGCTAAAAATATGAGCTTTGGTGTAAAAAAGTCATTTTCACAAAAATGTGGAATTCTCAGTACCTACGTATTTTGGAAACCTACTCTTGCTTTACCTACTTCGTTATAACTATAGGAGGCATTATTGGAACGGTTTGGACGTAAGACCTATCATACTACCTATAAAAATAACCAATTTAGCTAATCTACAAATCAAAATAACGCTGATTAAGCAACAGAGGCTGAGCAGAGGTCTCTTTCATGTTCAGATTACATCGACGTATTGCAAATAATATCGGCATTACCAGTTTCGCAGATGTCCAGAACGCGCTCTATTTCTTTTCTGAAGTAGTCAGACTGCACTGAAGACGTCAGTTTGCGAATTGTGCGAAAATCGTAAGTGCCATCGGTGTACATCTGTGACAACACAAATGGAGGGCGTTCTTACGACTTATTAAACGAAAGGTGTTGAGTACAGTGTAGTCCCTACCAGTCCCTCGCTATCCGCAGGAATTACGCACAGTCACCGCGGATACCGCAACCGTGGTTAACGAGACCATAGGTACGTGAAGGAGAAATAAAAGGTTAGGTTATAAAGACTATTCATTCCCAAAAATAATTTCATAAACCAGGTAATTTAGGAGCCTTTAGCAGTAATACATTGTCTAGATGAATAAATTAATTATATCGTTATGCTATTAATATTTTACACAGGTTGATAGTAAAACGGCGTACGGCGGACAGACAGAAATATTTTTATTGTAGTTTTGGATTCTACATACCTTGAAACGTAAACCATCAAATTTTGAGGGGGTTAGAATTTTTTTTTTCATGCTCGATTCCAATGGTTCATTATTGAAAATAATAAACCAAAATGAAAATTTAGTGAAAAGATCAAAATATTTCTTTTAGACTTCCTCATGGCCGTCTGTTTCTTCTATTTGATGGGGATGGGAGGTGTCCTTGCTGTTTGCTTGGTATGGTACCAGCAATGAACCTATAGTCCTTCATTGAACTTTATTAATTTGAACAGCGATACCTAATTTTAATTAAAATTCATCAGGAGTTCAACGTCGAAAATAGTCCTATCAAAGATCAGCTAGTACCTCCATGTTGTATCTCTCTGCTTCGGAATAAATATTTACTGTCAAAGGCAAGGCCAAGGGTGGCATGAGCGCCTAATAAGAAGTTCATTAGTTATTAGGTTTTTTAATCTAGAACTACAGTTTTAGTAGTTTTTGTGAGTCTCTACCGCGGATAACGAGGGATGTTGTATGAGTACGTATTCGAGTTCGAGTTTACCTACTGTACTTACCATATCCATGTGCTTGGCGACGCATGGTACCAGGCACTGTAACAATATTGAATAAGGTGATCGAAGGTATATCCGTTGTAGGACACAGGTAGGTAACTTCCGTATTATAAACGCAGCTATTGAATTTAAGCACATTAAGTTGAAGCTGAATTCAACCGTTTGTCCAAGAGTGATAGTTAAGCGGTAGTGATGGTTAAGTAGTGGTAGTTAAGCTTACCTTACATCCTTGATACCTAGGGTCGTTCGCATTGGCGCCTCTGAACATTTCCAAGCATGTATCTGAAATAACAATGAATTATTAATAAATCAACCTGTACAACAAAATGATGAAACCAATAATTAGCGGGTACAAGTCCGACAACGGCTTGACGGATTTTGATGGAGTTTTCCGGAAAATGATTAGGTTTTTTCGCCAAAATTCATGTTACACGCACATAACGACCAACAGTCGTACAGTACACAACGTCGTTTATAAAGACAACCAGCTACAACAATATAAATAGTAATAAAAATATTGTTTATAAACACATGTCCTAACGAAGGCATCGGATATAACGACCATGTTTCAAGGGACCCTCTGAACCCTGATCTGAGTTTGTTTGATACAAAATAGTTAGGTAGATACTGAAATTTGATAGGTACTAGTACTACGTCTTGCTATAAGTACTCTAGTAGCATTGCCTTCATAAGTTATTATTATTATTATTATTATTATAAGTAAGTGCCATATTAGTTTTGTTATTACATATTATTATGAGATCTTACCGACTTCAACGGAGTCTTTTACTATACAGGATTGAACAAGTGTGTAAATATGTTCAAATAGTTTGATGTCCGCTTTGTGTGCTTCGTTCAAAGCTGGTTCCTCCAGACCCGACACGCCGCTTCCTCCCAACACCTGTATCTTGGAATAATACATTTTATTAATAGGAAGATATTATTGCGCTAGTAGTGCAAGCTCACGTTAGTATTAATAACATACCTAATTATCATCATTATAACACAGACACCTGCCTACTAAATATAATAATATAACTATTATCATTATAACGTAATCATAGAAATTACAATTTGCAACATTCAAATTGATGTTGAGACATGATTATTATGCGGTAGAAGTAGTAGGCAACTACCTACTTATCGAGGCAGGAATTCGGATTTCAAATTATTACTAACAAATTTCTAGTGTGGCGGTTTGGTTTTTATAATTAATAACTACTTACTCTTGTCGATGCACGATGCATTAGAATTTAGAAAAAACAGCTACCTAACTATAGGTGCTTTTACTATAAACATGGGTACCTACTATTATAGGTAATCCTGAATAGCGTAAGAAGGACAATAATTCAAGTAATGCCTACCTACCCACGACTTACTGGTTACACAGGTGGTGCTATATTTTTGCAGATCTGAATCTGACTGCGAACGGGACAGACACTAGGTACTAGGTAGTACTAACCAAAATCGCTGCGAACACCTCGATGATTCCTGTTGACAAATCCATTTCTCGAGGAAGCTCAACTCGACTACCAATAAAATTTAAAGTTCACCAATATAATATACGTATTACGAAAAGACAAATATCCCCAAATTATTCACAACCTATTAGGTTAATAAGGAATAGCGCAATTAACTAAGTAGTGGGATCTGAAATCGAGATGATGGACGTTTGAATGTGAAACGAAAATGCCCAATTCTTCTGATTTTCTTTTGATATTTGATTTGCGTTTTTTGATTATGATCAGCAGATCCGTCAGATTGTCTTTTGTCAATGGAGTGCCTGGAAACGATCCTCAAATGAAGCAGCGTATAATAACTTTGCAACAAAATAACAGACCGACATTACTACAATTGTATTACCACTTTGCTCTTTTTGTTAAATGAAATGGATGTTTTGCGTATTTATGAACTGCAGCATTTTATAATTTACATAACCATACCTGTGCAGCATCAAGTCAACCATAACTGCTAACTGGTAAATACAGACAGCCTATTTATTTAGGTGCCCGCTCCCAGGTAAGTAGGTAACTACCTATTTACTTTAAACAAAATTTGTTAAAGTAGGTGGTGTTATTTTATTTAATAAACAACAATAAAAAATAAATCTTACTGATTTGCAGGTCAAAATAAAAATATACCTATTCATATAAGTAAGTAAGTGCCTTTGTGGTAAAGGATTTCTCAAATTTTCAAACATATATGAAGTTATTGTTTGTTATCTACTGACGAGGGTCTCATCACCGCAATCGAATAATCGATACCTACGTATCTATTTTGGTTTATTATTTTCAATAATGAACCATTGGAATCGAGTATGAAAAAAAAATTCTAACCCCCCCCCCCCCCCCCCCCAAATTTGATGGTTTATGTTTCAAGGTATGTAGAATAAAACTGCAATAAAAAATTGCTGTCTGTCCGCCGTACGCCGTACTGGCCACTTTTCTTAGTTACCATGAAACAAAATTGATGAAATTCGGGTTATCGGTTCCATTCGGGGTCTAGTTGGTCCTCGAAGCTCGGCGTTACCTACTGTCAGTCATCTCTAAGGGGTTCAAAATAGGGGTTGAAGTTTTCAGAACGCCGTATCTCGAAAACGTTCGATAGAAGGGTATGGTTTTTTTACGTTATTAAAATTGTCTTGAGATAAACAATTTTTTGAGACCACCCGGAGCACTGTACGTCCAGCCGTTCATGAGCACCAAAAAGCTTCGACAACACGATCGTGAATCAAACGGTATAAATCCGGCCCAGATAATATCACAAGGGAGCACCTGATTATAATCAAGGATGGCTGTGTGAAGTCGAGTTGGTTGTTCTGCGATATTATTTCATTTGATAAGTGATGGACTATTGGGTTTTGTTGGTAGGTACTTCTGAAACTTGAACAAACGTTGAAGTATTATTGATGGGTAAATTTATTACACAACGGTAAATTATTACACAACGGCAAATTATCACACAACCTTTAATTATTACACAACGGTAAATTATTTCACAACGGTAAATTATTACACAACGGTTCATGCACCAAGAAGGGGCTGGATTTTGTTGATCGGTACTTTTGCAACTTGAACAAACGTTGAAGTATTGTTGATGGGTAAATTATTACACAACGGCAAATTATACTTGACCACGAAGGTAGGTACTGACCACAGAAAACAGCTATCTACGCAGAAGGGGCATCTATTTCACTCCACATCAACAATTTTCCTTCAGAACTTCATTATTTGCGTTTCTTTTTGCCGTTTTAGTTACTGCTCGTCATCGACAGAATTGTTTTAGCAACATTTAACTCGCAACTTATGTAGGTACCTAGTAACGAGTGCGGGGTTAGGTACCTACTAACCTACGGAGGGTCTGCGATCTACATAATATGTATAGAATAGTACATATTTATGTTATATAGACGGGTTATCTATACGGAGACCTGTGATCTGTAACAGAAGGGTATTCTGTACAAAATAATAAACCGTTGTACAGGGATTTGCAGCGTTTTCAAATGGAATAATATCACGGAACAACCAACTCGACTTCATACAGCCATCCATGAATATAATCAGATGCTCCCTAGTGATGATATTTGGGCTGAATGTGTACAATTTGATTCACCCTCCTGTTGACGAAGCCTGTGGGTGCAAACTTCGGGGCCTTACTGTGAACGAACGGCTGGACGTACAATGCTCCGGGTGGTCTCAAAAACTCCCAAGTTCAAGAACTAAGTATTTAAAAACGCAAAAAAATACGGGATAAATTGGAGATTTCAACTCTTATTTTTCACCCCTTAGAGATGATTGACAGTCTTTCAGGATTTTCCAAGCACCTTTCTAAATTTCACTGTTTAATAAATGTTGGCGATTTCTCTGATTAACAGGAAATTTTAGGGAATTGAATCTTGCGATTATTATAAGCGATAATCAAGGATTATACTTACAGCCGATTTCATAAGCCTACTCTTAAATTTATAACGCGTTGAAAATTATTTCTTCTATCAATGTGTGACCTCTGACTACCCTACTTTTGGAATATACAGACTATTTCTTGTTTTATTCACACTGTAAAAATCCGATGAGTGACACTTCCGGGTTTTAGTCGGCAGTTGCACTTGACCGCAAGACCTCGTAGCTCCTTCTAATCTTCCCTGGACTGCCTCGTGCCCCAGGTCGCTGTGGAGTACCGCATTCCTCACAAACCAGAGGGCATCGCGTATCTGTCTGAGGATCTTGTTCTGCTGGGTTTGGATTTTCTTGATCGGAGTTGCATATGCAGCCCCCCTAACTTCGCAGCGGTATGTCCAAACTGGCTTGATAAGCGACGCGTGTTATAGCAGCTTGCGATTCATCAACGGCCATAGCTGGTACACACGCCGCTTAATTTCGCTAAAAGCTTTGCTGACATGTGCCCTCCAGGTGAGTCATCGATCAAGTATGAGCCCTAAACATCGCACTTTTGGCTTAGAGGGGATCACGTCGTTGGCCATCTTGATATCAGCAACGGATCCTCTTCAACGAGTGAACGTGTCCAAGACATGATCGAGTTGATTTTAACCTTCCACTTCTCACACCAACGTTCCACCCTATCTAGGTGTGCCTGGAGGTAACCCGCCGACTCTGCTGGAGTGTTCCCTGCTGCCAGAATCCCCGTGTCATCTGCAAACCGGGCTGTGATGGATTTGCCCGACTGGGGGGAAATCATAGCAATAAATGCCATAAAGCAGCGATGACAGCGGGGAACCCTGAGGGACGCCAGCTTCAACATTCCTGAAGGTTGAGAATTCCTCACCCATCTTCACCTGGAATGTGCCTCTGCAGAGAAACGAGCGCAGGAGAAGAAAACCTCACTGTTTTCTCATATTTTATGTTGTTTCAAAAACTATTGACAAATGGTTTGTCTAACTTGAGAGATTTTATTATCATTGTCATGGTACATACCTTAAAATATGCCATTCCTAAATATGTAAGATTGTTACCAATGAAGACGGAGAAATCGAGCTGCGCGATGCAAGGGACAAGGCCAGGTAGCTCCCCCTCCAAGGGCTCCCAACAGCCATCGGTTGACCGGGGGAGGGTGGAGGCGCCTTTATAAGGCACCCGGCTTTCCCAGCTCGACATTCAATAGACTTCTCTCGAACCAGATCCTTCTCTCTCTCTCTTACCTTACCTCATCCTCGTCAACTCAACCTTCTCCTCAACCCTACGTTCTCAACGTGGTGAAAACCAGACGAGAACTTCCTTCTCCCAGCACTCAACGCGGTGAAAACCGGACAAGTGCTTTTCCAATATCCAACGTGGTGAAAACCGGACGGATATTTTCCTGCCCTCTCTTTCCAATATCGAAGGAGGTGAAAACCGCGCGGATACGCTCTCGCCTCCTCATTTAACCTCACCTTCTCAACCTCATCTTCTCAAACCTATCTCAAACCAAGCAATCACCACAATCATCATCGTCAGTCCACCTTGATAAGCATGCAACATGGTATGAACAATATATTATTTATGTAAGTACCTAGTTGGCTACCTACTTATAATTTCATCTATCTCCATACTTGATGCGATACTGATAGTTCAAGGTTCAGGCCGAACAGCCGAATGTGAAAGAGTGCGATATTATCCATACTTCCGATTTCCCTAATCACCGTCATCATAGGTACTCAGTGTCCATATAAAGCTATGCTACTAATTGCTTCCTCGCCAAAACGTTCGAAAGAGTGTCCAGTTGTTACCGGTAAAAATGGTGTTTTATAGAGCTGTTTTGTTGGGTGCTGTTGGAATTTGCGTAAGTGAATCAAATAAACATAATATTTACCAAATAAGACCATTTCGATACGAGGTAGGTACATGTACAAAATTTATACCCGCCTGAGGACTTACGGTCCGCGCAGAGGCAGGTACAATATAAAATGCCGGCCGCTTATACAAGGTACGTTACTTTTGTGGTTACCTACCTTTTACCCAATCAAGAAATGGAGCGCATTTTAAATTTAACGATAATTAGGTAACGATTTTATTGGTATATATGTATGCAATGCAGCATAACGCGAATCCCTAGAGACTGAGATTTCTTCTCAAAAAGTCAAACTCCGGGTGTATCAGAGGTTTTCCACTACGCTCCGGGTTGAGTAAGGAACGTACCTAGACGGAGAACTAAGATTATTTATTATACCTACTAAACTTTTACGTGATTATCGGATGTTTTGCTTAGGACTATTGAGTGACTCAGTACCAATAATCTTACCTCAAGAGGCAGCTGAAATGAATCGATGATTTTTGAAAAAGTACCTTACAATATGGAATAATCAGACAAAAAATAAACCTTCAGCTTATTACAAATTTATATTTAAAACAACGCTTTTCGCTCAAATTCTGAGCATCCTCAGGTACTCACATATACACAGATAATCTTATATGTCTGAGGATGCCCAGAATTTCAGCGAAAAGCTTTGTTTTAAATATAAATTGGTAGTAAGGTGAAGGTTTATTTATTTTTTGTTTGATTATTCCACATTGTAAGATGGCGTACTACAAAAGGTGTCTTATAAAATTCGATAACTGAGTAATATGTATTGTACGCCATTTACCAGATTTTACGAGAGAGCAAAAAACTATTTTTTGTCTGTTGTTCTAAACATTTTGAAGGTTTTACAGTTTTTAACTGGAATTACGCTACTTAACAATAAGCACCAGACCAATATAAACTCATTCGTTTATTCAATTTTATTGAGTTTTGAAATTTTAAAATTGGTGGATATCGGTTGTTTCAAAAATCAACATTTATTATCAGTAGTAATTGAGGTGTTGCAAGAAAAATGAAGAAATAGAAATATTTTGCTGTTCAGAGGAACTTTATTGGGTCAAAACTGTCTGTTTAAATTCCTGTACGGTAAAGAAACAGTTTTTATAAATCATTAATAAACTTTTTAAGAAGGATTATGATTTTTTTTTCGGGAAATGGTTTCTATAGATGGTACGCTTGTTTTTTCGGGAAATGTTTTCTATAGATACGCTTGTTCTTTCTTCAATTTATAAAACCTAGTTCATCAATCTTTAAAATTCAAGATTTCCAAATCTTGAATTTCTCATTTGAGAGTGTGGAAACTACTAATATCCATCAAGGAGGTTGTTTCAAAAATCATCGGGTTTAAAAGGCTGATTTTTAACACACTTTTAACACGTTACGGCGGTTGTTTCATATCACAAGAGATATGATACGAAACAATCCCTGCATAAACACAATCCGTCAAAAAGTGGCGCGTATCCATTATGCATATGACATGAAATCCATTAAGTAGCTGCCTGCCTACTCCACAGGTGTCTGCAGGGATGGACCCAGACAAGAAACTGCTCGCTGAAGGGATAAAGTACGCCGCAGAGTGTGCAGCTGAAGACGGTATCAAATTTGGTAAGAAAGCTCTAGGTAGGTAGGTATAATCTGTTGCCCTGTTGAATGCAGTACCTACCTACCTAGTTTTTTATTATTATTGCCTATTATAACCAAGTAAAAATGAACCGATGTTATGGAGAAATAAACATTCCTAGGAAATACCGGTCTACGCACCTCACAAATATTTCGGAAATTATTGATTCCACCAAGGGGTGGTTTGAGTGAGCATAGCAACATCTCATAAAATGCTGTATAAGTAGTGAACTATTTCTTATTAGTATAGGTACAACTATACAAAGAACAAATCGCTATTTCAAGACGATCATGAATTGATAAATACACAATCATACGCGAACTTGACTAATGATTTAGCAGGATGTTACTAACAAACTCAAATTTTGAAAACAAACAAAAAATTTCTTTTCTTGTTTACGTAATTATCTACATTACGACTGTGCCAAATAATAAAAAATGTATGTTTTTACAGATGTGTGTGCAGAAATGTACAAGGAAGGTGCTGATTTAAATGACGCCAAATACGACCAATGCAAGGTTCCTGAGTTATAAATTAACAACTTACGATAAATCAACTAACTGCCTATTGAAATCTTTGAAAAATTAATTTTCGTGTTATTGTAATTTACCTATTTTTCCGAACGTTTTTGTAGTGCTGGATCTCGTGCGTTTCGAAGAAAATGAAAGTGGTGAGTTTCGAGTTTTATGTACTTCATAGATATTTTTAATAGGTTCCAACTATTGAAATCCATTTTATAGGCACCACCCCATACTATAATCCCAAGTACCTACTCTTCTTAGATTTTCTCGAGTGAACCAACTCCGATGATTATAAAGTACCTAGGTAGTGAAACCTAATACTGCAAATCTAAATCGGAAGAAGGCATAGAGCGCGATAATCGCGTAGTGGGCTCAAAAGGAAGGTGGAAGAAGATATATAGGGTATGTTCGGACAAGCAGTTCTGAACCAGTTCGGAATCGAACCAGTTACGGATAGAACTGAAGGGGGGGGGGGGTTGAGAACCGTCCAGAACTTTTAAGGTTCGTTCTTAGTGGGTGTTCTGACAGTTCTCGAACTCATAAGAACTGGGACGGAAAATCCCGGGGCGTTCCGGAACTTGAGGAACCGCGTTCTGCACTGCGAACGATTTCAGAACTGGAAGTGGAATAACCTGTGTGCGCATGCGTCACCTACAGCTTCGTTCTCAGTGTGCGTTCTGCCAGTTCCGAACGGTTCTGGCCAAGCGCAGTCAAGTTTTGTCGTTCGTAGTGCCAGAACGCCCAGTTCCGGAACGCCGAGTTCTGCGTTCGCAGTGTTTTGCGAATCCAGTTCCGAACGGTTCTGAAAGTCCCCGATTTTTTTCGGAACTGTCAGAACTGGAACTCAAGAACGTAGGTGACGCATGCGCATTTATTTCATGCGCGGTTATTCCACTTCCAGTTCTGAAATCGTTCGCAGTGCAGAACGCGGTTCCTCAAGTTCCGGAACGCCCCGGGATTTTCTGTCCCAGTTCTTATGAGTTCGAGAACTGTCAGAACGCCCACTAAGAACGAAGCTTACGTTCTTGAGTTCCAGTTCTGACAGTTCCGAAAAAAATCGGGGACTGTCAGAACCGTTCGGAACTGGATTCGCAAAACACTGCGAACACAGAACTCGGCGTTCTCGGTGTTCCGGCACTGCGAACGACAAAACTCGACTGCGCTTGCCCAGAACCGTTCGGAACTGGCAGAACGCACACTGAGAACGAAGCTTTAGTTCTAACTCTGTCCGTCCGACCACTTTTCTGAGCTACAAATAAAGCAATTTTTAAAAACCAAACACTGAAATTCATGAAAAACGTAGACAATTTACTTGACTATGGCCACTACCAGTGCTTTTACCTGAAATACCCTATCAATATCTAAGTTTTCAAAAAAAGAAGGTTTTTTAACAATATTTTTGTGGGATTAGTTGCTGGTCATCACCTTGAACCGTATATACCCAGATTTTTGGGCAAAATTTGGAATAAAAACGTCATAATTCTCGAAATATTGGTCGATTTTATTGAAAATAATAAACTGATATGAATTCTTATTAAGCATCTTACAACAAGTGGGCAAGTTTTGCTTAGGAGAACTGTGAACTGAATTAACTAATCTTACTAGGTTAGATACCTACCTGTACCTAAGTAGGTACTCCATTCAAGGTAAAACTGCAATGAACAACAAAATTTGTCAAGGCATTTTATTTGAAATTAACCAGTCTTATTCAACAACACTACCATCTCAAGTAGTGTTGTTATTCAAAAACATTTACTTAATGCCAACATCCTGAACGTACAATCAACAAGTAGCTACCAACAACAGTACATAAAAATATAAAACATGAATATAGGTTGGATCATTAGGTAATCTCATTTTCCTCTTCACTGTCACTATAACTTGAAGAATACATGTTTCTTGACCAAGACATCTTCACCTCGAGTAGTCCTCACGATCCAACTGAATGTTAGTTAAACAGGCAAACTTCAACTTCTAAACAATAGCAGTAACCATACTTCGTAATAACAACATGAGCAATAAGAAAACAAAATGATAGCAGGCCTCTGCCATTACACTCTCATAGGTAGAGTATATTAAGGTTATATGAGTGAAAACGTCTACCTACTGCACATGTCTCGAATTACAAGTTCTGAAGAAAATCCGGAACCCTCGAACTGGTTCTGAATTACGAACTCTTACGTCCGAACACCGAACTTCTTACTAGTTCTTCAGAACTAGTTCTGATGATGTCCGAACAGCCAAAAATGGGCGTGGTCATTAGGAAGGGTTCGGCTTGTCTGGACGTACCCATAATTTTCTTGACTGATACGTTAAAAATAAACTTATTAGAAAAGAACTGCAATCGTACGATGGGTAGGTACATACATTTCATCGCTAGAACATTTCGATTTGAAGGAACTCAGAGAAAGCGTAGGTACGCACCTAAATGCAGTGAGAAGGTAGACTTCAAGTACATAGGTACCGACTGTCCCACAAACGTAGGGAGAGTGCATTTTGAGGTACCTACCTAGCCTTCCCAGACCCATTATTTTCCCACTGGCAGCCCATTTTGCATTTTGGCCGGGTTCCCCCAAACTCAGTTCCCCCCGTAGTTAGCTCCGTATCACAGCTCTTCAAGTCCTACTGGTAAACTTGATTCTGTTGTCAGCTATTCTGTTGATCGAGTTTAAGCATTTGTTCGTTATACTGCAAGAGTATATTTCCAGATGAAAGATGACGGTTCCTGGGACATGGACGGTGTAAAGAAAATTATCGAAGGGCTGCAACACCCGGAATGGAAAGCGGAAGCTGAAAAAATTCTTCCCATGTGCAAAGATGGTGAGTACTCCTACCTATCTTCTATCTACAAGAAGTGCAGTGTAATATTACGGCTGGTCCAAAAAACCGGGTTTAGGTACAAAAATGTATTGTTATGACGGCAAGTGAAAAGTTGGCCAAGAACTGAACAAGTTGTCAGTGATTGAAATTGAATCACCACCAAATCACAAATTCTGTTCAACAAACTATAATTATATTATGGCTGATTTCTTGACCAATAATGAATATACCTGTAACCAGGGAAATGAATCACAGGAGGCGGGCAGAGTAAAAACGTGTTTCTAAGCTGATGTTTCGGCAAATTTATTTGCCATCCTCAGGACCATAGCACAACAGGAATCCAGAAATATTTTTCTTCCTCTCAAAAGTGAAAACAACGCTTCAGCTATCTTTGAAGACTCAGAAGCAACAATCTGCTTTTCGATGTAGAAGCCTCACAGAAGAAAGAACTCACAGGTGGCTGGTCCAAGTTGGCCTAGAAGGTCCCGACAGACGAAATTGGGGTCCAAAATCAGTATTTTGGATTTCGTCTGTCTGCTGTTTTATGCCTATAGGGAATAGGTTTTTTGTGTGGAAAAACATTCAGAACTCTTGGAAAAATTTAAGCAATATCAATTTTTTTAAATGAGGGTGACAAAGTAAAAATGTGTCAAGAAAATGACGTACCTACCAGGTCTATGACATCTGATTGGCTATTGGCCCAAGGAGCGGGAGCCAAGCTTTGGAGGCAAAGGTTCTCAATGCTGCCAGCAACCCAACATTAGAAATGGCTAACCTTCCTGGCAACCTTTTGAGAACCTCCCCTTGGTTTGATTTGCGGTCCCATCCATCATAGTTCAGCATGTTTGAAGTGACCCAATAGCGTCTTAAGTGGGATTTGAGTGTCGCTACGGTGTGATTTAACTGATACATAATTTCTGGTGAGAACTCAGAAATTCAAATTTCACACTCGTTTTCTGCCTTTACTTTCCGACATAAACACCTAATAATATATGTGGTCAATAAGTGTTAATTTCCTTTATTGAATAGAATTTGGAAAAAAAAGAATTTGTAACCCATGAAAATTGCCCATTATAAATTATTAGCTGACCGGGTGTTCTACGCTTGCATTGAAATACAGAATGTGCCTTCCAAATTTCGGTAGTTAGGTCCAACATCTGTCGGAACTTGTCCCCCCAAATAATGGCTGCAGGCCTCATTCTGACATGAATTTTTATTAATTGGTTTACATTTTCTGTATAGTGAGTGGAGCCAAATGTGAACCCGGCTTCAACGCTTTCGTCTGTGTCATGAAAAACTCGGAGAAGGTCAGTCTACAAATTAATTAATTACAATTCGATTGTCCTTGTCCACATCGTATTGCAGGAAAATACGACAGCTGGGGCGAGTAGAGCGGATGCTAACCACAGTTCAAAATCTGACACATATATATTTATATTATGTGCACCTTGAAGTAATATATGTAATTACATTATATTACTTTGACTGATGCATTGGTTGGTAGGTTGGATTCTACTGAATAAGTAGGTAAGTAGGATAAGTTTTCAATTTGGTAGATAAACAATGAAGCAAAAACAGCCTCAACAAACTTGTTTCACTGGATTTGAAAGTTTGAAAAGTAATAAGAGATCACTGAAAAGACGAAGCTAAATACGACTCAACGAACATGTAACGAAATCTAAAATTATGTAAGTAGGTAACCAATTTGTTTAAAAATAATAGTTATAATTCTATTAAAATACCTGTTTTATTGTACAACGAATGACAAGGAAACTCATAAGAATCTCACAATTTACAGAGAAACTTTAATACTGCACACTTAGGATGTGAACAAAAAAATAACACCTTCAGTTTTCCACAGGAGGCACATACATGATAAAGCCTCAGATAATAGCAACTGTAGCTGAAGTGTAACTGAATGATAGTCTACAGCAAATAGAATATTTAATTTATTATGATCTGGACTATACCTACACATTTAAATGAGATTTTATCTTTATGAAGTTTTAAAACCAAGTTAATACGCGATAGGTATACGTAATTTGTTAACCATGGCTGTAGGGAGAAATCTGATTGAAAAAGTCCTATTCACTGGATATTGCCTACCTATAGAAATGGTAAATATATTATTTCTAAAAAAAATTGATGTCAAAATTAATCCTATTCACGATGGCTGTACGGAGAAATCGTACGCCAAATAAATTATATTTTGAAGAAGAAAAAAAAGGGAGACAAGTACCTAGTGCACTTTCCACTAACCCTTGGACTTGGAACCACTTTTTTTTAAATTTATTTGATTCATTAAAATATTTGAAATTTGCTGACCATTTTTAAATACAGTAGAAAAATAAAAATAGGTATCTATACCAAAGTTTTGCTGAGAAGAAAATAGTTGGATACTAATCCGCAACACAATGAATCATCTCCTTGCAATGGATCATAATTATCACATCGTAGGTATGTACTAAACCTACCAAGAGACACTTCTAAGTACGTACTGGTTGGGAATTAAGTTACAGTAAGGCACACATAGATACGTCCGATTTTTCCGAGATTTAGAACAGCTGTGGTTAGCCTCTGCTGTGCTCACCCTAGCTGTCGTATCTGTCTGTGATACGATGCGGAATGTTATAAGCACAAAAACCTCTAATTGTATTTATGGTTTGGTAACTCATATTGAACGTATTCTTACAGGCAAAAACGTACGTTATGAAGATGCTCAACGCTATGGCTGGACATTAATACAGCTCCTCACAAGGGACAGTGTACCATCAATACCTGAACCTTACTCAGAACATCCTTAATAAGTTGATAAATACATTTTTGTACTGAACACAGAATTCGGCAAAAAAGGAGTTTATTGTGAAAATGCTTGTATAAACCCATACAAGCCACAAGGGTATTATGTAAACATAAAAACCATTCATCCCTAGAATTGAACTGGTGAGTTCAAATTTATGGGATTTAAAAAAATTATTCGAAGTCCATGAATTATCAAATAATGTGTGATGGCAGATGTGATTTGCAAGTTCCAAGCCATCATTCATAACCCATAGTACATACAAGCCTACAGATACACACTATAGTTATGAATGGATGTGGATATAAAGAAAATGCTATTAAACGAAACAAGTAACGTCTCATGTTTATTTCCATTTTACAAAAGTAATCAATTTTATTCACGATACCGCATTTTTAAAGCGAATATTTTATAATCACGTATATTAATCAACAACAACAAAATATTTAGCATCAAGGTGTGTTCGTGGAAGAAACTTTCTTTGGGAAATATGCGACTATAAAAACTAGATAGGAATCTACATAACTATAATTTTTTAAACATACAGGAAATTCTAAAATGCATACAAATATGTTGGTATGTAATTAGAAATCGAAGTACCTAAGTTATGACGAACAACACAATAAATAAAACAGAACTCGAACAATATAAACTAGGCGAAAGTAAAAAATGAAGATGAAATTCTGAATGAATGAATATTTAGATGTGTCCTTCAATTCGCAATTGCAGACCCAGTGTTTTGAAAGATCCACTATTGTAGAATATTAATTAGATAAAGGAAGGATTAAACAATTAGATAAAGGCAAGCTTAATGGTAGTACGAATTGGGTATCAGATTATCACCAGTCTATAAGAATAGAATGTTAATGTGGGAAAACATTAGTAAATACAACCGACTAAAAGGAAGTAGGTAGAAGCAAACACTAATTACGATTAAAGATTAAACTCATCCCGGCACTACGAACAATTGGCACAACAATAAAATAATAACTTGACCCTTTAAATTAAATTTGTATGTCTTTTCTTCAGCTTCCTTATAACTAACATCAACATGTGGGTATAAATATTGTAATACAACACAGAATTAGGAGCTGGGGGGGCAAAAATCTCAATTCTGTGACCAATAATAATTATACTGATAGCGGAAAATGACTAAAAACATAATTACTATTGTTATAATTATTATCAAGATAATTAATAATTATATTACAGACAGCAGCAGATAATTAAATCATGAAGATAATATAAATTGATAATTATATTATCAAGTTAGCAGTGATTTTTAGAAGGTTACCATACTTTTTTTCGCACTGGATTTTTCTGATGGTTAGCTGACTCCTAGAAAACCGTAAGAAACCATCCATGATCCAATACCACCTTGATAAGCATTTGAGCAGGGTTTGAGTTTGATAATGGTTGGGAATCGAGAAGACAGTGCATAGTCAGTTTCTCGTCTGCCCTATCTTCTGTGGACTAGAATGATCAGAAAACTGGTGTTGGATAGTCGGGAAAACACTGCGAACAGCCGGTCATGGATACTATACAGTTCCAGAGCCACTGCAAACGGCCAAACGCTTTTCTTGCAGTCACATAACCGTCAGACGGTCACTGTGAACAAACCTATACTTTAGCTTTGATTAGGTTATTGGAACTTAATTGAGTCCTATTTGTGCAATGGGGCACTTGGACCGTGATCCGGGGTTTATATTCTGAGTGTTTCTTACGCTGAAAAAGTAAGAATAACTCTCTTGAACATCGATAAATTGTGATCAGGGTTAGGTTAGTAGTTAACAGTTTCGTAGTGTGAGACGGTACTCAGAACAGTTTGTAGAATTCCCTTCTTAAACCAACTGTGCTCGTGAAGATAAACTCAACAAAAGGTACACAGCTCGCCTTCCGACTTGAAAATCAACAAGACTGAGAGAACTCAACTTTATGAAGCCAGATTTTCAACAGTGTGGATAGCGACATTGATGACTGAGGACACACACATACGAGGCCATAACACTGAGTATGTGCAAGGTAGACTCCAGACACCATCTGTTTCCAAACATTGCTAAATGTATAATAATTGCAATGTATAGCCAGAAAAGGAACAATTTAAACATCTGACAAGAGAATCACAAGTGTAAATTTCTCATTTTGACCTCAAGGTCAGGAGTTCAACACTCATTTCCCCTCGTCGGAGACCACAATTTGCAACATTTTGGAAAGTGCTAATTGTTATGTAGGTAATTGAAATGATATACTCCCATTTTTTTCACTAGTATTCTAAAAACTAAGGAGGGATATAAAATAACAACCCGAAGCCAAACAGTAGGTAATGTATAGTAATAGCACCAAAAACTCACAGGTAGGAGGAAGAACTTCCCAATAAACAGGTAAATGAAAAACTATCAGTTTTAATAGCAATGTTACCAGTAGTATGAATGCTACATTGTACTTGTGAAAAACTAAGAAACAAACCCTAAACGTTTTGACGAATTTGTCAATGGGAGGTCGTCGATTTCCTAGAACATAAATTGAAGAGTGCAACTTGCAAAAGGGATTTACAAAATGAAAATTAAAAAATTAAAAAATGGGAGCGCAATATATTTGTACCAAAATACGACTTGATTACTGTCCTCAAATTGTGAGTAAATTTTTTCCAATGAAACTGTCCCAAACGATCATTTCTTAGTTATACACTTATTTTTTTGGCTCCTCAAAATTTTCTTGAATGGCCCGTTCACAAGTGGCACTCCTCAACTGTCCGTAGTTGTCCCATCGCTGATAGACAGGACAGCTAAGGCAAGCAGAGATGATGCTAACCAAGGGTCTTCAAAATCCGTCACATCTATACGCATTCTAAAGTAACACAACTCTCAATGTTGTTGGTGACAGACATTTTTTTCACATTGTCTTGGTGACGGGGGGGGGGGGGGGGATCAAAACGGCTCTGTTTGAATGCTAATATTATGTCCACCTAGTTTACCTAGCAAGACCTCTTCACGCGCATATGGCTTTTATGGTAATTCATAAAATTGTCAGTTCCCATTTTGTGCTCACGCCGTTTTAATTTACCTTATCGGTCGTGAGGTCATAATTGTTAAAAGTGATAACTGTACTTTATTATTCTTTTAATAAGACACCTACATATTCGCTCAGCAAAACATTTTTTGAACACCCCCTCAAAAAGTTCTTCTACGTTTCGAGGAGCGTAGATTCCAAAAATGCAATGTCCGTCCCCTGTCCACCCTATCATCCATATCTATCTTTATTTCCTGTCTAAAAAATTCGTTCTTTCGCACACAGGCTCCATTCGGGCCCTAGTTATGACCCGAAACGTTGCAGCCCGACCGGAATATACCCAAGGGTGTTACGGGTGACAAATGGGTGTAAAAATAGGGGTTTTTGGTGTTTTAGTAACATCAGCTTGTGAAGTATCGTTTTCCATGTTTTTTAGGGCGAGGAAACCGAATATTCGATTTTGAACGAAGTCAATTTTGACCAACGAGCGAAGATTCATTCCTTCAATCCTTCATTCTGAAGAGTCATTTCAGCCTTAAATTTACCTTTACCCATAGCACCATAGGAATATACCCGTAACACCCTTGGGTATATTCCAGCCGGGCTCCAACGTTACGGGACTTAACTAGGGCCCAAATGGAGCCTGTATGTGAGAGAACTGAAAGATTCTCTAGGGGAGACCTTTGCTCGATTTTCGATGTTCTAATCATAATGGGTCGTATACATCGCATTTCGTCTGGATAGGCGGAAAAAGCTCTTTGCGGCCACTTTGCCCGGTTGGCTAGTGGATAAGAGTTATTTTGGATTCTCGTAATCGATTCCGATTCACTGAACGATTCTCTAGGAGGGACCTTTTCTCGGTTTTCGATTTTTAATCATAATTGGTCGTACATATCGAAATTCGTCTGAAATAGGCGGAAAAAGCTCTTGGCGGCAACTATACACTCCGAATTTACGTTACACTCCGAGGCTCGGCATCCCCATCAGAACACACCCAGTGGTATTATGGGTGAAAAATGGGTATACAAACTGTGGGGTTTCTATATTTTTTCATGTTTCGTTTTTTAGGTTAGGCATGAGCATGTGAGGTATCGTTTTCTATGTACGTTTGATATCGAACTTGAGAATTTTTTGAGACCACCCCGAGCACTGTACGTCCAGCCGTTCCAAAAATCTTCGTCAACATGATCGCGAATGAAACGGTACACATCCGGCCTAGATATCATCGCTAGGAACAGCTAGATATCATCGCTAGGAACAGATTATTATAATCACACTTGGCTGAATGAAGTCGAGTTGGTTTTTCCGTCATATTATTTCCTTTGAAGAATGGTGTTTATTTTGGATTTTGTTATAAGTACTTCTGTAAATTGAAAAAACTTTATGCTTCATGAATAACAACAAATAACCAATGATAGTTGGTTAGTCGAACATTTACGTAACTGCCATTCCCCGGCCGGCTCCAATACTCGATTTTGGCCTTCACTGGGGGGAGCACGAGGGTGGATATTGACCAAAGAAAACAGTGATCTACGCCAAAGGGACAGTTTATTATACAGGTAAATAATAAACCGTTGAGTAATAATTTGCAGCGTTTTGCTTTTAAGTGTCGAAAAATTAACAAAAAATGAAAGAGTCGAAAATTGAGAATTAAGCTAACAATAAATTATGATCTGCTGACTCCAATGTAAGGATAAGGTTAATTAAAACGAGAGAGCACAAAATTAAACCGAAAATTTGATGTTTTACCATAAAAGCCATAATGTATAAGCACTGGTTTCAAGATTTTCAATTAGGTGCCTACCTAGTTTTAAACGAAGCTGAACCGCCGATCCTTCATTGCGTTGTAAACTGTGAAGCAAAAATCGACTAACTCATTTCAAATTAATTCGAAATTTCGTAACAAGTCTGCTTCAAAACGATTTCAATTCAACTGCTTTATTAAACAACGAATTACAAGGAAACTCGGAAGAAATTCACAGGGAAAACGAAGTCATTGTGGCCTGACAAATTGCTGCCGAACGACAGCGAGGCTTCTTTCTTAGATTCGAGGGACATTCCGCGCTACAAGCCACAAATCTGGGTATTTTGACTTGAAATTTTGAGGTTAGACTCGTTGGGCCTACCGAATTTGCTGCAGTTTTTGGAGTCTTGACGACGTCAGGAAGAGGCGCCATGGCGCCGAGATTGACGCCGCAACAGCCAAAACACAGGTAACGGGCCCTACAGTACAACATTTTCATGATACGTACACTCATAGGACTGTCAGAAACTGCTGTTCAGGTTTTGGTGCTATGACGGCGCCAGTCGGTGCCCAAACAACCCGAAAACGGCTAATTTGGGGTAGGTACACGTTGTATCCGTTTTACAGGAGGAGGAGGCTACTGGTCAGCGGACCCACGAGTATGGCAGGTTACTTTGCAACGAGACTGAGACAGGTGTGGTATCTATACATCCTGATACGATGCGGTCATGCACATGCGCAGTTGTACAGTATCTTTACCTATGCGCAGATACGACCGACCTTACAATTTCTTAGCTACTAGGAACTCTCTATTAAAGATACCAAAATACAACTCCCTGGTAACCGACAAAATTTATTAAACTCATTCCGATTATCAGTAATTGGACAAACGATTTCAACATTAATTCGACTACCTACCGAAAATATTTCTTAATGGATATTTTTTTCAACCAAACATTCCTAAAGAAAAATATTCACGTATTTAAAAACGTTAAACTCGAAAACTACATAACATGAAATCCAACTATTGTTTCAATAATCATAAATTAATATCATCCATATTAAATAATATATTTAATAAATAAAAAGAAACGAAAAATGAAATCCACAACTCTGGCTTCAAACAATAATTTCGCACCACAAAAACGTAAACCTACCCTGGGTGCAACCAAGAGCTAGGTATAACAGGAAACAAATCTTAAGACAATTAAGGTTATAACACAAAATTAAGGTTACCACAAAACTCAACAACAGGACTTCGAAGTTGACGAAACTGACCTTGAGAAGTTCAGTTATTGGAGAGATCAGCAGATAGGGGGGAAAATGGGGGGAAAAAATGGTCAACATAAGTCTATCAGGAAGTCAACGATTCGATTCTACAAACCGAGGATCGATATCAAGCCACATCATCACTGGAAAAATAGTTATGAAAATGGAAAATTGTGCGCAGCCGTCTTGCACAATTCGGTTCAACTCGAGTTGAATTTCCTTGTCTCGTTCACTTTTAATTTTTATAGGAACTCTCGAAAAAAATAAATAATTCTTAACTAGGACCTAGCTATAACTTATCACAAATTCATGGTGTGCTCAATAACCAGGCGAAAAAAAAACGCTAAGAGCTAATAACAAGGGTCGCAGTATATTTTGAATGCTATTATATGTTTTAAACATATTTTAAATGAGTAACATTCAGTACCACATCAAAGCACGAATTTGCCATGGAAATTATGATGAATTCAACTGAATTCAACAATGGAAGAGGGAAAGTCTAAAAATAGTCTTTTTATACAAATGTACAGGCATTTAGATTAAGCGTAGTAATATAAATCTTATATACTGACCTGAGCTTTTCTTTTTCTTTTAAATTTGGAGTTCTTTTGACACAGTTAATCCAAGAATTAATCTTATCACAAGGTTGGCGGATGACTAAATCATTTTCTTTTGTGTTTCCGGGTGGCGGAACCGGAAGTCGGGCTGTTTTGGACGTTTCGGTGGTTTTTGGATGACAAGTGGGTCATGGAGAGGAGGACGATTTTCTTGGCGGAAGAAGCGACGAAGCAACACGTGTTCTCTATCAGGACGAGCGGTGACTCGTACTCGTTCGGGATGATCCCGTCGACCTCGGACTCGAAAAAGCTGAGGAGCGGGAACCAGATTCTCGTTCGACCTGAAACAGAGAATCAATCAATAAATCAATCAATCATTTATTTATTGCACAACCTTAACAAGGTATGTATTACAACGCCATGAGACAACAGTAAGAAATATACAAAAGTGCAATTTAAAAATATATAACATTCACTAACGCTAGGAACCTGGTGCATACATCTAAAGAGAGTATTGTTACCCAAAGATGGCAAAACAGTCCTCAATACTATACAACTCCTCACTGATCAATATAACCTTCACCTTGTGGCGGAAAATTGTCGGAGGAAGCTTCCTGACATCATGCGGTAGGGTGTTGAAGATCCTGATACCAAATTGAACAGGATCACAAGCAAGGGACTTGGTCAGTCTTACAGCTGGAGGGCACAAATTATGACTGAATCGAGTTTCATAATTAGAATTATTTAATGGAGTTTCATAGGTAGAATTATTTGATGGCGAGTTCCCACTACCAGAAGTGACGTAGGTGAGAGAGTATGCATTAAGGATGGGTCGAATAATGCGTAACTGTTACGAATTACCTGTTACTGAAAAAATTAACGTAGTAGTCGCTACTTCAAGTCTACAGTAAAGCTAGATTCACATGGAGAGGCAGTTCCAGACGGCAATCCGGTACAGCAAGTCGTTCTGCAATGCTATTGGCCAACGCAAAATGGAGTATTGCAATGCAACGTCATGGATACTACATCAAAATCTCCACATATTTTCCAGTGTCAGATCCGTTGCCGTATCTGCGCAGAGTTTACTGGGCACACCTCTCCTGTTTGGTTGTTCAGCCATATTGAAATTCGACATTCCTGGTTGATTTTGCCCATTAGATTTCCGGTTACGATTCCGCTGCCATGTGAACACCTCTGCGGAAAAAATTATGGCGAACCCGTTGCCGTCCAGAATCGCATCTCCATACGAACCTAGCTTAACTCTTAAAAATGGCACAATGTTAATGTGACCAAAATAAGTACCTAGCTACCTACCTATATCTAACAAATTATATATATAATAATACATCTCTTTAACTGAAAGTCTGGAATCTGTAATCGAATTATCTAAACCTTCAATGAACATAGAAATCGGACGTACCTGTGTCTCTCTGCATAAGGGACTGGTTGTTCGACAGAGTGTGGTAGTAGAGGAAGAGGCGGGAAGTGATATAGAAGGCAATGAACACGTCGATCGAGTAGTGTTCGTGGCCTGAGAGGATGAAGAAGATACCAAACATGTTCAGCATCCAAGTGAAAGTGTGGAGAAGGTAGATATCCCTCGGCGTGTCTGTAACAACATACGATGTGACGAGGTTTCGTAGACGTAACATAGCTGCAGTTAGCCTGCATACAGTGTGCCCTAGTAATATCGCCATCCTGGTTAGAGTCGATAACCTGGAGCTGGTTCCTGGCTTAGGCGGGTTTTACACTGAGGAAGAACGTGACACGACGTATGCTTCCTGTAGACAGGCAACAAGTGACATACTGAGGTGGCACATGATTTTTGTCTTCAGTTTTTCATTGCAGTATTTGCCACATGTGCATACTAGTAGCTAGTTTTGTGGTGCATACTATCTTGAAATGTATTCATCAGATTCTCCAGAAATATCAAATAAATAAAAATGGATAAGAAAACGTACCTAAACTGAGTTTTACAGGGGAAAACGTACCTACTAAGCTGACCAGGGAATATAAAATACTTTCTATGCCTTTTACTTTGTTGTAACCTAAAGTTTTTAATATTTAAAAAAAAAGTTCTAAAAAAAGGTATTATTGATTTTTTTTTAAATCATCGATATTTCATTCTGTTTGAAGCAATACATCGAACATCGATGTTACAACTGTTGTCACACAAAACTAGTGGCAAACACGCAAAAACAAATCGAGGGACAAGACAATACCAACCCGCATTACCAAGGAGCAAGGTGGAATTACCAACCAGTCGGTTCTCAAGCGACATGTTCTACTTGCTTTCACATAACAACTGAAACCTTACAATTCCATACTATCGCTTCAGTATGGAAGCTCTCATTCATTTTAGTGTGTTGGTTTTGAAAAGGCATGTCCCGCGTCAACAGGAAGTGTCCCGTCACGTGCTTCCTCACTGGGAAGCCCGCCTTAAGGACCAAAGTGCCATATAAGTTCAATATGGCCAACAGTTTTTCTTTGAGTTCTAGTTTGTGCGGTAGGTATATTAGGTTTTTTTTCCCAGAAAATCAGGAGTTTCAGTTATACAGACAGCTTTCCACACGAACGGTGAGCTGTCTTTGGAAAACAAACAATCAATTGCAGATTAAAACACACACCAATTCACTAGTGAGAGGCAAACCACTTCGGCCTGTGTTGATGGTATGCTCACGCTTTGGTGGTACATCGTACATATCAAATTCACTCCAAACTGAGTTTGAAGACTTCAAAACCAATTAAGAAATGGTGTTTTTATTTAGACTGCCGACTTTCCAACAGTGGTTGACGATTTTTGTGTGATATACCTAAACAAGAGCTGTTGATATCCAGAAAAATCATTTCTGTAATGCAAACCACGGTTATTTCTTTGAGCAAAATTAAACTTGCCTACTTCCAAAACACAATCATGCCTTTCAATGAACTGCTAGGAAGACTAAATAAGAACTTACAAGAAACTGAAAAAAAACAAAAAAAAACGCTGCAAATTATTACACAACGGTTTACCCTTTTCCTGAAGTCCTCGGACCAACTAGACCCCAAATTGGACCTATAAAACGAATTTCATCATAATTTTTGGCTCTTGCTAACTAAGGAAAGTGCCGTGTACGGCGGACGGACAGCAAATTTTGTACTTCATTTTCGGTTGTTCGAGTAGGAACGCTTTACTTATCGTACAACTTGGTTTGGTGACAAAACTTCCTCACAGCGTACCACCGGAAAATACCGACCATTTTTCGAGCTACGCAAGAGCCGTAAATAGTATTATGAAACATACATTCGGTGATGAAGAAGTTTAGCATCGTGAGAGCCACAGTGTGCCCGCTGAACATGTAGTCTCCGCACGTCCTTACGCCTTGAATGGACATGCCCGCCCCCTTCCAGATGTGGTAGGCAGCTTTCATTTTGAATAGAAGATCCGCAAAGGCACCATCAGCGCTGAAAAACCAAATCAGAAGAAGTAGAAGTAAAGGAAATGCAATTCGAGAGACAGAATTAGGGGACAGTCAGTACACGTCAGTGATGGGCAAATATTAGCTTAACTAACAGCTAAATTTTTAGCTATTAGCTGTTGAGGGACAGCTAAATTTTACAGCTAATAGCTTTAGCTATAAAAGATCAGCTGTTGGTTGTAGCTAATAGCTTTAGCTGTAGCTGTCAGCTAATAGCTAACAGCTAACTTTTTCTTAAAAAATCGTATTCGTCCTCACATACAGCTAGTAGCTAACATTTTTATTAGCTTTAAAACATTTTTTGAATGAAATCAGTCGTTTTGACAGTTTCGCCATTTTGAATAATTTCTGGCTTTTTTTTTTACAAAGTCCAGTGAATTTTCTCGGGTAATCTCTGTGAGAAATACTTCTGTTATTTGCTGTTATTATTCGTCATTAATATATTAATAATAATAATAGCACCTTTTTGGAAAACGAAAATTGTTGATAAAACATGAAAAAATAGATACTTAACAGTAATGCAGCATATCTGAGGGAGCTAATTTTCCAATAAATTATAACAACAAATTAAAATTTTGTGTAGGTCAAATATTTTCTCGTTATGAAAGATACAGTAATCCTAATATTATCTACCAAGAGACGTCCAGAGAGCCCCAGGAACTCAGGGGTGGCCAACAGTATTGCATATACATGTAAAATTCACGTTTTACCAGAGAAAATTTACTGGACTTGGTCAAAGAAGTCAGAAAAAACGTTTACAAGCTAAATTTACTTATTAGCTAAAACTAAAACTGTTAGCAATTAGCTGTTTGAGAGGAGGAATACAATTTTTAAGAAAACTTTAGCTGTTAGCTATTAGCGCTACCATTAGCTAATTTTTGTATAACTAAAGCTATTTACTGTAGATTTCAACTAACAGATAATTTAGCTGTCCCTCAACAGCTAGTAGCTAATTTAGTTGCAGCTAAAAAAAAGCTACAAGCTAATTTAGCTATTAGTTAAAATTTTAGCTAGCTCATAAATTAGTTAGCTGATGCCCAACACTGGTACACGTCCTTCAGTCAAATCTGAAATTTCAAAAACTAAAATGTTACCCTTTGGATACCAAAGTGGAATTATCTACTCCTTGTCCTGTGTCCATTCGTCATTTGTTGAGTGCTGTTCATTTGTCATAATTATATAAGCAAACGAAGAAAAAAAATCACAAAACTATAAAATTATTTCACTGGTTGGTGGAATTATATTGTGTTGTTGAGATGACCAGCACTCTCTCTGGATTAATTTTAATCGAATTACACTTGCCAGGGAGAGAAGGTTTAAAATGAAATGCAGAAAGTTTTAGGTCAAATGGAAATGGTATAATCTAGCATGGAACACGTTTAATATTTTTGAAAAAGGTTTTAGATGATGAAATAGAAATTTTTTAATATTAACTGGTAAAGGTTTAATTTGATATGGAGATGGGCGAAAATCAACTCGAAAAGGTACAACCGGATTCGGAAATGTTATGATAATATAATTATACTATTGCATCAACAAAACTGCCCACTTGTGCATTTGACTGAAAGCCTTTGAGATAACGAGTAGAAAATCTCTTTGTTGGAAGCCTCGCTAAGATATCTCTAAGGGGATTGAGTACAATCGTAAACCAACGCTCAACTCAATCGATCATGGGACTGAAGGTCGTAAAAACAAAAGTCTGCCATTTCGAGTAGGCAGTATAGCTTCCTCACTTGAATCACATGAACGTACAGCATGGTTGGATTGGTTCATTCAGTGGAAAGGTGGAATATCCATCCATGCATGCATGATTTTTGATACGGGACCACCTGCGATACAACCCGCGTGTACCCTCAAAATTTTAGCTCTCTACTACTATTTTTCCCGCAGTTGGAAGAGTTACAAGGAAACTGCCAACATTTCATGCTCGCGCAAGCGCAGACGAAAGTTAAAGTACGATTCCAATGAAATTCACGTGGAACCATCCAAGTATTATTCCTGATCGACCCTCCATGTTTGAACTCATTCCAAATATATTTAGGCTAGTTATGAGCGTTCCAAGTATTTCACGTTTGCGCACGCGCAGACGAAAGTTACGGTACGTTTCAAATGATTTTGATTTGGTAAGGGATTATCTGCTATCCAACCCGCGTATACCCTCAAAATTTCAGCTGTCTACGACTTTTTCGCGTAGTTAGAAGCGTTACAAGGATGTAGTCAACATTTCATGTTCGCGCATGCGCAGACGAAAGTTACAGTACGATTCAAATGAAATTCGTATGGAACTATCAAAGTATTATTCCTGATCGTCCCCCCAAGTTTGAACTCATTTCATCAATGTTTAAGGTAGTTATGAGCGTTTCAACATTTTACGTTTGCGCATGCCCAGACGAAAGTTACAGTACTTTTTCAATGAACCAAAAATGTTCCTTGATGTCTGAAACGCAAAATGGTAGTAGAAATTTTGATTTTTGAGGACATGAACTTTTTTTACTCAATCACGAATCCAAGGCTTCCCTTCCGGTAGGTAGTGAGGAAGCAAAAAAAATCGAATGAATCCATTTTCATACCTCGAAGCATTTGGCCTCGGATTACAGTCAAGATGGATTCCGGGGACGGAGAGTGACGTTATAAGCATTGTGACGCATCTCAACAGGAAAACAGTTCCGGACAAAGCGAAAAATCTCCGTAACAGAATGAATCTGAAATGATAAAAACTCTTCATTAGTAAATACGATTTTCATAGGAAACTTATACACGTCTACTGGGCAAGTATCCAAAACAGACCAAAATAATTTACAGTTGCTTGATTTGGCAACATTTAATAGAAGTTCCAGTCATGCAGCATGACCATATTATGCGTGAATTTTCGAAGTTAGTGAATTAAAGCTGTTTTTGATGTTTGTTAGCTATTTTGACCCCTTTAATGGGAAAAATATACCCACCAGAATATTCTGATTAATGGGATGACAGAAAAAAGCTACCCATAGAATCGTTACCATATGGGCCCACTGCCATGGATCTGGTACCTATTCAATCAGTTTCACATCGTGAGGGGACTTGCACGTTAATTTTTATCCTTTACTGAAGAATCAAAGCTTTTCAGACAGGTGCGTCAGAATATTCCATTTTTGACATCAGAATGAATCCGTATTCCCTTGAAAACCTCCTATGCCAATTTCTGCTCAAAACAACGTGAACTATGGCTCAATAAGTAGCTTTGTTCGCGCAGTCCCTCAGAGCTTGTTCAGAGCAACCCGGGCATGCACAGTAAGGGTCAGGCAAAGAGTCACTGTTCGTGCAGACCCAGGGCGAGCTCCGAGCCAAGTGGTCCAGTGATCATGTTGTCCAGGTGCAGATGATTCGGTGTTCTTGCTGGCCATGGGGCTTCCTCCGAGCTGCTCTGAGCAAGCCCTCCCGTGCCCCACGAGAAGACCAGGGGCAGCTGAGCACTGCTCTTCCGCGCATGTACCCTCGACCAGTTCGAGCTGCCCGTGCTCCGAACAAGCTCCAGGCTCACCCTGCTCCGAGCGAGCGTGTTCAGAGCTCACCCTACACCAAGCCACTTCGGTTCAAGCGAAAACTGAACTTGCTCGGAGCTAGCCCCAAGAACAAAGCTACTGGAACCACCCCACAGATGCCACCAAACCCACTTCAATTTGTCGCAATCCCCTTTCCCTACTCTACTCAACTCACTAAAACCATTATAAATTTGGAATTTTTTGTTAATCTAAAATTTTTACTGTTCTTCTTGTTCTTGCTTCCTGTTTTCCGAACCCCTAAATAGTATCAGCTGCTAAACCAGATTTAGGTATTATTCTGATTCCCAAGACGCCTTTATTAGAACCAGCTGCAAAGACAGTGATGCTGTCCTCAACTCCACTGCCTTGAAATAGAAACTATAGCATAACAACTTACCATAATAAACAGAGAAAGTACCTGTGTTTGTGAACAATAAGGAGGCAGACCCAAATGAACAGTAATAGCGTCCCAGTCCACTCGCACATATGGAAGGCCCAGGGGATGTGTGGCACATTGTCAAGGAAGATGTCTGGAAGAGGCGGGTACTTTTTCATGTCGGGGACTCTATCGTGGACTATGACCATGACGAAAGCCGTGATCCAAGTGACGACAAAACAATAGGCCAAGGCGATGAGGGCCTTCCATACCTCGGGACGGAGTATCGTTGCGTGGCCATCTTCAGACGACCGGCTCGATTGTTGCCATTCGTGCTCTTCCGATGGGAAATGGAACCGGTTGAGGCCGGACAACTGATCCTATCAAGAAAACAGAATATTTCAAACAGAGAAAACATTTGCAAGAGAATCAGGAATATTTTCAATTCGGGAGACTGCTGAACACGTCTGCCACGAGGGAGTGCAGTATGACTTCCTCATGTCGGATTTGAACAGAAGCGGCTGGATAAACCACAACCCAACAATTAAAATAGAGAGAAATTCACGGGGTATCCATGAAAAGTGGTTTAAATTTCAAGTTTGACCACGAGAAGTTATTGTTCCAATCATAAAGACGATGAGGACCGATCTGAGAACCAATCTGCATGCCCCCAAGACCTACACTGACGGGTTGAGTAGAACGGGGATTCGATCTGAAACTGATACCACTTAGGGATATCGTAGAGGACCATCTGGGGCAAAATAATATCCACAGTTTAGGTGTGGCGGATGGACTGCTGTGTAGGTAACGAGCTAGACCCAGTTGTATTGTGCTGAGCTAATCATTTAACTAAATGGGTAAGGAATATGAACTGAACAACAATTGCAACCACTCAAAAATACGTAATCAAAAACAGGAAAACGCTGCAAATTATTACACAACGGTTTATTATTTACCTGAATAGATGCCCCTTCTTCGTAGATCACTGTTTTCTGTGGTAAATACCCTCGAGCTCCCCCCAGGAAAGCCCTAAATCGAGTACTGGAGCCGGCCCGGGAATTAAAGTTTCATACAAATGCGCGGGATTCAATCATTAATTATATGTAGTTATTCATGAAGCATAAGGTAAATAATAAACCGTTGTGTAATATTTTTCCTGTATAGATAGATGCCCCTTCTGCGTATATAGTATAACGTTGTGTAATAAATTACCATTGTGTAACAATTTACCGCTGTATAATAGTTTACTGTTGTTGCAAAAGTACCTATTGACAAAATCCAAAAGAGCAATCATTTTTCAAATGGAATAATATCACAGAACAACCAACTCGACTTCATACAGCCATCCGTGATTATAATCAGGTGCTCCTTAGAGATGATATATGTGCTGGATTTATATCGTTTGATTCACGATCATGTTGACGAAGCTTTTTGGTGCAAACGAACGGCTGGTCGTACAGTGTTCCGGGCGGTCTCAAAAGATGCTTTAGTTCATGATCAAAACGTTTAAAAAACCATTTTGAAAGTTTTCGAGCAACAGCGTTCTGAACATTTCAACCCCGGTTTCTCACCCCTGGGCGGGCGCACACGGGCGACTTTTTGTTGCGCAACTGTTTCGTGTTTCCGACGAGGCCTATGCATTTGAACCAAGGTGCGCACACAGAGCGACGCGACAGCAACGCAACTTTTCAGTTGCTCTGGCCGCAGACAGTAGGGCAACAAAACTGTCTCCGTCTCTTCGCCCCTACCATAGTTTTGATCTACGCGCGCACACGAGCGACAGTTTTGTTGCCGTCTAGGATTATATCTAGAATTAATATCTAGTGCCTAGAGCAAAAGTGGTACATATTTTCTCTATGGTTGGCAAAATGGCAGGGAGGGATGGAGATATCGACAGTGATTTAGTTATAAGTGAAGTTGAAAAGAGGCCGGCGTTGTTCAATAAAACTTTAAAGGATTATTCGGATGCCAGTTTGAAAGGCAAAATGTGGGAAGAAGCTTGCACAAATGTGTTGTCTACGATGGGGGCAGCTCTCTACAGACCAAAGAAAACATGCAGGCAAGTTTTGTATTAAAGTGGTTTTTATTAATATAGAAAGAGTAAAACAAGAAAGTTTATTTTAAATGAGTAAAACACAACTAAGTTTTTATGTAATAACATTAGATATAATAAACATAACATTAGTATATCTAACACAACATTAGATATAATGGGTTATTACATTGTAGTTCTTCAAATATCAACGGGAATTTCCCTTTATTTAATCTTTCAGACATCAGCAGGTGAACCCAATATTTTCTTTTCCTTTTATTTTTCCTGCGTCGTATAATTAAAGCACAAATCACTGCAGTCTGTACTAAATCCATGTTCACTGTACTACGAAATCAACGAAAATGAATCTGCTGTAAGGCAACAGTTGCTCATCGTGTGCGCGCTCTCGAAAGCCGAAGCAACTCGACAGCGACAAAGACAAATACAGTTGCGCAACAAAAGTCGCCCGTGTGCGCCCAGTAACGCCGAGCTTTGCGGATCAACTAGACCCCAAAGGGACCTACAAACCCAATTTCATTAATTTCGGTTCATGGTAACTAAGAAAAGTGAGAAGTACGCGGACAGACAGAAATTTTTTATTGCATTTTCGGATTCTACATACCTTGAAACGTAAACCATCAAATTGGGGGGGGGGGGGGGGGGGAGTTGATTTTTTTTTTTTTTTTCATGCTCGGTTCCATAGGTTCATTATTGAAAATAATAAACCAAAAACGGTCCATTTTACTCAATTTCATCTGACAGAAGATGCCAAACTTTTTGAGATCAGTGGGTCGCTCTACACTTGAGACATTATTTAATATATATACACATTAGATTTTAATATATATACATTTATACACATACAATATAATACATCAGACTTTAATCGGGCTTGCAACTGTGATTGATAAACCGGTCCTCAAAACAGTAATTGTTCGCCTACTTATTTGAATCGACTCCACTTTACACAGCTGTTGTATTAATACAGCTAAGTTGCGCTGTTTGAAGAAACTGATCCCGACAAATTTGAGGCCTTTGAATTCCTAAACTGCATACATCCAATGTTGAAGTACCCAATACCTATAGGACACGATATAAGTAAACACATTTTTAGAGGAAAAACTGTTTGAATTGCGGGGGAAAAAATCTATATGGGACAACAAGATAAGAGGTAACAACCCACCACTTTGTCGGCTCAAAAAAAGAACGAAGAGCGACAAACAAAAACACTCTTGTTTGCCAAAAGAAAACATAGATACCCACCTACCTACCAATTAGTAATGGTAACTTGTCTCGAAAAAAGTCAGAGTGACTAACTATAGGATTGCTGAATGTCAGTGAGGCTCTTACTTAGACTCGAGCGACGTTTGCGGGTGACTGTATATTTATGTAAGCATGTCTGTACCGCGCTACAAGCAGCGATTTTGGGTATTTCGACTTGAAACTTTGAAGGGTACACACCTTTTAGGCCTACACAATTTGCTATATATTTTTGGTGCCAGGACACGGCGCCACGCTAGCACCAGTGGTGCCATCTGTCAGAAAAATGTTTTTAGGCCTCCAGAATTCGCTGTATAGCTTTGGTGCCAGGGAACGGCGCTAGGCTGGCACCGGCGGGGCCATCTGTCAGAAAATTTTTGCTTGGGATAAAGTTTTAGCGAATTTTCAAATAAAATTATGCTACTGCAATGGGTTCAAAATTTTCAGAACCTGCATTTTTGAAATTTTTTTTAATAGGCAAATCCGTTTCAGAGCATCCTGAATTCATCCCGATTTTAACAAAAATGTATAAATGTATATTTATACTACATAATATATATTTATTTATGTGTCACTCCAGACGATATCTCACCTTGGTTACATGATACAAATTCCAAATTTAATGAATTTATAAATATTTAACCTACATAAGGGAACCAACACGATATTTTCATTAAAAACCAAGCGGAGGAGTCAATGTTGTGTCCAAATTTCACGAAACAACGGGATTACTTAGAACTCGGATTTTATATATTCCCGAGCGGCAGGGGTTACAGACAGGAAAAATTCCCGTTTTGGATCCGTATTTATATGTAACGAACCCTTTAAAAACAAATTAATAATAATAATAATAATAATTAATAAATATATTAAAATAATACAAATACAAATTAATAATAATAATAAATAAATAAATATATTAAAAGAATATAAAAATAATAATAAAATGCATTTAATGTGCAGATAATTATGTTACTAGTCACTTAAACAAATGCCTAGATAAACTAGTAGTTCTGTGAACGTTGCCTGCCACGCTGATTCAATAGGATTGGAAGAATTTGTGTAAAACATTTCTCTGAATGTGAGGTATTCGTACGGGGTGGGGGGGACATTTTTCCCTACTTTTCCTAGGTAAGGTTTTGAAACCACTAATTTCAAGCTTCTTGCCACGAGATCTTATAACTTGAGAAGCTGTAGTCCAATTTACATCACCCCTAATCACATTAGAGGAGTACCTAGAGGTTTTAATAATGAAAAGTAGGATAAATCTTGTTGCCACGTTGTGAAGGTGTTATGTTGGTTTACCTCTAGACGATGGTTCGCATAATATCCGTGGGATACGACACCGGGAACGCCTTTGGTGAAATGTACTAGGGTTTGAGGATCGTACCCCTGTTCAACGAGACTCTGAGTTGACTCCACTTTGAGTTGTTTGATTTCGAGGCTGAGACGTTTCACATCCCCGAGCACCTGGAAACGGAAAAATAAATACAGGTACCTACCTAATAAAAGGAATTTCCACTAGTGTTGATTTGGATCATTCACTTCAGGCACAGGTAGTAAGCATAAGATTGTGCGTAGTAGGTACAAATGTCCTATCTTAACTTCACCTAAATGACAGCAATCATTATAAACTCAAGACACATTTCAGCTGCAACACATTCAAAACTTTCGCTTAAATTCTCAATTAATTTCGTAGGTACCCAACCACATATATGATTGAGTGGAGTCCAAAAACCACCTAGTTCAAGGTTTTTTCAGACCTAGAAACAAACTATGCAGTTACCAATCCCAAATAATCTCATAATTTTCGCTCATGCTCATTCATATTGGATCTAATGTGAATAGATAATTTCAGTAACTTTTATTTGCGATGAAAATACAATACTGTAATTGTACTTACCAATATAAATCGTACCTACTGTTAGCAAGTTATCTGTCACTGGTTATATACGTAATGGGGAATTTTCTTCAGAAAAACGTCTTGGAGAAAAGTATTCAGAACTCTTGAAAAAATGGTAGGTTGAAGCCCGTTTTCAAAAATAAGCGGTATTCTTTAAATTAGGGTAGGTAACTAATAGTAGAAACCCCAAGAAATGACGTATCAGTACTATTGACATCTGATTGGCTGTTGGCCCAAGGAGGCCGAGGGAAGCTTGGGAGGCGAAAGTTCTCAGTGCTTCTAACAACCCAACATTAGAAACGGCTAACCTTCCTGGCAACCTTCAAGAACCTTTGCTGTGACCTTTCGTGAACCTCCCCTTGGTTCATGATTCCCCTAGGTTCGTAAATCTCCCCTTGATTCCCTTGATTTTGAGGACTTTAAAAAAAAATTATTTAGACATTTGTGATACCATCTACTTATTAGAGAGTTTTTGCAACACACTCATGACGAAACGAACGAAACGAAAGCAGTGCTGCGCATGCGCACTTAAGACACCGAAAAGTTTGACGAACCGTGACGACGAAAAATACCGGGATCTCGCGGTGTCAGCTTTCGTCGTGTTGATATGACGAAACGTAATTTAACCTTACATCTGTATAACGCTACCTACCTTCTTCTGTTTTCCTTGGAAAATAAAAATGTCGAGCGTCGTATTCACAGCTGCTTCTTGGCGTCTTGGCAGACTTGACACCATGTGTGGACATAGATTTGTATCAACCATGGAGTAAAATGGATGAAAGAGAGGTTGACTTTACGTTAGCGTGACTCCACCAGCCGGTAGACGCCAAAGCTGAACGAAAACTGAACCGAAAAAGGTTAGCATCTGACTTCGGTCGCCCTATCCGCCATTTCCGTTTCGGTGTCGTTTTCCGTTTCGTTTCGTCACGAGTGTGTTGCAAAAACTCTCTAATGCAGTTCTGTAAATCGTTTAAAGTGATGCACTAGCGCTCTATGCGGGATTTAGGTTGAACTACTCAGCCATTTACCTGATACGTCATTTCTAGCGGGAATTTAGAAATTCGAATTTCGACCTCGTTTTCTGCCTAATCTTTCCAGCATAAACACATCATTATATGGTTAATAAGTGTTGATTTCCGTTAGTGAACAGAATTTGGTTAAAAAAATGAGAACTTTCAACTCACGAAAATTGCCCATTATGTTGCAGTCAGAACCTCGGATCTCGGAACCCGAATTCTAGTGTTACCTAAAGCCATGAGCCAAAACTAAGTGTTCAGTAGGCAAAACTAGTTTTTAAAAGGGCCATCGGTGAAAACATCATTTGATTGTTGCAGTCAAAATCCCAAATCAGTTAACGAAGGCCATCATGATCTTAGGTGACAGATCGCAGGAAACTGTCATGCTTTTAGGAATGAAGCAGGGTTCACATCCATCCGGAGCCGTCTGGAAATACGGATAGGGGAAGCTAGTGAAAAGCAGTGGAAGGGATGGAGGGGAATCGCGGAAGTTGGGAAGGCGTTCATAACCATCCGGAATTTTGGCTGACAACTCGTTTCCCGCGCTTCCTCCCACTTCTGTTTCGGTTGCCGACGCCATTCTGTATGCGCAGTAGTGAACTGCGCAGATGCGGAGCGGAAAATATCTGAAAAATCAGATGCGTACAGTTCGCGTCAAAAGTGCTTCTCCGGAAAGAATATTCCCCCCTCCCCAGCTGATGTCCAACCAATCAGCTGCTCGTACGCACTTTCCGGATGGATGTGAACCCTGCTTAACTACATTGAAATTTACCCCAAGGCTATAACTCTTAACTGCCAACACCACGAAGCTAGGAAAAACTGATTTAAAACTAATAGTCGTAAAATAAAAATTATAGTTTACTACTGTCAAAATAGTAAATTACTTATTATTCGTCAACTGTGTAAGAGGTCCCTACTTGTGCTTACCATTCCCACCACCACGTCACTTGGAATCACAATTGTTTCCATTCGTCAAACAAAGACAACAATCATAAATGATGGCCAAAACTAGTTTTGCGTTGTCAAAACAAGTGTTGACTGCTGGCTTTGGTTAAAACTAGTTTTGACTGATGGTTTAGGCTTTAGGTAATACTAGTTTTGACTGATAGTTTAGGTAATACTACTTTTAACTGATGGTTTAGGCTTTAGGTAATACTAGTTTTGACTGAGTTCGAGTTCTGACTGCAACATTATTAAATTATTCAATATCTGTGTATGCCTGTCGCGTTCTTTATTTAGGCGATGACTCATATTATTCTGATCGTGGATTTTGGTACCTATCAGTTTTTGATTCTGCTACAACAGACAGTCGGACGTCCATTACCTACATAAGTCTCAACAAATTGTCTTCCATCCACTAAAATGTTGAAAATGATTTGGTCACCGCTGTCACAAGAAAACTTGCATTTACCTATACCAGTCGTATTATCTACTCCATTAAGGTGTGACCTACTTAACAAACTACCCAAATTTAACCACATGGAACGCAGGTATGAGGTGTTGTAAGTAGGCACAGGCAGCTAGCTAGATATTGTGTAGTTGTAGTATTCAGTTCCCATAATTACAAAACAAGTAGGTAGCTACTCTGCCAATGTAGTGATTTCTGTTCATGTATTCTCAAACTAGGTAATTAATGAATAAATTAACTACAAAAAAAGTTCACCTATTCCAAGAAAAATCTGTAACAGAGAGAACAGCTCTATTAATCCTTTGGTGTCTACTTTTCCTATGCTTCATCGTCGGGCTATTCCAAACATAGGAGCGTACTTAGCTTCTACATCGTTACTCACCTTTATATTCAGAGGGGGTGATTTCAAATCGTTTTCATTGATAAGGAGGAGCGCTTTTCCATCGATTTTGTGTTCCTTGAAAATTTGAACGTAGTTGGGGAAGCCCTTATCATTCATCCAGGTCGTCACGCGTTCGACGGACCATTTCAGGACGTTTTCGCGACACTCCATTGTCACAACTCACATAAATGACCAGAGATTTCGAGGAAGCAGAGGAAGAAATGAAGCAATTTCACATAACTGTGCGGAAAACAAAAGGATTCGAAGGGCTCATCGTTTGTTGGAAAAACGCAGAGCAGCCGATTGTCGGCCGACGGAGAGACATCGTGTTAAGAGCGCGGATTCCACGATAGTGAAGGAACTCGGAGAATCTCGAAAAGCAGTTTAATTTAATGGTAATTATTGAAAAACAAATTATTATGACCAGAACATGTACTAAATGGACGCACGTAAAATAAGGAACGAGACGACGAGATGGAACCTCAACCCTAGGCTCTGACTCAACATGGATGCTGTATGCATGTGTCATGTGATAAGAAGATAAGATGATGGTAGTTCAAACTCGTTCAAACTGGGGAAGCGTGCACTCCTTGAACGGAATTGCACGTAGGTACCACGGTTTTCCGCTTGGCGCGCTGCCTTCTGTAGTTGGGACACCGGCTTCAGAGAAGGCCGCTGCAGCTGCAGTAAAGAGTAGGTCACAGAACAGGAGACTATACAGAACTGCCACTCCCCCATTTTCCCGGGTCAAGAGGACGCTGCTGCCTCCCACGGCGACTGGCGGAACTAATGCTCGTACTGTTTCCCGCGCTTTTTGAAAAGCTGGCAAACCTCCGAAACTTACCAAGTCCTGAAATATTTTCAAACTCTGAGCTGAAAAAAATCGAGTCAAACATGAAAACAATGGTTATTCATTTTTTAAAGATTTTCTCGATATTTCAGCTCAGTTAAAATCCCAAGGTTTATTATAAATTTCACCAGATCTAATTCCCCTCTGCCTGAAATAGGATTCGGCTGAATGTGCCGATGGTGCTTAGTTTAGAAGCATCATACTGCCATAATTTGCATTTCAAGCCATGGAAACCGGAATTAGAAAATAAATTAAACAGATTCGTTCAGTTGTTTATTTTGAAAACACACAAAACCTTGAAAATCGACAACAATGAGTAGGTGATAGTTACAATAATTGCTGATGAGGCGGTAATCAAATCAATATAACATTTTTTGTAAATTGGTATCAGTGGCGTAGCCAGGGGGGGGGGGGGGGTTAGTGGGGGTCATAACCCCCCCATTGGCTCGAAAACTTTATCACAAATTAAAATTAAATCTTATGAATGATAACAATCACAAAAGTACCAAACAAAAACAACAATAACAGATTAAACGGTAAATCAAACTGATTAAACAGTTAAATAATATTACGTTTATTTGATTACTAACGATCTGTCCCAAAAATTTGATCCACTCTTTTTGACAAAAATGCTTATCGAAATAGTCCCTCACCGTCACCATCCCACACTTCAGGTGAATATTACTGATTTTAGCCCTTAATACCAATTGTTGACCCCCAAAAATCCAAATTAGACCACGATTCTGTGTGAAAAACATGTGAAATGGTATTTTTCGGTCTTCACTAACCCTTCCATACCACTTTCAGTGATTTTATATATCAATTTTAGCCGTTTTTAACAAGTTTTGACCCCTAAAAACTCAAATTTGACTCCCTTCGAATTTTTGAAACTTGCTCATCCTTTGTTTGGCAAGAAGAACATTTTGGCGAAATTTGGAATTTTTATCACGTACCCGAGGTCAGATATCGTCTGCAGTGACACATAAATAAATATATATAATATACGCTCTGAAACGGATTTGCCTATACTTAACATAATTTCAAAAACTTATTTTCTGAAAATTTTGGACCCATTGCAATAATAGCTTCATTCCTTGAAAATTCGCGAACATTGTTGCCAAATAAATGTTTTATTTCATCAGTTTATCTTACCTAACGTTACCTGTAAAATTTAGTGCTTTGTTAAATTCAATTTAAATTCAGCTTTATTTGTAATGTCAAACCTTATTAACGAATTTTCAAAGAAAATGAAGTTATTGCTATGGGTAGCTTTTTCAGAACATGAATTTTTGAAATATTTTTATATGGAAATCCGTTTCAGAGCATCCTCAGTTCATCCCTGGATTTTAACAAAAATTTATGTATTATTTACGTGCCACTCCAGATGATACCTATCTGAGATCTGACGGGTACATGATGAAAATTCCAAATTTCTCCAAAACGTTTGTGTTTCCAAACGAAAGGATGAGTTCGAAGATGAGCAATTTTCAAAAATTCCAAGGGGTCAAATTGGAGTTTTTAGGGGTCAAAAGTCGGTAAAAACGGCTGAAATTGTGAACAATTTATATAAAATCACTGGAAGTGGTACGGAAGGGTGATTGAAGACAGAAAAAGGCCATTTCGGTTGTTTTTCACACAGAGTAAGGGTCAGATTTTGATTTGGGGGTAAAAAATCGGTATTAATTGCTAAAATCAATATCAATTCACCTGACGTTGTGTGGTAAGATTAATCACGACGGACGGACTGTTTCGATGATCAAAATATTTTTCTCAAAAACAAGTGGGTCAAATTTGACTTATTAGGGTCAAACATCGGTAAAAATGGCTAAAATCATGAAAAAGTATATAATTTTAAGAAAAGTGGTATGGTTTCCCGCTATATCATCTTTTTACACAATATCAGGAATATTTCTGTGAAAATTCGCTCTTATAGCCATGCTGCATGATAGGAATTTTTTTCGATTTCTGATAACCCCCCCCCCCCCCCATTCGACAATCCTGGCTACGCCACTGATTGGTATACATGTAATATGTAACTGATTGTAAGAAATAGTAACTTCGGTGTAAGTGCATCATTACAGAAAATAATTTATGCTGGGGCTACAGTTCTACTGGTTACCCTGAAAGGTGCTTTGCTACTGCGTATAATTTAGTAGTACGATAATACACTAGGTAGGCAGATCATTATTGAGATGTGGGTAATACATACATTTTTGTCAATGTAAATGTAGACTAGATTAGGACTCACTTTGACTGGATAAATTGATCGCCCTTCAGGCTGACCGGCGCACCAATAAGCCTAGGTTTGTTTATTTCCGGGTTTCGATACTTTACCTTTATCTTGCGAAAGTTATTTTCAACAAAATTAATTTTTTTAATGATAACAAAAGTTATATTGTTTTTAACGATAACTTCCACCAATTCAGGTCAACAACTGTGTTATCCCCTACTCATCGCATGTTAAAAATCTCGGAGAAATAATTGGTGATGGAACCAACTGGAGACAGAACACGGCTGCTATATGTAGGAGAGGTTATGGGGCTGGATGTAGGAGGGTGTATGGGTAAGGGAAGACTGGTGAGGATGCTACTTGTTCCGTTGATATCCTACGGAGACTCACTCTCGATGCAGAGTCCAGCAGAAGACTCCAGGTGCTGGTCAATTCATGCACTAGATTTGTGTTGAGCTTGAACACTCAATAAAATCCTAGGCACTGAGGCGGTTTCTTTTCTCCAGGATAGAACGTTGATACTGATTTTTAAGCTCATAAACCATCCTAATATCCCTCAGTACTTTTAAAAAAATTTATAATTTAGCGCGTTGTGAGAGGCTCCGTACCATCATACAGACTCATACGTCATGTAGACATTACTACAATTCATTAAGGGTAAATGTCCCAGGTTTAGTTCCAAGAACCGCCACCACGTTGTGCTTCAAAATGAGCCAATCCAATATTCGGTTTATCTCTTGAACGGGTCAACCGATTTTCAATCTGTAAAATGTTCTGTGATCGTTATAAACAACCACAAGTGCGGACATTCAGTTTTGAATTAAAAAAAATTTTTTTCATGGAGTTCCCGAAATTATTTTACTTAATTTCAACCTTAAAAAAAAAGCAACTAGTTCTTTTGTAGGAAAAAAATCGAAGAATTCAAATCCGCTTTCAGATTAAAGATCGGATCATTAGATCGTACGGCATCTGGGAAAATCACTATAACAATGGGGCCTATTGTTAGCCCTCTAATCCTCTACCTGGGCCCACCTTGCAACGATGCCTTCCCTTTCCTGTTTTGAGCCAGCAGGCGGACTGAGTTCACATCTAAGAGTGTATTTTTCCTTCTACATCTATTTCTTCAACTGCAAGATTTGCTTGGCAGAAATAGTTGGCAAGCTGGATCAAATCAGGATACAGACAAATTTTGGCTGAATCCTGTCAGGGTATCAAGAAGGGCGTTAGGTTTTTAGCATCTGACTGGTATCTAGTTTTCTTACTATGATTTCATTTTCTAAATTATTACTTTCTAAGTACCTATGTGACAGGAATTTCCATAATAAGCCATTCAGTAACTAATGATTTGCAGGGTTCTCATAGTCCACCAAACCCTATGAAGCCATAAAAACAATCGCCGTAAAATGAAGAAAGTTAAATAAAAGGTTCAGGCAAAATTGCACTCGATAACTATATATGTATTGCCACAACTATATATTATCAGTTTCGAGGTTCACAAGTGACGCCTATGGAAATATCACTGACAACGACCGAAGATAACAGATTGCAGGTAACAGGTTGCTGGAGCAAGGCTCTGGAATGCTTTACCATTGAGTGATCGAGCCTTTCCTACCCCTGGCTCGCTTCAGAGGGGCATTAGCCGCACGACACACCGAATCGTTCCATTGCTTTATCCTTTCCGTCTCTTCTGCTGCCTTTCTGCTACACCCCTTCTTTACCTGAAAGCGATTTCTCGTACCATCTACCACAGAACAGGAGACTATATCTATCTACTATCTAAGTCAGTAGGTATCCAAAAATTTAATTTTCAATACGACATTCTGCTAAATGATCTGTACTTTCAGATTACTTATATTAATTTGTTTGTGTGTTTTCCTTTTAAATAATCCAACTTAAAGTGAACCATATTAATGTTCGGATTACTCCACACTCGGTGGGACTTGTTTCCTATGTGGTTGTATAATAAATAAATAAATAAATAACAAAATGCCGGAAAATTGTGTCCTACCAGAGTGCAAAACTAATTACGGAAGTAATGGCTGAACCCATGACTCCTGCAAAAACTGCTCGACAGAAGACTCACGCTCTCAGCATCATGGAAAATTGCTGACTCCAACATACAGAAAACTAACATATTAAGCATGCGTAGACTAAAGCAGAGAACGAGAGGGTGGACCACACAGTAGGTACCTGTATCACCAGCAACACTCAGTCGGTCCATGAGGAACTGAGATATTCACGTTTGCGCCTGCGCAGTAATTATTATTGATCCAATAACGACGAAATTCATAGGCAATCGACTTGGAGCCAGCACCCGACTACCCTCCGCATTTGAGCGAAATCGGTCCATTAGGAACTGAGAAATCGTTGTTTCATTAAATTCTCGGTTGCGCATGCGCCGCGCTACCATTGGTCCGACGGCGATGTAATTCATAGGGGACCGTCTAGGGGCTAACCCGCAGAAAGTCCTTGCCACATGGTTTTATTATTCTATTGGACATACCTGAAGAAATACTGGCTGCGTTTATTTGTTGTTTCTTTCATGTGCAATAACTGAAATAGCTATTTTTATGGTTTCCATCGATTTTGCCCCCCCCCCCCCCCTCTAAACACGAATTAGGCTCATATTTTTGACAAATTATCTTTTATCATTGATAGTGCCGTTCAACTGTTTTGATTCACCTGTTAATACTACTTTTAGTGTTATACAAATTTATGGTGATTTCAGACAATTTCCCAGGTTTTCGACTCATAAAAAACGAATTTTGGGAGCTGAAACTTCGTTAGAACCTCAATTCTTCACTGTTTGGTCAAAATCAACTTCATATTTCAGTCGGCCAAAATCAAAACGCATCCTATCCACTTTTTGAAGAAAAAACAATAGATACTGGGTGTTTCTTATGGGAAACTTCACGGCGAATCCAGTGGTATAGTCATTTGGAACCAGAAATTATTCCTTTAGAAAAATGGCCCCAAGTGGCCCGGCGACCAGTCAAGGAGCACTATTCAGACTGAAACCCTTACCTACCAGCTCTGTTAGTATGTTCGAGCTATTTTGATATTATATCCATTAATTTGAATGAAATACGCTTTTTTAATTTTAAAATTAGGGTGAATAGTTTTTGAAACTACTGAAATAGCAAAATGGACGTTGCTATTTCACACATGGACGCCTATTGAATACATAGGTGTATTATTCACAGAATAATAAACGAAAATAGGACCATAATTTCCTATAGTTTTGCCCGGGACAAGAAATTGATCACAGAGATACGGATTCAAAATTGTTCAGAAAGTTTTGAAACCCAAAAAGCAATTTTTTTTTTTTTTTTTACTTGCACGAATATAAGGCCTACCTTCGCACTACCTTCGGTAGTGAGGAAGCAAAATGTACAGATATTTTAACATAGACAGACATTTTAACACCAAACTCACGACCATGTCGTGCGCTTCCTTTCGTAATATACCTACTTACTACGAAGGTACGTACTGATACTGACATTTCTTTTTTTAAAGGTAGAACATCGGTAGAACGAAATTAATACCTCATTCAACTAATTCTCGTTCCGTGTTAAATGTGGTCAGTAACTTTTATGACTGGTAGGTACCTGTATTATTATATCGTAAAACGATAAATAGAGAGATTTTTGAAGGCTTTTACCCGGGCTTCGTCTAGGTCATGTTTCAGCTTCCTTTTGCCATCATTGCCCATCAATGATGACATGTAATAACTAAGTAACTAACGTCTGATTCGTGATGGGTAACGCTGGTTGTGTGAATGCTACATCTTATGAGCTTATGCACCACGTAATACAATCCTCTCTTTTTAATTTCCTCGCTCAAACGAAAGTAATGTGATGCCTCGCTCCTGATGTTTGTAATTCCGTTTATGCGGTATGTAGCTACCCTCAATCGGATCAACTCTGGGGCCATAAGTACCTAGCCATTTATTCCAAAATTTCGCCCATTAAATTCAGCCCTTTTGAATTATTAAGGCTCAGGCAGTTAGTGCTAAGTACCAGGTAGTCTTAGTACATCGCTGAAAAATAAGCGAATAGAGTATAGAATAAGAATATGATCGAGTTGATGAAACTCGATCATATTCGTTATTATGGAAACTAGGATTTCAAAATGATTCATTAAAAACTTGAAAAAGGACGGTACCTAGGTACTTCTAGCGTTCACTATGTTTCTGTGGGCAGATAGACATAACGAAACGATGAAGATCTTTTTCGACTTCTGTGAAGGTAGGCACGGCTCTACTACGTCACTCAAAATACCCGAACCACCAAAAAATGGAGATTAGCCACTGTATCTAGAAAGCAAATAGGAATATTACAGGGAAAATGAGAACGTTGTGATATTCAGTAATATACTCGTAATTCTGTACTTTCATCTGCAAACTAAGAGTGCGCACTTCACATTTTTAAATCTACACCAACCTAGTATGCTGTAATAGGTATTAACACAGTAAGACATTCTTTTTCTTTATGCAATTTTAAGTAATATTCTAACGTTCAATCTCATTCACAAATTCCATTATCATATTTATATAATATGATTGTATAAATTAGGCTTCATGAACACACAATTTTTTTTTTTACGTTCGCCGTTTTATAACATTATTTTTTACGAAAGATTAAACATTCCCAGATGAACATTCATTTTACAACTGATATAATATATAAAGTAATCTACCAATATCCATAGCTGTAGTTTCTTATTAACAATCTGAATATAGTACAAATATCAACTATTCTAATCACATAGAACGCATCATCATTGTGTGTAATGGTCTGTTGATTACGAGAAGACTATGGTTCCAAATCACGAATAACAAGCGACTTTTGAAATACTTTTATCTAAATCAATAAATTCGAAAATAATATCGATAATTGCTATTAATTTGGGGTATTTTTTCCAGCTGGCAGTATTAGTCGGGTGCATAGCTATTCGTTCCCGAGACCGGAAGGCAGCTATGGTCATAAAACTGCGTGCTCAATTCAGTCCTGTTCCCTTCTAAATAGCCAGATTTTGAGGGCGGGACGTCCTGATGGTAGGTTTTCTTGTTGCGATAGTGATTTTGTGGTTGTTCATGTCAAAATTTTCATGGCTTCCCATACGAATGCGTATCTTCTGCTCGCCACTGTTCTGTAACTGGTCGACGTGAGTCGTTGTGAAATGTTGAGTGAACGGGGTAAGTTGATGAAAGTGATGAATGGCTTCAAATATAGGTACCTACCTCTAAAGAAAAACGGAATTATTGAAAAATAGTCTATTTCCACTAATATAACTTAGATCACTTGCGTGTACTGATGATGGTGTAACATCCGAAACCGGTCTACAATTTTTATTTTACGTGGAAATAGACTATTTCTATTTTTATCCTGTAGTTTTTTTATTTCCACTAATACACGAAAAAACGCGAAAAATACGCTTACGGCATTTTTCGCGTTTTTTCGTGTATTAGTGGAAAGATACTATTTTTCAATAACTCCGTTTTTCTTTGAAGTGGGTTTCCACGATTTCTTCGCGAGTGGTTTAGTTCGTATAGATACCCCTATTCATAAGTGGCTGATTACGCAGAGACGATGAAAATATAACGAGGAAATTACATTTCTGAAGAATATAGACGGGGAGTTTTTCCATACATCCACTTTTACTAGTAGTTCCTTATATTCTATAATTTAAATATCGCGACTTATAAAAACTCTGCTCCTCCTGACCCCGGATGATGCCTATTTACTTACTTCGGAGGACACTATGAAGTATAGTACATACTGTGAAATGGGGAACTCCACGGAGGTGGTGGAACGGGAGCGAAGGGGGAACCCCCTCTCTAGAAGCTGTATATATGTGGGGTAAGCCAAGGAGTTATTTCCGTAACGCTTTTTTTGTGACGCGTGACTTTTTCTTGTTATCGCAGGAGCTAAAAATGCCAAAATATACGTAGGTATGATAATAGTAACTCAAAATGAGCAGGGAACGAATTGACACTGTTGAAAAAGGAGTGTTCCTTATTTCATGGAACGAATAAGCAATGTCGAGTTTAGGAAACGGGACTGAATTGTTATTGAGTGTTCTCGGGGGGACGCAGTGAATTGCGGACGTAAGTTGTTAATCCCTGAAAGTAAACATTAAAAATCGGACGGTGTTTTTATGAAACATGTACGTTAAAATGCGGACGAGTCTGTCCTGTCAGTTTCCCACACTTGTTCAAACAACCTGACTGAACGCATTTTACCTACGCTCATCAGCTGAATCAGAGATTCCATGAGGTGATAAGTTGTGTTTGTAGGTTGGCCTTTTAATTTTGACACTCAATTCCACTAATCTATTCAGAAGTCCCAAACAACCTGCTCATTCACGGGATAGTTTCTGGGATTGTTTATCTGTTTTGAGATGCGAGCGCTAGCGAGCATCCAGATCGCTTGACAACGACATTAAGTTGATCTATTTCATTCCTTGTGCATAAATGCATCTGAACATTATACATCCTTGCCCACCTTTTCTGAAACATTTTCTGTCCGCATTTTACTAGTACAGAATTGTCCGCATTTCACCTATGCGAAACCAACCTCCAGCGAGCTCAACGGATTAACTTGTCCGCATTTTACCTACGCTCTTCTCGGGAACGAACTGAAGGGAACCCTACTAGTCTGACGAGAAACAATGCCTGAATGCAACGTCTACTTCAGCGAGACAACGATAAAAATGTTGAAATTTAGATAGGTTGTAAACAACACATAATAATTTTATGTTATATTTTATAACATATTATTCGAGGGGAATGATTATGATTAGAACCGTTTCTAAACTTTTAAAGGTGGGCCACCATGGTCTATATAGTAATAAACGACCAATCGCTATGGTTCAAGGTCTAAGATCAGATTTTACGTATATTATATTATTTTTACCACAAAAAAATTGTTCGTAATAATTATCTAGAAAATTTACGCCATAATTATGATGAGTCACACACTAAATATTTTGAAAAACTCGATACTGAAGTAATAAATCACAATTGAATTAAATATCTCGTTGACAGCGTTTGATTGAAGCAAAATACCTAACTCTGATTCAAATCCAAAAATCCAATTCTAACTCTTCTCTACTTGATTGTTGACGTTTATTTAGTTATAACAATCTACTTATGGAATTTTTGAAATTTCTATATTTTATCTGCCATAAAAACCCCATTAAAAATACTTTCCATTGAACAGATCACATAAAATTTGTTGATAATTTCAATTAATTCAATAACTGTATAACAAATAGGATAAACGTTCATTACTTTTGATAACCATTTCAATGTATCGAGACCGATTTAAAACTAAATACCAGATAATAAAATGTTTTTAATGATCAACGACGTAATAAAAGCGATTCAATAACAAGAAAAATAGCAGTTCCCATACCACGACATGAATCTTGACGATGATAAAATTTAAATGCTAAGATCACAATATATAATTTATGTATTTCGACCTAACCGTTCGTTGTCATATGGCAAACATTGACTCCTCGGGCTCTCTAACCACTCGTCTGTACAATTTTTTGACTCTTCGTTAGAACGCACAGACTCTTCGTCAAAACGGATCGATTCTTCGAATGTAAATGCAAGCGACGCTTATCAAGAAAAGTCCACAAAGAAAGCACATCGATGACCCGTAATGACGTTTTGTCTAAAAGTGAGCTATTCCTTTACTACAGCTGATATGCATACACATTTTTGCGTTGGTTCACGATCCCCTTCAAAGGACGCTTTATCTACCATCAGACGAATACTAGTTAGGTACCTACTCGTAAATACTTTTAAGTACTAACCAAAATGATGAGGAATATTCAAAACCGATGCTACTAGAATAATCGTCTGCTGAAGTACTCATTAATTATATCTCAATTATTCATAATATAGGTAGTCTTTCGAGTATGTAACAAACATGTTCCTTGTGTGCAAATTTATATTTGATTTCATTTTACCTGGTGCAGTGTTATCCAGAATGATCCAGAACAACCAGATTTCCACGATGTTCGATATTATTCAGCCCTGTTGTGATTCATAGGGGCCTGGTGATGACGATGAGCGTCCAGCCGGAGAACAGGAGCCGTCTTACTTGCGCTTCGTCGTAGCAAAAGTTGGAGGGTCGAGTTGGGTTGGGGCCTCCGCTCAACTAATGTACTTGTCTAAAGAGAGTTGATTAAAGGCTTTTATATATTTTTAAATGCGAGCGTCAATGAGCACCCAGACCACTCATCTAAGCTGAAGGGTGAATTGAACACTCGCAAGTTTGCTCTTACGATGAAGCGCACACCTACGTAGCTTGGCTCCAGTTCTCCCACGCTCCTTGCCGTAACATGTCATGTTACAAACTCATCATTAAAGTAAACAAATTTAAGTGTTGGCGCCGTAGTGGAAATTGAAAATGTAAGAGCTAAATTACTATGAAATTCCCAACCGGGATGCCATATGGCAACAAAGGTAAGCGCTATTATAGCACAATCTAAAAGTAAATATTTAGGATCTACGACAAGAATACCAGTAGATCCTTAATTCTGAAAGTCACAAAAATATTGTAAAAGGTACCCGTATTAACAAATTTGTACGGAATAGAAAGATAAAATACCTACTAAAGCAACTACGCTAGATACAAACTGTGGTCCAATGTTTTGATGTAAAATAATATTTGCACGAATGAAAAATAAAACCTTACATTTATGTTTACAGTACTGGTACATATTGAGGAGGAATGGGGTATTCCCACTTACCGCAGGCTCAACATTTCATAAAATATTTTTGGTAAAAAGTAGGTACTTATTACAAAAAGTTAAAAGAGTAACAGATACCTCTGCACTATAGAGATATAATTACCCTGTGAACACCACGAAAACGTAATTTTTACCTAATAAATATCGTTATCAATATGGAGAAAGAGGATAAATTTTGGTGTCTAACAAATAAATCGACTAGATTGTAAGGGCATTGGGGTTTGGAACACGAAGAATTTTGGGGCTGGTGGTTCGAAGTACTACGGGAAAGTAGATAACATAATGGGATACCCCTTTAAAGCGACATCGCAATTTGACATCGCTCTTCGAATGTCTAGTACATATACAATGTCAGATAATTAAGAGCATTTAAAAATGAAACATAATGCTTACAACTATTAGGGTAGGTAGGTAGGGAGGGTAGAAGGGGGCAAACAGAAGAAGCTTTTCCTAAAATGACGGCAACCTGATAGTTTTAATGTTATTAATTTAATTAATTATTTATTATAATATAATTAAATTTATTATAATATAAGTAAATTTATTATAATATAATTAAATTTATTATAATATAATTAAATTTATTATAATATAATTAAATTTATTATAATATAATTAAATTTATTATAACATAATTATTAATTATATTAATTTAATTTTATATTTTTCAGTGTGTTGTAAACAACTTGAAAAGGAAGAGTTTCGAATCAAAATCTAGAACAGTTGTCACCGTTCCATCATGTGTGAAGGAAAGTTGCAGCATTGCTTATGATGATGAACCAAAATATATTTTTGCGGTGGATATTAGTACTCTAGTCGCCATCTTCGCAATTTCTTTTGATTTTGGCCAGATGTAAGCTCAAATATATTGTACCTTGGGGGATAAACTCATTAACAATAATTTAAATAAGGTCTGAATACTTTTGGTCGAGGAAGGAAGATGACCCGCGATTTGAGTGAATAAGTTAGATTGATACAGAAGGCTGGTGGGTGTCATTGGCGTGAAAATACCAGCACCTGCAAGTCAGACGTCTTTATGTTACGTTATTTATACTCGAAGCTGGTGATAATCAAGCCAGGTAGAAGGTACATTTACTTGCACAGCATTGCGAGAACGCCCCAGTTTTGGGACCCTATCAGCATCTACTTTGCTAGATTTGTATGGTGATTGTGATCAGTTAACACGTCATGATTTCTGTTGTCGCGTTTCTTCATGGCATATTATTATACAAACATACCTTGACATAAACGACGACTTTACCCAATGGTCTGGTGGGCCACCGAGTCGACCAATACTGGAAAAGTACGGGTGAATCGAATCTTCCCCGACCAGAGACCACGATCAATAATTTTCGTTCGTTTCTCACAATAATGAATTTTCTAAAACGCGTCCGCCAAATCCCATCAAAAGGCCGTCTTTTGAATGCGAAACGAAATAAACGTGCTATATTTGCGAATCGCTTACAAAGGGTTTTTGCTCTACCAAGAAGTGCCGGAGGCGGATTTGCTCCCACCAGTTGCCTCTGACCATTAAATGCGTAGAATTCGAGATGGCCATTAGCATAAACTCCTGAAGCATAACCAAAGCAGTTCCCGTTTTATGTAGATCATCTAAAAATCCCTGAGAACCAGCATTTGGAAGGGTAGATTACCTAACTCTGGTTTGCAAAATTCCTCATTGTTTCCATTTATATTTTGTATTGTTCTGCATAATCTTGCCAATAAATTGTCGAATGGTTTTCCGCATAATCATTCAAGATTTCCTGGTTTTAACTCCAGAAACCGGGCAGAAAACCCCGCTAATGATTAGGCTTTGTAGGTTCTACAGCTTCCATTGGCACGTCAACTTGTATTGGGGCGTCAATAAACGCGATGAATAACATCAGATTTTAATACGAATATCCAGAAAGAAAGGGAAAAGAAAGAAGCCAGAACCGCTGAAGAAAGTGACAGTACCGTTAACACGTTCTCCATAGTATAACAATATGCTGCGGTTACATCAGGGCGCGGTTGAAGTACCTGCTTATAGTTCAGTGGTTATTTCGAGGTGTGTGGCTCGTAACACGAAGTGCGCCATTTCAAATAAATCTATCTGATCAATTACTCCAAACTCATTCTGAATTTTTCTCATTGAAAATATACACTGAATTGCATTTTTGAGAAAATGTAGTTGAGAATAATTGCATTTTTGAGAAAATATAAATGAGAAGAATTGTATTTTTGATAAAATATAAATGGAAGAATTGTATTTTTCTCACTGAAAATACAACATTTTCCTACATTTTGGGCCTAAGGAATCAATAGGTTAGGTTGTGAACTTCGTGCCGGAATAACACATGATTATTTCAGAACACGAAATGAGTCATTTCTCAAACCAGACACAATGAACTTACTAAAAAAATAATATTGAACACCAAATTCGCAATCCTATCTTTTTCCGTACCTACCTACCTATCTAATTTAAAAGTAAATTGTAACTGAAAAAAATTAATTTTCTCTGACAGTAAAACAATAGTTTCATCAACACTTTTTACTATAATTTGATTTTCGATAAACAATACGCTACTGAAGCAATTTTTCTATGAGTGATTGTTCTGAATCATTGGACAACAATATGAAGCCTGCACACGAGAAATTTATAATTTAAAATTCTGGCATAGAAATATCTTTTGGATAGTGACCATTATTATTTTAGATTTTGAACTCCTTCCGTTCTATCAACTTTCTATCAAATTAATAATATTTCAATAATTTTTCTTAAAGAGATCCTATCCCACCTACTTGTGGAGTTTGAAATGCAAGAATGAAGCGAATATTGAGTTGAGGGCAAGAACAACAGCTAAACAGCGTAGCTGCATAAAGTGGTCCAACAATACCGAAGCTACGATAATATTTGTTACATACAATTATTTGTTTTACGTGCCAATCCCTACCTACTTCAAGAATAATAATGCCCGTATTTATACAATTTCCTTAACAAAAATCGAAGAGACTAGTGATTATTTACAAAGACAACTTGTTCCGTTCAGATTATCATAACATTCATTTGAAGACTCTTTAAAACCCTACGTTCGGCACAAACAAGCCTAAGATTATGCTTGAAGTTGAAATGCAGTCAGAAATTGATAAAATATATTTTTCTTTCAACGTATTTTATTTTTTATACATAGACCGTAACCAATTAGAAATGCGACGAAAAAATAGTATTCGGCCGACATAGAAATGAAATAGCTTTATCATAGAAATTTCAAGAAGTTTTCATATCAGAGAAAATTGATCTCCAAAAGCTGGATGTTACAGATTGGTCGTTGACAAACGTTTACAAGTTTGAAATGATAAAAATTGTTGTGCATCAAGAACAATAAATAACTGAAGGAGGTACGAGTAGTAGTTCCTCGTAGCTTTTTCATTTTTTATTTATTTTTACCTAAAGTTGTGTTTTCATCATAACATTCTTGTTGGCAATTGTAATACTGACGGTAATATTTTGTGGGAAGCATTATCAGGTTTTTTACCAGGTCGAACGATGTCGTGTATGAACGTGCGACGCCGTACAGCGTGCAGAATGTAGGGCCAAATTTGAATTAATGGGTTATTCAAAATCATCAGTACATGTTTTTAGGAATCGGATTTTCAAGCATCCCGACATGAATAGTTTTGGTGCTGAATTTTTTTGAGGAATGCGTGCAAATGTGGGCCCCCAATTCTTGAATATGCAATGCAATGCTTTCAACAAATTCAAGACTTGGACATAATCCACAAGTGAGGCAAATGCACTAAATGGAGGTGAACAGACTTTTAAGAGTACCTTTTCCGTTCAGAATTATGGGTTTTCAAAAAAGTTTTAAATTGCTAGTTTAAATCTTGTTGAACAAGCTGTAAATCGGGCGATGATGGCACGAAACTTTCAGTAATTCCTATTTCTTCCTCTCATTGAGAGAATCGTAGCTGTTCTTAGGAATCCTGCTTAAACCACGAACACCAGTGCGATTGAAACCAAAATAGCAGTTTTTTCTTTTTTTTTGGGCCACCAGCTCAAGTCAGCCTCATCCTACTGATGATCAGTTGGTAATCGTGTGCCTCTAAAATGCGAGCACGTAAGGGAAAACTGAGGATTTCACCTTTCACAAGTGGCTGCACACTATACAAATAACCCAAGACCCACATTAAGGTCTCAGACCTGCACAGATAGTAAAAGGTGACATCACAGAAAACGTTAAAATAATCTCACGCTGTTGAGACACTTTTCAGCTTGCTTCATGGCTCTCTTGTAAATAATCAAATCTTATACTCGTATATAAGATTTTAGATAATTAATTACACTTAACAGCCGACCCCTCTCTAGATCCCTTCAAACTTCAACCCTTAGGTCTTTTACGTACAATAACTTATTTTGGACCTTTTCCTCTAAGATATGCAAACACAGTGATTTTTATCAACGCATTTTTTAAAATTATAATTTATTGCCCTATCTTGTCAAGCGGACCGATTCATTTTGATTGCTATTCTGAAAACCGATTCAGCACTGGTTATGATGAACGTTGTTCATTTTATTCCCCATTAAACTCACAGTTTTCGAGCCATTTTTTTCATTACAACTCGATCAAATCCGTTAATCAGAAGATTGTGTTGAAACATTTAAATGTTTGTTAAGTACTGCTTTGCTGTAAGGCATGCATTTCATACATACTTAGTAACTCTTCCCTTATTTATGGCGAAGTTTGAAGAAAACTATTTCAACTCTAAAGAAAAAAATCATGTGTACTGTCATGTTCATGTTGTTTAGTGATATTTCCGGATGTTTATTTGGTAGTTTAGTCGCGCACGAATACAAACTCGTTGTAGTGATTCCACCGGTTCTCTTCCTGGTCGACTCCGGGCTTGAGGTCTGCAGCTGCCATTCCGGCTGTTCCTGAGCCGCAGCTTCCCGTCATTCTGAAACCGTTTTCTTGGAGTTGGTCGAAGGCCTGTTCAATGCTGCTGTGCTTCAAGAAGAAACGCGCTGTGTACCTGAATATTAAATAAGTTGAATTATTGTTTCGAAAATACATTATAGATCTAAGTGCAGGGGTTCACAGTGAAACGCTGTGTATCCTCTATCACTGTCAAAATGTGTATAAGTTTGTAGCCAGTATATCTACCTAACTGAATATGGAAATGAAAAATTGTTGTCTGGCTCCGATTTGAAATTTGTTGATTTACACTTCAAGGTAAGGACCAAACAACAACTCGATCTGTCTAAAGCAGACCACGCACGATCAATATTATTGTCAATATTCATAAGTATTGTCAAGAATATTGATCGTGTGCGGGCGCGAAAATGGATTGAAGGCCGATATGAAGAAGAGAATATTGACGATATCCGGATTTTCTGTTCTTCGGTCGTCAATATCGGAAAGTGGAGGGGATATTGTCAATATTATTGACCGTGTGCGGGTGAACGTCAATATTTTCATCAACCCTCAGTTCGCCTCGAATCGAAACGCGATGAAGGTGGTCTGAGCAACAGGTTGTTTTTCGGTTTCACATTTTACATTCAATGCGTACCTACTAATTTACTCCCTATGATCATGGAAATTCGCTATAGTTAACAAATCTCCTTATTTTAATTTTAAACATAAATAAATAACCATGACTATGAAAAACTTAGTCTTGTAATACATATATCAGCGCTTCACAAGTTTTGACGACGATTCCCGTATGGTTCTCGGCGACATGATAACTGAGAACTTCAGGTCTTCAAAAGTCCTTCCGGTAGCCAGATATCGGAGAGTCATCTCTCATCAGCAGAGATACAATCTCTCATGTTCGTATCATTTCGTTTTACAATGGTAGAACCAACCCACCTTCTGGAAACTGTCTTCGCCCATCCTGAAATAATTCTTGTAGTCATCTTCATCGGTGGAGCTGATTTGTTTTAACAAAACCAGATGATTGTACTCCTTTCTCTTCTTGAGCCACTCCCTCATCCAGCGTTTTCTTGTTGTTCGATGGTTTGCCATTCCCATTGCCATAAATATGGCAATGCATGCTTTTTTACGGTTGTCCATTACAAGTAAAACCAGTAAACACCAATAAACCAGAAAATCCACGCAGCTATCACCCTGCTCGTTCGCGGCAGAAAAAGGAACTGAGAACATTTATTGACTGAATTATTTTCAATATTATTGATCGTGTGCGGTGGGGCAGTATTGATAGCTGTATTGACAATACTGATATTGGCAATAATATTGATCGTGTGCGGTCTGCTTAACTCAAAGTGTACACTGAGGACGCACCATGCCAACTCACTACAGGTGAGACTCTCTCAGCTTTTTGCAGTTTGTAAGTGGGCAGTCGGTGGGGAAGGCTACGAGATAGTGGGGGTGGTCAGGTTCAAATTCACCCATACAGTATTGTACTCCTAGGCACCTATGTACTTTTATACTTCTAGGAACACTGATTGAGACAAAGCTGGCTTTCGGGAAGCCATAAAATTTAAAAAAGATATTAGAATAAAATATTAGGCCGGCAATAAATTAATTGTTATAGTAGGGAAAAGCTTGTTTAAATTACGTATGGTTTTGCAAACTTGGTCTGAGATACTTTTCGTGTAGGTTCACTGTATCTCAAAGTAATTTAGGATATTTGCAGCTAGGTATAGTAGTGGTGCCTCTATATTATGCGTCTACTGGTGGTAAGTGAGGGCGATGAGGATGTTTAGGTACTAGGTCATCATTACCTAGAATAATACCTATTTGAGTACCTATATTATAATTCTGAAATGCATTAGTGGCCTAGAACTTAGTTGGACTGTTCGCGGACCCAGATCTGAGCCAGTTGCCGACTATCCTCTACTCTGAGGCCCGATTCGTAGGTTTTTCTTAAAGGAAACGTTAGTACATGCGCAGACAAAGGCAAAATTTCTCAACAAATTACCCTTCGATCGTTTTCGAAACCGTCATCATTCTCTACATGACTTCTTCATACGTATAAAGTAGGCGCCTCTCTTTTTCCTCGGCCTCGTTGGGGCTTTTATATCCCGTCGCTCAAAGAAAAAAAAAACCTTCGGAGCGAAAAACAAAAGAGCGAACGAAACATCTTCAATTGATCGGAAAGTGATTGCTACGCCCCTCACTCGTAAAAAGAACGAGGGAAGTTTAATCAACCTATTTCAAACCAAAGGTCAAAGCTGTATGAAGGGAGGACAAAGAAAAGGCGGGAAGAGTTTGGAGAAGGTCACCGAGTGACGAGGGAGGGCTAAGGGTTGTTCTCCTGTAGACTCCATGTAGAGGAGGTCTATAGGCGTTTCAGGTCCTGGCAAAGCTGGGAAGGTCGAGTGTTAGAGAGTGAATAACTCCTCCATCATCCAAATCTATTGAGTTGCATTTTACATTGAGCTCCTTTCAATTACCATTATAAGGTACATGCGTATAAGTTATACTTTCTTTTTTTTTTCTTTTTTTTTTACAACGCCGAGACGCTTGGCTCTGGTGCCAAGTCGTCAAGAGGTCTCTAGCAGCCCAATATTGTTTCGCTGACTTTGTCCAGCGGTCGTCTACGTCAGTAAAAGATCTTCTTGTGTCTGCCAAAGCAGGACACGTGTCAATGTGAGAAGGCGTCATCTCGACGCCCAATGGGCAGAGAGGGCAAAGAGGACTCTCTGCAAGTCCAATCCGGTGCAGGTGCGACTGCAGATAATCGTGGCCTGTCGCAAGGCGGAAGGCTGCCACGTAGACATCACGGGGCTTGTCTGGCGGTGGGCGATTGGTAGGGAGGAGCACGGAAGACCACGACTTTTCCCGACAGCGCTCTGTCTGATCTCTCTTGACAGCATCCAACACCTTCCTCTTGATCTGGGTCCGAGCGGCACCGTAAGAGACAGGCTTTTCAATTTGGGGCATCCTGAAGCCCAGCCTCGACAGAGCATCAGCTCGCTCGTTCCCAGGTATTGCGCAGTGGGACCCACTGGAGCACTATTTCCTTGCCCGCTGCCAGCTGGTTGTGTATAAGCTGGCGGCACTCCATGACGTCAGCAGAATCGGTCGGAGCAAGGGAGGCAACGTTATACGTAAAGTATGTTTTTGTAATATTTTGCTCCCTCTCTACTGAAGCTAGAGAAGTCTTGTGTTCTTGCAGGATCGCAGTCATTCAAATAAAAAACGCGTGGCGAGATTCTGATTTTGGAGGACAACAATTTTACATTTCCAGAAGTGACAGCAAGCTTCCTCTACATTGTAGGTATCCTTTCGCAACGATTTACAGACAAACATAGATGATTTCGGAGTAAATCAATAATGATTTTCTTCCCACAGTAAGTGATCACAAAGCTTCCGCTATCATCACAGACTCAGAATCAACAGAATCAATGGATAGTGGGCGCAATATGCAGGTATCTACTCCTGTTCCGACACATAGATATGGACTCCGAAATGATTGGGTAACATATAAATTTGGCCCTTCAGAGTATACCAACGCCACGTGCTTGTGATACATAGATGTTATACAACTGTGTACAAGCAACTTGAAGCTGTACGGATGCCTATAAAACAAGACTGCAGCAACGTGTGTTTGCGAGCTATATCACTGCCCTGGGGATTAATATTAACCTGACTAAGGCCCTGGAGCCATTAATTATACGAGATACATAATAGATCTAACGATATACACGTAGGCAGTGAAAAGGAACGATACAACAAAAGCATCACTTGTAGCCCTGACTTAGGTATATATATATATGTCGTTTTGTTGTTCAGAAAAAATGAAATGAGTAAGTAGGTACATGAAAGAAGGAAGTACAAGAAATGAATTGCAGTTAATGCGGTTTGTGAAACCAAGAAACCCTAGATTTAGAGGTTCTGTAGGTAATTTGTTAAAATCGGCCCTTGCTTAATTCATAGTTTTTGTATTTCATTCATGTAGCGTCGTTAATAAATGGTAAGGTAGCTCCAACAATACCAAAGTTAACGCGACGTGACCCGACTTTGCAAATGCAGGGAGGGCAGGCTTACCACAACAAAGCCAGAACCACAATACAATGATAAATAATTCGTCGAGTGCACACACTGTGAGCCCAAACCAGCCATTGCACCAGCCATTTGTGTTAACTAAAATACACTTCATCCTTTCTGACTCTTATATTCCGGTAAACCATATTAGGCAACATTTTTTCCATAATTATTTCTCTGGAATTTTACAACGAAAGCTTCTGAACTTCTCCTACCTAAGACCGCTTGTGTATTATGGGTACCAGAAGGGATTAAAATATCAGGTATTCGGAATGCTGTACAATCAGTGAAATGAGTAGGCACTACTTAGATTTCATTTGAAACGGAAATACAACGACACAACAAAATGGCTATGTTCTGACTAATCTTCCTTGCATGGCTGTAGACTTAGGGTGGGATTAATAGTCCGTACTTGAGGGGTCCGTACTTGAGATTTGAACGGGTCAGTTACTAAATTGGCCCGGGATCGGCCGTCAGTCGCCCTGAATTCTGGGTCACTAACAGAAAACCTACATTTTGAAACAAAATTCAACCATTTATTTGTCAACCGAAATTTAAATTGTCGTCAGTTATGAAATCTGCCCAGCTGACGCCGTCAGTCGTTGTACATTGTTATTTAGGGCTGCATGCTGGTCGTTTTGTAAAAAAAACTCCAGCCATTTATCTGTCGGTTAAATTAGATGCACAATTTAACCAAATTTGAACGCGTCAGTTACTAAATGGCCCGGGATCGGCCGTCAGTCGCCCTGAATTCTGGGTCACTAACAGAAAACCTACATTTTGAAACAAAATTCAACCATTTATCTCTCGGTTAAGTTTCGGTCAACCGAAATTTAAATTGTCGTCAGTTATGAAATCTGCCCAGCTGGCGCCGTCACGCGTTGTACAATGTTATTTAGGGCTGCATGCTGGTCGTTTTGAAAAAAACCCCAGCCGTTTATCTCTCGGTTAAATTAGATGCACAATTTAACCAAATTTGTACGCGTCAGTTACTAAATTGGCCCGGGATCGGTCGTCAGTCGCCCTGAACCCTAAACCAGTGATCAAAAACCTACATTTTGAAAGAAATTTCAACCATTTATCTTTCGGTTAAATGAGTAGCCAAAATTTTGAAAATTGAATTCAAAATTTCTATAATAATGCCCCGGGTAGGGAGTGGCTGACTCGCGGATCTCGTTTCAGGGCATCAAGCCCCTTCGATTTAGGGGGATTACAGCTATACGTCTTCCGGTTAAATTAGGAGGCCACTGGCTCTCTAACTATAGGTACCTTGAGTTATCAGTTTAGTCTTATCAGTTAGAGTCTTATCAGTTTAGCGTCGGTGTTTCATTGTTTATCAGTTCGTTTTCACTGTAGAGCCCCAATAACTTTCTTAAAATTACGAAATGCAGTTTAAATCTTATGGAAAGTGATTTTACCAAAATCAAATCCTCTAAGCCTTAAATGACATCTTAATTTGGGTCGAATCGTCTAACTGGATGTTTACATATGAATTTACATATGAAATATTCCAAGCATGCGCCGAGTCTATAGACGGCCTATTTACGGGTAAACCTGCGCATGTGCAGATCAAATTTTTCTTCTTCCAAAGGCCTTCAATCCGTTGACGAAATAAAGGCCAGAGTTTTACGAAAAGTCTCGAATACCTATGAGCTGTACAGACAGAAGTCGTGAACAAGTGAAATATGCCGGAATTCGAGGGAGAGTTCCAACAAGAAATAATATAGGCAATTACGAAGGGGTAGGTGTGCAGAGGCGATGTGGCCGTGACGTTGACATATTTATGTACCTGTCAGAGCAGAGATGATCAGGATCCCGACTCTCGTTGAGGGCTTCTCCGAAAACGGTCCTGCAAATGGCAACCCTTCCGCACACGAGGATGCGACTGATCTTCCTGAACTTGACGTCTGTGAGACCGTCTCGCCCGAACTGGAAGCTTCCCCTGTTGGAAAAAGCAATCAGGTACTCGGTAATGTGAATTTCTCCGAGTGGAACATGAAGCCAACCGTTGGAATGCAATGGGTCGAATGAATAAAATACCTACTGAAATGATCTCTACTCTGGGGTGAAGGCGATTCACCTCGTGCTGTTCATTAGTGTACCTACACAAGTACGAAATTACTGTCAGGAACTGTTTTGGGAAGTAACTGGGCACGAAATCGCCATGTTGTCGAATACCTAAAAACAGTTATTCGGCTAAAGATCGGGTGCATACAGACGCCAAAACGTGCCTACACCTAAACAGAATGATCAACAACTAAACAGGATCACGCATTAACTATTTTCAAAACTGCAATATATTTCAAAAATCTATAGGCAGTATATGTCCACTTTTTTAAATTTCATAATAACGATTTTTCATTTTCAAATGTTTATTTTACACAAAGCACAAAAAATACAATATGACATTTCGACAAGAAAAAACGAGATGAAGCGCAAAACACCGTGGTTTTGTAAGTTGGACTACCTCTTATGAAACATTAAATTCACGCTGAACCACGAGGCAAAACCTATTTTCCGAAACGCTCCCGTGCTACCAAAATGTTATAACAATTAGCTGAATAAGAAGCCTGCATTAATCACAAATGAACACTGGAAAAGTTACAGAAACGAGACATTACCGAGAGATTTGGATTGAAAAAATACATCATATCGTGGGGTTAGTGCGAAAACTACCCAAGTCCACTTTTTCATTTTTGTGGAAAACACAAATTTAAATTTTGTGGTTGTCGGAAAAATCGAATATATGGAATTATTTCATGTACCATGGTTCATAACATTCCTTACTATATACAATACTATATTCTGCAATACATTTGTTTAAACTTTGCTGTTACATGACATTATTACATGAAAAACGGTAGGTCCGGCTGGACTTGGGTACCTCACTTTCTCAAAATCTTGGACTTGGGTATTTTTTACCGTTCGTTGCAAAATATAGAAAAAAGCCAATGATTAAATTTTCAAACAAAATATTCACGTAATAAGTAGTTTAATACATTAAGAAACCCTGGGATTTAGTGTTTTGTAATTTTAGAATATGGAAATACGATGTACCAACCTGTAATACATGAAGAAGTGTCAAGACCATTAAGAAATTATAGCATGAATTAATGTGGAATGTATCGAAATATTTTTGCTATGTATCGAGGGGGAAAAATGATTTGACTGACCTGTAGCCGACTGTGATGTACCCGCAATTTTTCTTCTGCCCTTCGAGAGAGTCCGCCATGGTGGTGAGGCCATAATGAAGGGCTTCCCTCTTCAAGCGTTCTTTCTCCCTGAAGCAATCCGGAAGTACCAAGCTTCCGCTCCTCAGGTAGTCCAAAACATATCTAGAACAAAATATTCGAATATTTAAAATAATAATATGGATAACCATACCTATACGGTAAATAAATAAATGAGTTCGTTTTAATGAGGTATGTACCTAGGTATTATAGATATAGGTAGCGGAAATAAAAGTAGATGATATGCATGCGTAGTGTACTCAATATTCCTCTTGACACGTTTTGTTGAGTGGATTATAATTCATATACTGAGAAGTTATTGGATGATGTCTCTCAATAATCGTTTTAGTAAATACACGTCGTTTATCAAGCAACAAAATTTACATTAGGGATCTGCACTCATATCAGGTGATTTCGGTTCATATGGGTAAGTTCAATCGCCCTGTGATGCCTGACATTGAGCTTCATGTTAATGTTTCAAAATGGAAATATGTCAGAAACATAGGAAATCACTGCATACGATACCTACACAGGGTACGCTGAAAATCGAGAAAGTTTGTCGTGGACGTCCCGAGCTTAAAACCTCAGATTTTGACTCATGTTTCCAGTTATAATTAGGTCGTAGTCAATAATATTGGTAAATCATGGAGAAAAAACGCTGCAAAGTCCTTGCCACATGGGTTTATTATTCTATTGGACATACGTACAGAAATGTCGGCTGTTCACTTATTGTTTCTTTCATGCGTAATAATTGAAATAGCTATTTCTGATGGTTTCCACCAATTTTGGCCTCTAATACACGAATTAGGTACGCACTTTTTTTTCAAATTATCTTTTGATCATTGGTAGTGCCATTTAATCATCTTGATCCACGTTTTGATACTACTTCTAGTGTTATTATACAAATTGATGGTGATTTCAGACGATTTCCCAGGTTTTTCACTCATAAAAAATCAATTTTGGGAGCCGAACATTTGGTAGAACTCAATTTTCCACTCTTTGGTTAAAATCGACTTCATATTCGGTCTTCTCGTCCCCAAAAACATGGAAAACGATATCTCAAAAGCTCATGTTACGAATATGTTACTAAAACACAAAACGTACCTATTTGTATACACATTTTCACTCATAACACCCTTGGGTATATTCCGATCAGGCTGCAAAATTTCGGGACACAACTAGTGATACGGCGGACCGCGGACGGCGTAGTACGGCGGACGGACATTGCATTTTTGGAATCTACGCGCCTTGAAACGGAAAAGAAAAATTTTGAGGGGGGGTGTTATAATTTTTTTTTTTTTTTGCTGAGCAAATACTTAGGTGTATTATTCACAGAATAATATACCAAAAACTATACCTACCTATATAATATGAAGAAGTACACGCCGTCGCTGTTTGATGAAATCTCTTATTGATGCTAACCTGGGTGAAAAGTTCCTTCAAGAATTCCTTCGTTGTGGATGATAGCATGGGATAAGGCACTGTTCCTTTTCGGTAGAACGGTACGACTGTACGATGAAGATATTCCTCTTCGAGAATGAACACACTGGACAGCAGGGCACAAAGTCGTTGAAATTAATCTTTGAAGTAAGATTACCACGGAAGTGAATTGCTTTACAAGTGCATTTGTTGGTGAGCACAAGGAAAATTTACTCCCGTAGCAAAGCACTCTCGTAGTAAAGATCGGCTGTAAGGATTTACTCTCGAAAGTAATTTTTCTGTGTCACTTCTCCTTCAGTTACTTGACCAGCTGGCGTGTTGATTTCACGCCGCAGGTGATTAAAGGCGGGATAAGATGTGGGAAAGGATAATTCTTGGTAACAATTTTATTGTTACCAAGGAGTGCTAAACGTTTTGCACACATTGCAATGGCGTATTTTCTCCTCGACAGTTCGTTAGAATTGATAAAACGCAGTGTGTGCCACCTGAAGATACCGGATACTGTACAACACGAGCTGTCGCGGTATCTGCACTGTGGAGAGCCCACAGATAGAGCACTCGGCTCCTGGTGTAAGAGCTCTCAAGTCCTTTGGGGAGTGGCCTCTTGCCAGGCCTCGACTTCCCTTACAAATTAACGGAGGGCGGCGGAGAAAAGGTGAAATTTTTTAAGGGCCTCCTGAACTCACTCGAGGGGTTACATTGCTTGAGTTCAAGTATTTGCTTAGTCGATTGCCGAGATTATGTGTCACCTCAAACACGTCTCGTGTTCAGTTCTATATTATAACGCTGCAAAGCCCTTGGCACATGGGTTTATCATTCTATTGGACCTACCTACGAAATGTTGGCTGTTCATTTATTGTTTCTCAAAAACGCGAACTGGGTTCTTAATTTTTTTTTTTTTTTTAAACAGATTATCTTAGATTATTGATAGCGCCATTTAATTGTCTTGATCCACCTGGTGATACTACCTCTAGTGTTATCATACGAACTTATGGTGATTTCAGACAATTACCCAGGGTTTTCACCCATATAAAATGAATATAGGGTGCTGAACCTTCGTTAAAACCTCAATTCTTCACTCTTTGGTATCTTCGGTCTGTCGCCCTAAAAAACTTGGAAAACGATACCGCGCAAGCTCATGTTCAGTAAAACCTCAAAAAAAAAACTCGAAAAACACTATTTTTACATCCATTTTTCCCCCATAACACCCCTGGCTGTATTCCGATCAGGCGGCCGAGCTTTGGAGCACAGCTAGGACCCAAATGTGTTCCGAAATTCGGACCCAAACTGTGGGCGGAAGAAACGATTTTAGACAACAATTTAACCTAAATTTAAGGCCGAAACTTGGTTAGAACCACAATTTTCCACTCTTTGGCCAAAATTGATTTCATATTCGGTCTCCTCGACCTTAAAACATGGAAAACGATCCTTCACCAGCTCATATTGCTAAAACACCAAAAAACCTTATTTTTACACCCATTTTTCACCCATAACACCCTTGGGTATATTGCAATCGGGCTGCAAAGTTTCGGAACACAACTAGGGCCCAAATGGGGTTAGGGGTTTTTCGGGACGAGAAGACCGAATATGAAGTCGATTTTGATCAAAGAGGGGAAAATGGAGGTTCTACCAAAGGTTCAGCTCCCTAAATTGATTTTTTATTAGTCAAAAACCTGGGAAATCGTCTGAAATCACCATAAATGTGTATAATAACACTAGAAAAAGTGTCAACACGTGAATCAAGACGATTACATGGCACTACCAGTGATCAAAGAAAATTTTAAAAAAAAGGAGCGTACCTAATTCGTGTTTTGGGGGCCAAAATTGGTGGAAACCATCAATTTCAATTATTTCACATGAATGAAACAATAAATGAACAGCCAACATTTCTGTACGTATGTCCAATAGAATAATAAACCCATGTGACAAGGACTTCGCAGCGTTTTGGTTTATTATTCTGTGAATAATAAATACATCTATGTATTCGCTCAGCAAAAGATTTTTATAACACCCCCTCAAAAATTTTTCTTTTACGTTTCAAGGTGCGTAGATTCCAAAAATGCAAGGTCTGTCCGCCGTACATCGTCCGCCGTATCATGCATATCTCCTTCAATTTCGGTCTAAAAAATTCGTTCTTTTGCACACATGCTCCATTTGGGCCCTAGTTGTGTTCCGAAACTTTGCAGCCCGATCGGAATATACCCAAGGGTGTTATAGGTGAAAAGGGGGGGAGGAACGGTTTTTTGGTGTTTTAGTAACATGAGCTTGCGAAGTATCTTTTTCTTTTTAGGACGAGGAGACCGAATATGAAGTCAATTTTGACCAAAGAGTGGAAAATCGAGGTTTAACGAAGTTTCAGCCTTAAATTTACGTTGATATTTGGCCTAAAATCGTCGTTCTTCCGCACTAAGTTTTGGACCCCATTTGGAAACACGTTTGGCACCTAGTTGTGCTCCGAAGCTCGGCAGCCCATTGAAAATACACTTGGGGGTGCGACGGTTGAAAAATGGGTGTAAAAATAGAGGTTTTCGAAGTTTTAGTGAACATGAGCTGGTGAGGTATCATTTTCGTGTTTTTTAGGGTGATAATTGAGGTTGTAACGAAGGTTCAGCTTCCAATATTCGTTTTTTTATGAGTCAAAACCTGGTAAATTGTCTGAAATTACCTTAAACTTGTATAATAGTACTAGAAGTAGTTTCAGCAGGTGAATCAAGACAATTATATGACACTATCAATGATCAAAGATAATTTGTCAAAAATAGGAGCTTATTTCGTGTTTTTGGAGGCCAAAATTGGTGGAAATCATCAGCAATAGCAATTTTAATAATTTCATATTTAAGAAACAATAAATGTATTTCCAGCATTTCTGTAGGTATGTCCAATAGAATAATAAACCCATGCGACAAGGACTTTGCAGCGTTTTGGAATCTACGCACCTTGAAACGGAAAAGAAAAAATTTTGAGGGGGTGTTATACACATTTTTTGCTGAGCAAACACATAGGTGTATTATTCACAGAATAATGAACTAAAAGAGCTTTGAATAACAAATATGATGTAAGATTCATTATTCAGATATTCCAGGATCCCTAGGAGGGCATGTAGAAATAACCATTTCCACGTATGAATCCATGAGTTTAATGCCATGTGAATTTATATTTGAGCATTATAGCTCTTCCTTTCCGCGAACCACCCCAGAGTCACTCATCTTCCATTAATTTCTTGTGTTCAAAAAGAGATGGCTAAACATTACGTACAGATTAGGGTGGATCCAAGATTTCCATGTATCATTATTTGTTGTTGAGCTTGATGCATAATGTGTAATTTTAAAAAAGTCGAACGAAAATTCCTCCTCGTAATTTTGAAGAGAAGTTCCCCAGAAACTTTCAGTAGCCAAATCCGATTGTTCTGACATTCTGAGGGACTATTTATGCTGCCCAACGAGCTTGATAGGTCATACCTGAAGTTTTCAGCAAAATCTGATTCGAATTGAGGAAGGATGTGGCAACGATTTACGGACAGACAGACGTATAGACACCGAATCAACTTTGTTCAACAAGCTATAAAACGTAAAACGCTTGATTTTTGATTTTGGCTACATAACAGCAGCTCTTAAAATGAAAACAAAGCTTCCGCTACCTTGGTCGACTAGGAAGCAAAAGTAGGTACCTACCAAGGAAATCAAAATAACCACCGTTCTTCAAATGAAATAATCACGGAACAACAAACATATATGTGATTATAATCAGCTGTTCGTATCAATGATATCTGGGCTCGCAGGCTGGCTCGTCAATAAATTCATGTACCCTTCTATTGAAACTTGAAAGTTTCAAGCTGCGGCGCTCTGAAAATTTCAAACCCTATTTGTAATCCCTTGGAGACCAACTAGACCCCGAATTTAATTAATTTTGGTTCGTGGTAAATGAGGAAAGTGCGAAGATAAAAAAAAGCAAACCATAAAACTTTGATGACAATTTTTTTCATGCTCGATTCTAAATGTCATTATTGACAATAATACGTAATAGAAAAATTTTACTCGGTATCCATTCTTAACTGGTGTGACACCAGAAACAGAAAGGCGTTTTCACTTCTTCTCGAAAAATGAATGCATGCCATTTCCACATCGACTGCCGGTGATGTGGTGCCCTGGGAAAGGAACACAATTTCCCACTCTCATTCTTCATTCCATCACCACTAGCCCGCTAGGCCTTGTTTACCCCCAGTCTCAGGCTCCCTACTCATCAAAAATTTCGCGAGTCATTTCCACAAAGGATGATTACTATGAGCTCCGGGACTTACTTCGGTATGGCAAAGTCCAAGGGCTTTTCATTCACGTGTCTACGATATCACAAGCAGTCAAATTTCAACAGTAAAAATTATTAGAGAATGAATTTTTTCACAACGCATTCTATGATTCGCTGATTTCAGTTTGTTATTTTCAATAATGAAAATGAAAATGAACCTTCATATCTGAAACTTAAATCGCGCATGCCGAAGCCGAAGTAGGTAAATAAATATACATTTTCTTCTTCTTCTTTTCCTAGGTTCCTTGAACGGACCGCAGCCATTGGGTTCACATATTACTGTTTTTCATGGAAGGTATACTTATATATAGGAGGGTATAGGTATACCCTCCTATGTTTCATCATATTTTAGTGTTGTACCTAGGCATGTTATATTTGAATATTATTTTGTGTGATGAAATGTGTAGTGAATAAGGATGAACAGACGAGGCCGAAAGTTAGCTTGAGAATGGTTATTTAATCATTGGCCCCTTGGCTCTTTATAGGCCCCTGACATGATCAGAGGAGGGTCGGGGGGTCCCCACTCTGAGATACAACATGTATGTACATTACAGTGGTTGTGGAGGAGCAGCCGATCACAACACTGCTCCCCCCAGAATTTAAGTAAGGCATTTAGTTAAATTTTGTTCTGTTGCGGTGGCGGTTGCCGGGCGTGGGAGGTGCGTGTGCTGGTTGCGGTGGTTCGCTGTGGCTGTCCAGGTCGGTGTCGTTGGGGGCGGTACGTTTGCGGCGTATGAAGAGCCAGGGTGTAGGTTGAGTGCGTGGGTACGGCCGCGGCGGCTGTTGTTGCGGGCGCCAGGTGCATGGGGTGCGGCGTTTTTGTGCTCGGGGGTCCCATGTGCGGCGGTAGAAGCACGAGCCGTTCGTCGCGCTGCGTGTGGTCGGTCGTGGCTGCGTCGGCGGTCGCTGTTGTCGTCTGTTCGAATCACACGAACCTCTTCGGTGACGGTAGCCACTCGAGGAGGGGGAGCGAAGGGTATGAGGCGATCGGCGAGAGCAGCGAGTTTCGTGACGTCGGGTTCGTCGAGCGCCGCTATGTGAAGGCGAATGCTGTCTGGAAGGGCGCGTGTGAAAAGCTGCCGAACGAGCGGGGTCGGTGTGTCGGCCGGGAGTGCTCGAGTGAGTCGGCGGGCGAGGACTGACGGTAGTTCGTCGTCGGAAGTCGGTTGAGTAAGGCGGTGAGCCGGGAGCCGTCGGACGGTGCGTGCGTGGCGAAAAGGCGAGTTGTCAACGTCTGGTAGCTGTTGGCGTTCGATGGTGCCAGCAGCTAGTAATTCGCCGAAATGGGCCGACGCTTTCGCGTTGAGGTCCGGTAATATTCGGCGAAGTTTCGCGTGGCATGGAGGTCCCTTCGTGACGATTTGATGTTCTACGCGTTGCGGTGCGTCGGCCGGGAGGGCTCTACGGAGTCGGCGGGCGTGGACTGACGGATTCTCGTGCTCGGACTCGGAAGTCGGTTGGGGTCGTCGTAGAGGTCCGCTTGTCGGGGCTCGAAGGCGCGGGCGAATTTAGCATGCGGCGTCGTGAGGCCTTCGTGAGTCAATGTGATCTCAAGTTGGGCGAATCAGACGTGCGGGAATGCGGGGTCGTACGGCCGGAGCTGGAGCGTTGATGTCGGTGGAGTCGTTTCTGCGGATGTCGGTGGTTTCGGGTCCGTGTTCTCGTTGTAGGCGCCAGTCCCGGAGAGGTGTCGTCTGGAAGTGTCAGCAGGAAGTGTGCGAGTGCGAGGCGCCGGCGTCCGTTTCCTTATATAGGAATCGGATGGTGGGGCGAAGTAGCGGGGGGCCGCTGCGTTGGGCGTCGAGGCCGCTGTGTGGCGTCGGTGGGGGCGGCGCTGTGGGGCGTCGAAGTGGGGTGCGTGTGCCGGGCGTAGTGCTGCGGAGGTGGGGCTCGTCGCAGACGGTCGGCGGGCGCTGAGCGGCGTTGTTCGTCGTTGCTAGGCGCTGTCGTCGCTGTCGTCGCACCGCGGTCGCAGACGGCGGGCGGAGGCTGCGTGTCACCACTCGGGGTCACCAGTGTAGTGAATAAGGATGAACAGACGAGGCCGAAAGTTAGCTTGAGAATGGTTATTTTTAATCATTGGCCCCTTGGCTCTTTATAGGCCCCTGACATGATCAGAGGGGGGTCGGGGGGTCCCCACTCTGAGATACAACATGTATGTACATTGCATTGGTTGTGGAGGAGCAGCCGATCACAACAAAATGATTAATACCTTCAAGTGTTTATAGGGTTGGATTGTTACAGGGCGTTGCTGCGTATCTGATACATTGTAACTTGTGAATATTTTTGTCACGTGGCATAAATAATAATTTCATGTTTAGTGACATTATTTATTAATTGAGCCATGTGACAAATTATTATTTTTGTCAAATTATGTTTTCAATTAATAAAATTAATAATGTCACCAGGCCAGGTCATGGCTGTGAAACTAGTTATTTTTAAAAACTACTGTATTAACTACTAGCTTTTAATATAATAGTAAATTTAAAAACTAGGTATTTCAAGTACCTACCTAGTTTTTAACATACTTCAAGACCTGTTTCTATGTTCTTTTCTTCTTAATAGAAAAATCAAAACTTCGTTGTGAAATGTGAAAATGGTTGTGATTTGACAAACCTCCATATGTAGTGTAGATATCTAAATAAAGTATTCAACAAAGATAAAACACAAAAAAGTTCCAGTCGTGCAGCACGAACAAAATTATGAACAAACTTTCAAAGAAGGTATCATCCTATCAAATTTGTTGTGATTTTCAGCCATTTCTACAGATTATATTCAATTTTCGTTCACAAATATCAACATTTGAGCCACTTTGAATCAACACTGTGCTTTTTTTTAAATATATATATATATATAATATGGCAATAGACGTTTTGAGTCACGATTCATCGTTCTATACGATTTACCATTCACCATTCTACACGATCACGATTTTCGTGATATATCAATTTTTGATGATGTTAGCCATTTCTTTACCTAACTACCTGTTTTTGTCGATTTTGGAACCCCAAAAACTTGAATGACTACCTATGTATTTGTTTTTTGTTATAGTTTGTTACTGAAATATGTAGTATTTTTCTGTCTCGAGTAGGTAATAAATGACGTCAAGTATTTTATCATCACCGCGATCTTTATTCTGAAGGGCATTGTCCTCAGGTTGCTGTCTGTTATGCTTCTACCGCTGCGCTAATAAGAGTCTCTACATTGTGGCCTCTTCCGGTTTTCTCTATCCTGTAAGTCGGATGCTGGGAGACAATGGGATCCTGACATGCTTTCACTTGTAACAAGTTCAGGAGTTGGGCCACGCTGTGCCCTTATCAACGGAAGACCTTTTTCGCCCTGAGAATAATAGCAGAGTTGAAGGGTCTTTCAAATTTTGGGTAGGTAAACCCCTAACATTCTGTCGGAACACTGCGCCAAAAACGGATTTTTCTCCCTGTTGAATACTGATAATGTTTTGGATGTCATGACTTGACTCTTTGAGTGATTATATTGTTTTCAAACTTCAGCTAATATTACCTATCTGTCGGACATAAATTATATTGTCATAAATGTTCACAGGGCCATCTGTTTTCACGAAAGACGCGAATATTTTGAATGAACTATTGGAAAATTCAGACTCCGCGTTAGGTGACATTAACGCGAGACTTGAAGTTTTGACGGGAAGGTTCGATAAACACGGAGAAGCAGACGAGCCCATCCTTCAGAACATACTGGAAGACGGAAGAAAAGATGACGATGTGTAACCCTTGCCAACCATCTGTCTCCTACTGCAGACCGACTGAGTATTATGATTAGAATGAAGTGATGTGTACGAAAGGCGGTAGGTAAATTCAACTTCGGCTGTTCCGGTGATGAAAAATTCGTTCCTCGATGGAAATGAAAGGTGGAAATGAAAAACAGAGGAAACTTTGACGTGAAAATGACCAAAGCTTCCCCAACCACTCACTCAGGAAAATTAGTCGGTAGTGGGTTCTTTTCTTTTCCTTCAATTTAATTTGATGAGTTTCAAGAGAGAAATATTTTAATGAGGATTCACTTTGTTTCTTCATTTTTCTTCTGTCGAAAAAGTTTTACTTTACCCGCTGTATGTAGTTACCAATTCAACAGGTACCTGCGAAGCTAATATTTAGTTCGTTGAGGTAGGGTCCTACTTGAATAAAGTAAATACTGAATATTCAAAACCTAGAGCATTCGGAGTGATTTGGGATAGCAATACCCACACCTAAAGCTTGAACGGGACGAGCTTTTTTTCCGAAGTTCGATATTATAGATTCATGCATTAGGTATTGTTGAACGAATAATTCATGAAGAGCAGACGTACGCAATATGAACCTAGGGCATTTGTTTATTATGTCTCGTATTTTGATTCCATGTTTTAGGGTACCTAACCACCTACCGGCACCTACTTATGTTTTTGATAGACGTACAGCCTGTGTTCCACTGTTCTATGGATGGATCGTTCTTGAACTCATATTGAGAAGCAAGGATGCTTTAATAATGAAGCAGCAGGGTACAAAAACACCAAGGACTTTATTTGTTAAACAGAATTTTTCGCTATCTGGGATTAAGTTTTCAAAATCCTTGGTCTAAAATTAGGTGGTTTATTTTTTGACCTTAGAAGAGGCCTCCTTCCTGCGGGAAATGATGAGGTGGGGTAATTCTGTCGACTACTTTTAAAGGAAAATTGATTTTCATGAGACATTTTGAACATGAGCAGTCTGCTCCGCTATAACATTTAGATTTTAATCGAATTCAGTGAATTTTTCTAATAATAGGAATCCATTCAGTGTAGGTTCATATATATGTGAAAAATTCCGATTTTTGTATTCCACAAACGAGCGACCTAGATGAGTTCACTGAATTGATAAACGTTTCAATGAAGTAAGGCTGTCCAAGCACGAACCTCTGCTGAATATTTCACAGCTCTGTGTTCTTCGAAGCCCTCTACCTGTGTTCTTATACTCGTACATAATCACAGAAGTGACCCGATTTGGAGGTCCGTTTTGGTTCTCGTTGAATTCTACTTCTAGGTAGGTATTTATAAATAAGGTCTAGGGCGTGTTCTATTACGAGAATTCCCATAGGTCATAGGTCACTAATTGACCTGATGCTACTACGAGACTGGACATTCCATTTATAACAACTTTACACCGTATGCAGACTAAAAATAGTTCAGTAGGTGTATACCCACTGGTTTTAGTTTTGATACCTATTTCAGGATCTTCAAGCGTCGGTTCATCAACCTTTAGGTTAAACGGGCAGATAGGGGTGCAGGTTGTAGTTAACGTCAGCTAACTCATTTATTTAGGCAAAAAATCTATAAAATAATGTTGAAAAAACGCTGCAAATTATTACACAACGGTTCATTATTTCCCTGTATCTAGATACCCCTTCTGCGTAGACCATTTTTTCTGTGGTCAATACTTACCTCGTGCTTCCCCCAGGCCCCCAACTATTTTTGAAATTCCGACCCCTCGACATTCTTTTTATTATTCCCAAATTTTCACCTAATTTAGATGATTAATTTGGTCGTGAACAAAATACTTACCTATCAACAAATAGGTTTAAAGAAAGTACCTTTCAATATAACTCAAAATAATCCCGAAATAACTATCTTTCTTCAAATGAATTATTATAACACACCTAACAACAAACTCGATTTCATAAATGATCAACCCGATAAGGACCATGGTTGATCGTTCATTCCAAGTTGTTAAGGACCATTGCAGGAACCATAAATTATGGTTATTTATCTATGATGAACTTATTGTCGAGAACTAGGATTCACAGAATCTCTATAACAGACTCAACTTGGAGTCGAAGGATAATCTATACGAGTCTGTCTTCATTTTACACCTTATGCCAAGTTATGTTATGTTACGTTTTGAGAGATGAATTTTTTCAGAACCAAAATCATGTTCCAGCCATTTATGAGTTCAGAAGTTTACCTACCACCCTTCTCTTTCTCTTCGGTAAAAATGAAATGCACCAATTACGTTCAGTGCTGGCTTTATGATTTGGATATGATATTCCCTAGATTTTGGCACCGCGCCATGCCGCGTCCTATGTATCAGTCAGTTCAGCCAGTTGACTGAACCGCTTTTGAAACAAGATTCTGCTGTGCGTCAGAATCAATGGGACTGAAGAGTGATATCAAGTGATAACATTGCCTAGGGGGTTTGGGTGATTGACGCACACGCCCACGAAGTTCTCGTTTCAGCGTTGGCGGTTAGCACTGGAACGCTTCACATGACCACACGTTTATTCCACTCGAGGTCAACCAGTTTGAACACTAACCCAATCTTCTACTACTGCTACTACTAGTAACCTAAACTAATCTACCTAAGTGTTAAATTGGTGGAGGAAAAGGTGCAAATATGGGGCCTGGGTTAGACTATACATTTTTTGCAGCACCCAAAAACCTTCATGTCTCTGATAAATTCATCGGTTTATTAGCTTCTTTTTTTTTACTGGACTAGCACGAATGCGTGCAAAGAACGATTTCGTTCGAATGGTGAGAATTGACAGAAGAAGAATATCTAACGATTTCAATCAGCGGGAAATCCGTAAATTTCAAAACGACTCCAGCCATGCAGCATGACCAGATGAGCGGATTTTCGAAATAGCTTATACTCGAACTACCTTCACCTCCCCCCCTTTTAACCAAGCGAATTCATTATCAACTATTTGTAGCCCATCACACTTTTTTGATGTTTCAATAATTTATTAAACATTTGTTGCTTATTGTATTAAAATGGATTCTATCCCCTATTTATTTTACGTATGTTAATCAAAATGTGCAAAATTTTAGTAAATCTTGCTCAGGGTAAAATATAAAATTAGCTATTAACTATTGTATGTGCAAACATGCTTTTAGCTAGCGAGACTATAATTTTTAGCCAAGGACCATCCTATACCAATTGTGGTAATTTTGGATGTGCAAATATATAGAAACCTATTCCTTCCCCCTAGGCAAAAACCCTTCAAAATTCGTCAAATGGGCACATTTTATATACCTAATTATTTCCACTAAATTATCCGGGAATTATATTTGATCCTAAAAGTTCTTTAATGGAATAATACTAAGCTCTGAAATGCTATACTTTTACAGTACTTATATCATTTGATTTTTTGTTGCTTTTATTTCAATTGGTATTACCTACTTCAATTATTAATTTTTCTTCTAATACTGTGATCTAGAGATATTGTGGATCGTAATCACTGTTAGTGTTATTGTTTTGTGTGCATGTGTGTGTGGGAGGGGGATGTGACAACCAATCGCTGTTCGTTACTACAAGGCACTGAAGAAACCTACATCTCTGCTTTGTCCTTTATTCATGTTTATGACCATTTAAAGCAATTCCATATTCAAAATGTTCTTATCAGAACTGATAGGTAGGTATACTTAACAACATATTTTAATGATATTCTATTTAGGGAAGTACTTATATTCCTAAATTTCAAAGCCAGTGTCGATTTCAAAATAGAGACAGAATATTTCAAGATAGAAACAGCGCGGTAGATGTATGTAAAATCATTGTGCACGCGTAATGGCTTTTTAAGTACCATTCCGCTTTCAGATACGATTTGAATAATATACGCTGAGTTGAGATTAGGGCACAGATGTCGACCAAAAGAGAGGGAGTGGGTGGCATTTAAGTTGGCATGGCCCTGCTCCTGGGAATGACAAATGGACTTTATGACAGGAAGAATGATGGGCTGTGATTATTACTCGTATACTCCTTAATTATCGCCATTCTGATTGAGAATGTATTAGTTATGACTCTGCATTTCTCGTGCCGCTTTATATTTCGTAGTATCATTTGTCGAGGCGCCGCGTTTCGGGACTTCTGAACCTGTTCTCAAACCACCACAAACGTTGAAGTAAAAATAAAACATTCTGGCGTTTACGAATTAAAACAGTATTTTTAAAAAAGTCTCCTATCATGCTGAATTCAAACTGGAGTATTTTTTCGGGCTGAGGGTGAAGCTCCAATCAGTTGAGAAAGCCCTGATATTTTTTTCCTCCCTACCATGTTGACGTTTGAAATGAAGCATCACTGGGGCTGATAGGATCCAATAAGCTAAGATAGCCCTGATATTAAGTGTATCCCATGTCATTTTGTGAGACTTACGAGTGAGAGCGGGTATAGTCATGCAGCTCCAATTAGTTGGGAGGACCCTAGAGGTAATATTTCACCTTGCTATTCTCCTTGATGTATTTTGGTTTATTATTTCCAATAATGAACCATTGGAATCGAGCATGAAAAAAAAAATTCTAACCCCCCTCAAAATTTGATGGTTTACGTTTCAAGGTATGTAGAATCCGAAAATGCAGTAAAAATATTTCGGTCTGTCCGCCGTACGCCGTACTGGCCACTTTTCTTAGTTACCATGAAACAAAATTGATGAAATTCGGGTTATAGGTTCCGTTCGGGGTCTAGTTGGTCCTCGAAGCTCGACGTTACTGTCAGTCATCTCTAAGGAGTTCAAAATAGGGGTTGACATTTTCAGAACGCCGTATCTCGAAAACTTTCGATAGAAGGGTATGGTTTTTTTTTACGTTATTAAATTTGTCTTGAGCTAAACAATTTTTTGAGGCCACCCGGAGCACTGTACGTCCAGCCGTTCGTGTGCACCAAAAAGCTTCGTCAACACGATCGTGAATCAAACGGTATTAATCCGGCCCGGATATCATCACTAGGGGGCACCTGATTATTATCAAGGATTGCTGTATGAAGTCGAGTTGGTTGTTCTGCGATATTATTTTTCATTTGATAAGTGATGAACTATTGGATTTTGTTGGTAGGTACTTGTGAAACTTGAACAAACGTTGAAGTATTACCTATTGATGTGTAAATTATTACACAATGGTAAATTATTACACAACGGCAAATTATCACATAACTGTTAGTTATTGCACAACGGTAAATTATTACACAACGGTTCATCTACCAAGAAGGGGCTGATTTTGTTGATCGGTACTTTTGCAACTTGAACAACCGTTGAAGTATTATTGATGGGCAAGTTATTACACAACGGTTCATTATACTTGACCACAAGGGTAGGTAGTGACGACAGAAAACAGTGATCTACGCCGAAGAGGCATCTACTTCACTCCACATCAACAATTTTCCTTCAGAACTTCATTATTTGCGTTTCTTTTTGCCATTTTAGTTACTGTTCCTCATCGACAGAATTATTTTAGCAACATTTAACTCGTGTCATCACTAGGGACGCGCTAACAATCGGGAATTGGCCCCAGATAAAATCATTGTTAGGGATCACCTGATTATAATCAAGGAGTATGAAGTCGAGTTGGTGCCGTGATATTATTTCATTTGAAAAATGATGGCTGTTTTGGAGTTTGTCGATAGGTACTTTTGCTACTTTTTTCACTCCACATCAACAATCTCCCTTCAGAACTTCATTATTTGCTTTTCTTTTTGTCATTTTAGGTATTGTTTTCATCGAAAGAATTATTTTAGTAACATATAACTCGTGATTTAGGTAGGTAGGTACCTAGTAACGAGTACCTACGGGGTTAGGTACTAACCTACGGAGGATCTGCGATCTACATAATATGTATAGAATAGTACATATTATGTAATATAGACGGGTTATCTATGCAGAGAGCTGTGATCTGTAACAGAAGGGTATTCTGTACAAAATAATAACCCGTTCTGCAGGGATTTACGGCGTTTTTAAAGCATTTGATCGTCAATTCGGTTTGTATCAGCACTTGCTATACTCTTGAGCCTGTTGTGTTTTTATTAAAACAGGCCCTTGTACACGGACTTTTATCAGGTACCGTAGGTCGGTATAGAACTCTACAGACTACCTAATTAGTATCTATTTTAGATGGGTGATCTCCATTCCAAATCACCCTATCGCGTAAATCTTTCAAATCGATAAATTAATAACCATTACTAGGCAGAGGGGTCTAATTTATAATGGGCAGGTGCAACATTCTGCTTGGTTGACGCGTCCCGGCGAGGTGGTAACTGAATTAATTAGAGCCTTGTTATCGACAGGAGGACGAGAGGAGTTGCATTCACTCTGATCAACCACTAGAACCAGTTGACGAAGCTCAAATATACCCCATAACATAAAATCTGTGCCGAAACGTCAAGCTTCAAGCCCTTTAGCAAACCAACATAAACTATATAGGTCTTGTTCAAAACTAAATACACCCAAAATTGCCGGAAAATGAAAATTGTAAACAATTTGTAAACAAACTGGGTAGGGAAATTTATTATTAATTTTTTCGTTATGGTCGAATATATTAACACCGTTGATTCATCTTTAGTAGTAAGTAATGTAATCTATAATGATGTCGATGGTTTTAATAATTCAATTAATCTTAATGAATTATTAATATTCCATATGAATATTAGGAGTGCCGAAAAGAACTTAGATCATCTGTCTGTAGTTTTGTCATCCATGATAAATAAACCAGACATTATAATACTGACTGAATGTTGGCTGGGTGATACCGCATTATCTGAAAAGCAATATAGTTTGGCCAATTATGTCTTCTTCAAAACTAATCAAAACGTGAATAAAAATAGTGGCACGATAGTATTTATAAGAGAGGAAGTTAAAGAAGTAGAAGTTGTGGAGGTTTTTATTCATGGTTGCAGTACTTTAAAGATAGATCTTTCTGTAAATAGCACAAAATCGACAATATTTGGGATTTATAGATCCCACGAAAAAACCATAAATGATTTGGACCAGTTTTTTTTTGGACCTCGAGAGAATAGTTACTGGTACATGTAATCAGAATGTTTATATAATAGGAGATTTGAATATCGATATTATAAAAGTGCCTTTAGAAAGTAAAGCTGAACAATACCTAAACTTGCTCGCGAAGAGTAAGTTTTTGTCATATATAAACACTGTAACTCGTCCAGCATCGGTCTTGAACCAGTCAGGTTCGTGCATAGATCATATTTTGAGCAATGTTGTCGATTTTAGTGCGATTTGTGCTAGCGTTCTTAAAACAAACATTACTGATCATTATGCTATAATATTGAAGATGAACTGTCCGGGAAAAAATGAAGAAACTGCAAAATTTATCCCAAGGAAGAAAATTGATTACGACATATTGATTAATTTGCTGGCTGAGACAGAGTGGAATATTATTTTTCATAATAAGGATGTAAATACTTGTACTGACTCGTTTGTTTCTACGTTGCAGACATGTTTATCCAGGGCTTCTAGTAGTAATGCTCGTAATAATAGTCATAAAAATAAGCCACTGAAACCTTGGATAACGCAGGGTTTACTGGTTTCAATCCGCCGTAAAGAAAAGTTTTACAATATTTGTAAAAAACAACCATTTAATACTCATTTTAAATTTTTTTTGACAATTATCAGAGAAAATTGAAAAAATTTATTCGACTGGCTAAGGAAAACTTCTATAAAGATAAAATCAACAAGGTAGAGGGGAATAGTAAGAAGGTCTGGCAGATAGTGAATGATATTATACAAGTACCCAGAAAGAACAACACAATTCGCTTCATCACTGATGGCCGGGAGGTCGTAAACGCTAGTGACAGTCCCACGAGGTGTGCTGATATCTTCAACGAGTTCTTTAGTAACGTGGGTGAAAATTTAGCTCGTAATTTGCCTAAAGTGGATACTACTTATTCAGTATCGTGTGAAAACCAGAAGCAACAGTTGTCAGCGGAAAAACACAGTACATTTGAGTTGCGCTCTGTAACTGAACCTGAGGTCATGGAAGTTATTTCGGAACTAAAAGGAGGGTCTTCACCAGGGTTGGACAATATCAACGTTGAGGTTCTAAAGAAATGTAAAGATCAGATCGCGAAACCACTGTGTTATCTAATAAATAGAAGTTTTGAACTTGGTGTCTTTCCTGACTGTCTAAAAAAGGCTGTAGTACTTCCGTTGTTTAAGGCGGGGGACAAGTGCAATGTAAGTAATTATAGGCCTATTTCCTTGGTGAGCAATGTTGCGAAAATTTTTGAAAAATGCTTTAAGCACCAATTGGTACGATACCTGGAAACTAAAAACCAAATTTATGACTACCAGTACGGTTTTCGTACAGGCAGAAGCACTCAAGATGCGTCATGTCAGTTGAATACTTTAATAATGCAAGATTTGGACAGTGGTCAAAAACCATTAGCAATATTTATCGATTTGATGAAAGCCTTTGACACTATTTCGCATAATAAATTGTTGGAAAAAATGGATAGTTTAGGAATTAACTCTAGATCCCTAAATTGGGTTCGGAGTTACTTGCACAAAAGGACACAGTGTGTCAAGGTAAATGGAGTTCAGGGTTCCATCAGAACGTTGAGTGAATTTGGAATCCCACAAGGTACCGTACTGGGACCAATATTTTTTATTTTGTATGTAAACGAAATCGCTTACCTGCCTACGGGGGGTAAGATATTGTTATTCGCTGACGACTCAGTAATATATTTTTCCTCAGGTGATTGGGCTAGTACCGCTCAACTTGCTGAAAGGGGGTTCCAGGTACTCAACTCTTGGTTGATTAAAAATCAATTAACCTTAAATTTAAAAAAAAACAGTGTGGCTTCCTTTTGCTTTGACATCACTATCAACACCTCCGGCAAATCTAACATTAAGTCTACATGGGTCGAAATGTGATTTGCAAACTTGTTTAAATTGTCCACTGGTAGCACGATCTGATAAAACCAAGTACTTAGGCATCTATTTTGATAGTGATATGAAGTGGTGTACCAATATAGGCTACGTAAATAAAAGGCTCCGCAAACTTATTTATATATTTTCCCGCTTAAAAAGAATATTAAATTTGAAATTAATGAAACTACTTTATTACGCATTGGTACAATCTGTACTTCTTTACGGACTCCCGGCTTGGGGTGGAGCATATAACTCTACACTGAAACCTTTGATTGTTACTCAAAAAATTTTGGTTAGAATTGTTAGTGGAAGCGAATTTGCAGCTCACTCAGAACCAATTTTTAAATCTTTGCAAATCTTAAATTTTATTCAGTTATTAAAAATGAATAATGTGAAACAAATATTAAAAGAAAAACTGTTTATTCATCCGCAACATAATATAGCTACAAGATACAAAGCCAGCAATTCCATTTCCCTCCCTTTATTTCGCACGACAGCAGCGCAAAACTGTTACTGTTATCAAGGAATTTTATCATTCAATAAACTGCCTGTATCATTAAAAACGCAATTGTTGGGGAAGCCAATGAACTGTTGTTCGGTTTTGAAAAAATACTTCCTGTCCAGACAGAACTACCTGATCTAGGTAAAACAAAATAATTCCTATGTATAATATTTGTCTTTCGCTTTACTAGCTTCCAAATCCGTAATTGATCCAATCCGTAACTGGACTCAAGCAGTAGTGAGGAAATTTTTAACTTAATTTGAGGTAATATTTTTGTTTTTAATCTTTCAATAGAATAAGGTAAATTTTAATCTTGCCAAACCAACTCATCTCCCTAGCGCGGGCTCTTTGCCCTTATTGGGAGATTATATTTCATTATAACCAGTTGTTACGAAATTGTATGTATTTGTAGAAGGAATAAATTCATTTTCATTCCATTTCATTTGTTACACAAACGGTGAAGAAATCATTACGTTGAACCAGTTGAATATACGGACATATATGCCATGATTCTGACAAATTTGCGGAGAAAAAAGCTGTTGCAGTAGGTCCAAAATATTTAGAACACGAATTTTTGAAAACATTTATAATAAAAACCCAGTTTAGAGCAATCTAACCCCATCCTAGATTTAAACTAAATTTCAAATAATATTGGTAGGACTCTTCCAAATACTATAGCTACTAGAATAAGCCTAATCTATTTATTGTATCCATTCAGAGAAGATGATAATCGGTAATATTGACTTGGCGACAGCGTACTGGTTTATTATTTTCAATATTGAACCTTTGGAATCGAGCGCATGACCCCCCCCCCCCCCGCCCTCCCCAATTTTGTGGTTTCTGTTTCAAGGTATGTAGAATCCGAAAATGCAATAACACAATTTCTCTCCATCCGCCGTACGCCGTACTTCGCACTTTTCTTAGTTACCATGAACCGAAATTAATAAAATTTGTCTGTAGGTTCCATTCGGGGTCTAGTTGGTCCGCGAAGCTCGGCGTTACTGTCAGTCACTCTGGGGTTGAAATTTTCAGAACGCCATAGCTCGAAAACTTTCAGTAGAAGGGTATGGTTTTTTAAACGTTTTTAAACTGATCTTGAACTAAAGAATTTTTGGGGACCACCCGAAGCACTGTACGTCCAGCCGTTCGTTTTCACCGAAAAGCTTCGTCAACATGATCGTGAATCAAACGGTGTAAATCCGGCCCAGATATCATTGCTAGGGATCACATGATCATAAACACGGATGGCTGTATGACGTAGAGTTGGTTGTTCTGTGATATTATTTCGTCTGAAAAATTATGGCTCTTTTCGACTGTGTTGATAGGTACTTTTGCGGCTTGGACAGACTATATGCTTCATGAATAACAATAAATGATAATTAATTATTGAATTATTGAATCCCGCGCATATATGACACTGTAATTCCCAGGACGGGTCCAAAACATGATGGTGGGGGGGGGGGGGACGCAAAAGGGTTATCTATACAGGTAAATAATAAACCGTTGTCTAATAATTTGCAGCTTATTTTTAATATAAATATAACGAAATGATCCGCATGGACGATCGAGATGATCATATTATATCCAGTGCTTTTGTCTTGAAGTAGGTATGTAACAGTTTGGCTGTTCTCGATACATTTTTTCTTCCGGTGGAGACGGGGTCGCTTGGGGAAGCCTAATCGATATCCCTTCTTAACCGGTGATAATCTCGCTGGTCCAGGAGGGGGACTCTCGAGGGTCCACCCCCACTGCTACACTCTGTCACAAGTAATAAATAGGTCGAGGTAGCAAATGGGATTCCTTGCTTTTAGTCTGAGATGTCAGGTGTCCCATGGGGAGAAAACCTTGGGAAAATCATATCACTTGGAACTGTTTTTGGGGAAAATTTACGCTTTCAATACGCCCTCTCAAATTAAATTGCTAAAGAGAGAGAGGGAGGAATAGTTATGATAGGGGATGACAAAGAGCTGTGATAGAGGGGAGGAGGTATTGGAAAACGCTTATCAGAATAGGATGCGTTGTAAATTACCTATGCCTACGTCGTGGGTCCAGAGAACACATTATTTCTTCCTACTGAAAGCTAGTTTTCTCAATAATTTCCGAGAAAGTTACAAGGAGAAAAAATAATCGATAACGAGTAACGATCGATGACGGGAAAATCGTATACCTACAACACCCTGGAACAGTGTTATAAAGGTTTATTGTCGCCTACAATCGATTCAAGATAAGGTGAGACCTATGTGGAAGTCGCATCGAATTTGGTTAGAGAGATTGAACTGATTTCACTTCAACTTACATGTGACAGAACAACCAGTCAAAGTGCCCATAAAGGTCTTGACAGAGAAATCGAAAGTTCTGAATAGGTACAGTCTACCTATCCTGCTCCAAGCAAAAAGCTCCCCGCCAAACAGCGTTGGAACAAATTCGTAAATTCATTGAAAGAAACATGGAAACATGGTGAGAACGGGGGTTAGGAAGATTTTTCTTTGATAAATCCAGAGCGAGATGCGAAGCACCGAGCATGCTACTTTGGCGGCAAGATGGATATAAATTCTTTTTGCGGCTGAGGAGGTTTTTTTTGTGGGTGAATTTGTACAACAGAGCTGTTTGGGGGTACGTGGGGGTGGGGTAGATTCCATCAGTAATTGTGCGGGTATCCTATTGCAGGTATCTTTCTGGTTTCAGTGGATAATTTATTGTATGCCATTATGATTTAAACACATTGTTATGATACCAACTCACCCTACAAAAGTTAAGTTATTGTCATACATTTCTCATTAACCCTGTTCTTAATTACTTCATACGATTACTCACTAATTGACCATGGTGTGGTTGGTCTAAGAGGGATGCACTGTGTAGGGGTACATAATCTGTGTAAGGACACAACTGAAATCTTAACTATTCAACCACAGGATGAGGGTAATCTTATAAGTTGCTAGTGGTCTTGGCATAATATACTTGGGAGTTCACCAAGGGCCTTTGAGCCTGGTTAGCTATTCCTGAGCTAGGAAATTCCTTTTACCATTAGGTACTAAAGGCCATTGCGACGCTGCCTCAAGGTGCCTAACATCCCTTTCACGCTCCGCTAAGACGGTGGGCCCAGCTCTTACACATGAAAGCTGTAAGGGATGGAACTTGGTTTTGCGTTCAGGAATTCAACTGATGGAGATAGAGAAGTTGGCATCCTACTCTCTGCGTCAGCTTGAATAATGGTACTACACACAAACTACTTACCATATCTTATAAATTATTGAGATTCGTCAAATTAAGCCCAATGCCCAATCCACAGTCGATGAGATAATGAATTATCGGCGGAGCAACTTATTTCGTTGAGAAATTCTGGTATCCATCTGTGAGACAGTTCCAAACTCCCCTCAATATTTCGGTAACTATGTTCAACTCTTCTTAAATATTGTTAGGAAGGGGAAATTGTTGGGGGGGGGGGGGGATTGTTAGGTTATTTATTTTTCTCCATCGTTCGAGTTTATCTGTTCACATCTAATTAATTGCCATTTTTGTATAGGTATTTTAGGTATTATTATTTTTTGTATAGGTATTTATCTTATAGAATTGATGGGTAAAAGTATTCCTTGTTCAAGTCACTATACCATTTAATAAACAAATAAATTATCCTGCGATGCGAGCGCATCGTTGTAATTTCTGTAGAAAATTATGGCTAAAAGGCTTCCGCTATTATATACCTTGGTTGATTTGGAAGTAAAATTTGGAGTTAGTAGGTCGTCACTGATGTGTTGAACGTTGGTGCAATATAGGTTTTGCTACATAAATAGCAAGTGGCAATGGGTTCCTCCGGAAGGTAGTTACCTACGTTAATATTGTACTTCTACTACCTACGGCCGCAACTAACTTAATTATCTCTCACTTAATAAACGATAACCAGCACAAAATTTCATGGAAGTATTACCGTCGTGAGTTTGCTACTGAAGGGCTGTTTCAGTGATCCAGAAAGAAGCTTTATCCATACAGAAAGTGGTCCTTGAAACCCACTCTGTACAATGATGTCATCTCATCTTTCCGATTAAATAAATGAATAGCTATTATACACGTCTTGCGCAAAAGCAAAATGAATAGGTACAATCTCATCCCATTCTACACTTTCAAATAGAAAAATGTACGTGGGTAAAGCCCATTTTTGGTTTATTATTCTGTGAATAATACACCTATGTATTCGCTCAGCAAAAAATTTTTATAACACCCCCTCAAAATTTTTTCTTTTCCGTTTCAAGGTGCGCAGATTCCAAAAATGCAATGCCCGTCCGCCGTACGCCGTACGGGCATATTACGTGTACCGGCTTCATTTTTGGTCTAAAAAACTCGTTCTTTCGCACACATGCTCCATTTGGGCCCTAGTTGTGTCCCGAACCTTTTCAGCCCGATCGGAATATACCCAGGGGTGTTATGAGTGAAAATATGTATACAAATAGGTACTTTTTGTGTTTTAGTAACATGTTAGTAACATGAGCTTTTGAGGTATCGTTTTCCATGTTTTTGGGGACGAGAAGACCGAATATGAAGTCGATTTTGACCAAGGAGTGGAAAATTGAGGTTGTACCAGATGTTCAGTTCCCAAAATTGATTTTTTATGACTCAAAAACCTTCGAAATCGTCTGAAATCACCATCAATTTGTAGAATAACACTAGAAAAAGTGTCAAAACGTGGATCAAGACGATGAAATGGTACTAGCAATGATCAAAGATAATTTGGGGAAAAAAAGGAGCGTACCTAATTCAAGTTTTGGGGGCCAAAATTGGTGGAAACCAACAGAAATAGCTATTTAAATTATTTTACATGAAAGAAACAATAAATAAACACCCAGCATTTCGTTAGGTATGTCCAATAGAATAATAAACCCATGTGGCTTTGCAGCGTTTTAGCATTTAATTTGACTGCCATACGAAAACTGCCATACTAAAATTGACCTTCCGGGCTAATCATTATTCACCCCTCACTGGTATATATTTCCTAGATTTATAAAAACGACAGAATTCAATTAATTTTTCAATATGGGTTTCCCTTATGAAAATTATTGCTGTTTACATTTCCTGTGTCAAGAGTGTGCATTCCTTCTAGCCGAGATTTAACTTCAACAAAGGATAATATCGTCACGATGAGCAAATTTCACTTAGACCCTGAGTCCCTGGAAATATTTAGGTCACGCTGGAGATCACATTAGAGGGAACTAGAGGTTTTTCCCTCGAGGGTCCCCGGTATTGCCCCTTGAGAGCCTATTAAATTCCTCTCCTGACTTCCAAGGGCTTGACGGTGAGGGCAATTGATAGAGTTGGAAATCTGGAATAACGAATTTCAACATTACCTTCGTCATCGCCTCCGCAGTTCCTGAGTGGATCGATATGCTTCATGGGGTGCCATAACTTTTCTTGTTTGGACGATATTCCGCCGTTGCTGTTTTTACAACTGTTCGCCGGGGTTTACGTTGCTGCCCGCGGAGAAGCATGTAATTCTCAGTTAGGCCGAAGGATTGACTATTCGTTGGAAAGCGATGGATTTGTGGGACATTAAAAAAAAGTTCTGAACGAATGAGAAGCACAATTTCTTTTGATTTATTATTCTTTGAATTATACGTCTATGTAATCGGTTCGGGAAATTCCCCCCTCCCCATGAAACTTCGTCAGTTTGCGTTCCAATATTTGTTGAATCAAAATCTGCAATTTCCTTCCTTATCTAGCTCGTTCTTATCGTTCTCACCAGCAAGCCTGATTTGCCTACACCCAGGGTTTTCATGGAAAAATGGGCTTTTTGAGGTTTATAAAGAAAAAGTGCTAGTGAGGTGGCTTCTTTTCGTGTAAATACCTATGGACGCTTCAATGAAAACAAGTTTGCGCATGCGCAGAAGAAAGTTGTGGATTTGATAAAATTTCTTATAGAACCACCTAGGGCATAACTCGTAGACAGACAGACACTGAAGTTGGCTCCAGATAGAATACAATGATTAACATGGTAATTCAAACCAATAGCTTTGGTCCTTTGGAAAACTAGGTATTTGTTATTGTACGCTTGATAATTCTACATTTTTTCGATGTCAGGGTACCCAAGAACTTACTATGAGTTCTTGCTATGAGTAGATTCCTACTCTCGTTCGTTCAAAGGTATGTGTTAAACGTCCTTCACCTCTAAAAACATTGCAATTCCTCCAAGTATAACTCAAATAAAAAAACGCTGCAAATCCCTGCACAACGGTTTATTATTTTGTAGAGAATACCCTTCTGTTACAGATCACAGCCCATCTATATAATATAATATGTACTACTCTATACATATTAGGTGAATCGCAGACCCTCCGTTGGTTAGTACCTAACCCCGTACTCGTTACTAGGTACCTACCTGAATCACGAGTTAAATGTTGCTAAAATAATACAGCCTATGACAAACAGTAACTAAAACGGCAAAAAGAAACGCAAATAAGAAGTTCTAAAGGAAAATTGTTGATGTGGAGTGAAATAGATGCACCTTCTGCGCACTGTTTTCTGTGGTCAATACCTACCTTCGTGGTCAAGTATAATGAACCGTTGTGTAATAACTTGCCCATCAATAATACTTCAACGGTTGTTCAAGTTGCAAATCAACAAAACCCAGCCCCTTCTTGGTAGATGAACCGTTGTATAATAATTTGCCGTTCTGTAATAATTTACCGTTGTGTAATAATTTACCGTTGTGTAATAATTTGCCGTTGTATAATAATTTACCTTTGTGTAATATTTTATCCATCAATAATACTTCAACGTTTGTTCAGGTTTCACAAGTACCTACCAACAAAATCCAATAGTCCATCACTTATCAAACGAAATAATATCACAGAACAACCAACTCCACTTCATACAGCCATCCTTGATTATAATCAGGTTCTCCCTAGCGATGACATCCGGGCCGGATTAATACCGTTTGATTCACGATCGTGTTGACGAAGCTTTTTGGTGCTCACGAACGGCTGGACGTACAGTGCTCCGGGTGGCCTCAAAAAATTGTTTAGCTCAAGACAAATTTAATAACGTAAAAAAAACCATACCCTTCTATCGAAAGTTTTCGAGATACGGCGTTCTGAAAATTTCAACCCCTATTTTGAGCCCCTTAGAGATGACTGACAGTAACGCCGAGCTTCGAGGACAACTAGACCCCGAACGGAACCTATAACCCGAATTCCATCAATTTTGTTTCATGGTAACTAAGAAAAGTGGCCAGTACGGCGTACGGCGGACAGACAGAAATATTTTTACTGCATTTTCGGATTCCACATATGAAACGTAAACCCTCCAATTTTGAGGGGGGGGGGGGGGGATAGAATTTTTGTTTTTCATGCTCGATTCCAATGGTTCATTATTGAAAATAATAAACCAAAAACGTCTTGAAATGAACTTCGTAGAAAATTAAATTTGCGTTAAAAACAAGACAAAATTCCCAACCCAACCACCCAATTGGCTGACAGGGTTTCATTTGGGTTACATTACCAACGTTTGTTTTTGAAGTGCCATCCGTCTATTCGGAAAGATGATTATTGCACAGCCAGTGTAAAGGTACATAAATTATGTATATGTACTGATATCTTCAATTTAATTATTTCATCAGTTGTCATCAAACAGAAAAGGAATAATATTTGTTTTCACTAAATACACACTGGATGCCGCAAATATATCCCAGGCCTTGTTTGCCCTCTGAGTTGAACCATCCTTTTACGCTACTGGGGCATCAGATAAAGTATTTGATGATGGGTCGTTCGTTTGACCTGCTACTGCCACCCTATTCGTTGGATATCAGTAAACACTACACTAACTTGAAGTACTTCGTCGCAAGAGAGTTAGAATGTTTATTCGAGAAAAGATTTATAAATGTGATTAAGTATAATAAAAGGAAGATAGGCGCCTCTTTTATACTTCCACGAGGAGAGCATAACGGTGGAGCTCAAGGGCGGAAATCGATCAACCTCCTCCTTTTGTTCAATGCTAATTTCGTCCCTTCATTTTTATGACTCGCTAATTTTCCTGAGCGTTCATTTTCATTGTTCCTTCTTTAACATCAAGCTCCTAAGACGTGCTTTCAAATTCCTGAACTTTCTCTCCATTTTAGGTACGACTCTTTTCGTCGTTAAAACCCATTCAAGAGTCCATGAACCCACCAAGATCCTCTAAGAGGAATTAATTTCTCTTTAAATTGTCAGTATAATTAAAATATACTGAGCTCATTTGAAGGCGATTGATGCCATATCCCAATTTACAAGTCCCAATAGTTGTTCCATCCTTACGATGGAGGCTGATCACCTAGAGGTTGCCCAGAGCACAATTCACTGGACAACAACCTCTGACAACATTATCCGCCAATACTCGTATGTAGGAGCTTTGTTCTCCACCAGTAAATATTAATGTGGTAGTACGATGGAGGTTAGTCACCTTGAAGTTGTGCAGATGTCGTTTCCTGAACCAGAACTTCATACTACTTTTCATTCCCCCTTTTCCCTCTATACTTCTGCTACCCAGAAATATTTCATGTGGGGAGGAGTGTAACAGTGTGGGTGTTCTCGAGTAGTTTTTTGGTCCGGTGGAGACGGGATCGGAAGCCAAATCGATATCCCTTCTTAACCGGTGATAATCTCGCTGGTCTAGGAGGGGGACTCTCGAGGTCCACCCCCACTGTCACACTCTGTCACTCTGTCTACTATTCAAGTTCCCCAACTTTAAATTCGTCAGCAATTACAATCACATTTTAGTAGAGATTTTGGAGACGGTCGAGCTCATGAGAGCTTCAGACCAGCTCGTGAGATTTCTGTGCAACTGTAGTTCCGTAATAGGTTTGATCTCGACAGAAAGTCGATTCGTGTGATTGAACAACTACGAATCATGGACTGTGTGAAGCATACTTACATGGAATCAGACGGCGCGAACAATTGGGAGGGGGGAGGGAATTTATCAGAAAGTAAATTGACAACTTAAAAGTTCTGAAGATCTTAAGTATTCACCCTGTCCCAATAACCATCATAGGTATTACAGAAAATGGGGGTATGTGCACGTATTTATTGTATTTACCTAAATGAAAGCAGATTCCATCCAGAGAATTTTGACACCATCCGGACTGTCCTGTCCTTCTATGATTTTTCAAAAGTTTCATCCAATTCTGACGTCATTGCACTCCTCTGCCCACTGCGACGTCAGCATTGGTTGAAACTTCGAAAACTCATCAACCAAAAATCAAGAACTGCATACTTATCGTAGGACAAAGTTCTCAGAATGGAATCTAGGTTCATTAAAAAAATTATATAAACCGCTTTTCTGACCCATGCACACACCCTAATGTGTGCTGATTTAGCGTTAATACAGAACAATATAGGTAATTTATGCGTAATAACATATTCACAACAATTATCGGTAATTTGAACCCACTGGAATGCTCTCCACTTTTTATTGCTCTGAAATGAATATCTTGGGTAGAAACAACACCTAAAAAATATGAAGTAAGAAATTTGAGCTTTATAGTTTCTTCTTCTGTGTGTTTATTCGGTGATCGAAATCGCATTTACCATTACATACATATGCGGCAAAGCAGTATGTAATTATTAATCATGCTAACTGGTCAACCCTACGGTTCACCTGAATAGTTTATTTACTTGTCATCAAGAATCCGGTGGTGTCATCAAGAACCCTGGGAGCCATCTGGGCCATCAGATATTTACAGTCGTTAGCGAAGCGATCGTATATTTTTGTTTACCTTTGCTTCAAACGTCGCTTGACCTGTCGCCGCCTTCGATATCGGCACTGAGCAAAGAGTAATCAACCATGAAAGAATCGGCTGAAGCTTTCCATTAGTTCCGATCTGGGTCACATCCCCCTTTTCCCTGCTACTGGCTCCACCGGATATACCTGGTTTTTATCGATTTTCCTTGGAGGTTTTTACGAAAGAGAACGTAAATTCCGTGAGAATATGCGGAGGGAGGGCATATACAATGGGTGATCCGCATACCTTTCGCAAAAGGGCGAATGACACACCCCTACCCCTTATACGAACCTGCCTTCCGCCTCACGTGTCAAAGAAGTCTGTTTATTCTGATCTAGAAACGAATTCTTCTTTCGAGTCGAATTCTTCTACCATAAATAGAAATATATTTTAAGAAGCTAGAATTTCGCATGCTCACAACAACATGTGGGTATAACTTGGAATGCAATAAATTCCAACAAGTGGAATATACTGACGTTCATTAAGCTGACTGCTTCGAGCAACAGCTTGAGAATAATACTTTTCTAAACTGTAGACCTGGATTTTCCTTATCAATTCAACAGTTCAAAAGAAGGGTGGCAGTTATGAGCGGGTTTTCTACAGACAAATGCTCAGAATGACGCTTGCCGTGATTTTCCCACGGGTTTTCGGTTTAGGTATATCTGTTGGGAATCAAAATAAAAACAGCATACCTTTTCCGTGTCAATCAGCCCGTCTGGACAAAATCATCCTTCACTTAAGGGAGCCAACGTGGTACCTATCTTCTTCTTCAAACAAAAAAAAAAAATTCCCACCATAGTACCATAGGAACTGTAGGTAGTTCAAATTGGTCTCCTCTGGTTGTTCGGAATGTACCTACTGCAAAATCAGGTAAATAAAGAGCGTAGGTGTCACACAGACCATTCTATCCTCATCTCAGTCATAATAAACAGTTAGGTACCAAATGTGTGTATTTGCAACTCGTGAACATGGTGGTAATAATTCACAAAAATCCAATTTCGAGGCTCGGTTTCTGTTCAAAAAATCGGCCAATCATTTTTAGCGCACTTGTAAATAGTTTTCTGTTGTATCAGATACTATTTTGAGGTTGGAAAGGGGTATTTTGACCAATGGCTGTCGCTTGTTGTTCCGATATTCACATACATACAGACTATCAACTTCAGTCGATCACATTTGACCGACGGGCGGCCGTTTGTTATGATTTTTATGTATCACAACAGCACGAGCTGAACGTGTTCGACACTGCTAGCCAAAGTTTGATATTTCTTATTACCCGATGCAATATAATACAATACCAATAAGTCTACATTATAATCCCATTATTGCTTCTTCCTCTCGAGCGCACGCCTCTAGGTCTCATTTACATGTGACTAGCTGTGTACCCGCGCTTCGCAACGGTAGAACAGACACCCCCTTTAGGACAGGCCCCACTCATAACAGTTTTATGATATATATTTAACCCCCCCCTCCTCTATCCTATGAACCCTCCCTACCTGGTTAGAAACATTCCTCAATGTTCACACAATAAATTCCCAAAGTTGCACTCCAATTGGTCAAGTAGTTTTGAAATTTCTGTAGACCCCCCCCCCCCCCTCTCATAACCTGTACCCCCCTCCCACTAACATCCTGATTGAAGTACCACTTGAATGTACTCGTCGAGCTGAATCCAGAATCTAATTACAATCGGATTTACGTCCAACCGTTCAAAGTTATTATAAGCATAAACGTCCTCATAGAAGTGATTATAACACGTTTTTTAGTAGTATTTCATTCATAGCGTTTCAACGGATGGACAAATTCAAATGCGGATTTTTCATAAACCTTCCCAGATAAATTCTGCGTCAAATGGTACCAGCCGCAACTTTCTACGTTCAGCCGTTCTCAATTGATGCCGAGACAAACAAACAAACAAACAGACAAACAAACAGACACTGTTTTATTATATGTATAGATGAGCGCTTTGATTTAGGTCACATCCCAATTCGAAATCGACGATATTTTAAATGCTCTCACGTGAAAATCCACTAGCCCTCGGGTTAAACCAGGTTTTCAGCTTGCTCAGGCATGTGTAATCGAGCACTCTCTTGAATTTACATACAGGAGCGGCTCCGAGCTGAAAACGCAGCTTGATACGTACCGCTGCAATTATCCTTTAATACCTTTAGTATAAATTATCTTCGTCGCCTTGCTTCTGAGTTTCCACCCACACAGGAAATTATCAAACGGCTTTCCGCTCCTCTACAAAATTTAATGATTCTAATTCGTTGTGCTTTTAATATCACAGGGACAGTAAAATAATACTGGGATAATTACAACTTGATAAATCGGCGTGAATAATTTCATTATATAGGTCAGCCCTATTTATAGTTCGAAAGGCGAGGGTGGATGGGTTTCTGAGGAGTTAACCTGAGTTTCTAATCTTTGGAACAGAAGGCTCCTTTCCCCGCTAATCCTTTGACCCACTTTGTCCCTCCCGGTCTGCCAATCCTGTTCTCAGCCGTTATTAGCAATCCTTCATTAGGCACAGGAGCAGATCCTCTTCGTTAAGAACGTATTTTCTGCCTTGGCTGGAAGCTTTGCTATCCATGATGACGGAAACAGGGATGATGGGAGAAGCAACTCCTTAAGTCGTCGGTCGTTGAGTTATTGTAATGAAGTTGGTTGTTGTATAGTCTAAGATTCTGTCTGGTAAGATTTAGAATGTAATTCAATATCACTTCATAAGTGAATGAACTGTGAAAATTTAGTTTTTGGTTGGGAGGCGAAAGGCAAAATGAGCGCCCTATTTATTGTTTTTTTATTATTTTGTCGAGTTTTTTTTTTAGCTCAACAAATCAGATTAATTGCTTCATGAGGGTGAACGGAAGAACGTTATTCTAACACACCGTCCTAGTATACGCTGATGAGGGCAGATGTAATTCTCGCGAGAAAAGAAAAATTTAGAATACGAAAGAATTAGAATTGTGAATTCCCTCATCATTCTTTCGTTCTTCGTGAAACGTGAAAATTACGAACTCCCTCCAGAGAATCCGATTCTTTTTGATGGCGAGGCAAATAAACCACTCGTAACCGTTAGCCGAGCCGAACGTGAGCGGAAATTGTGAAAAACCTCCAGCGTTGGAACAAATCTCTGGAGGGTTAAGCGGGAATAAAATGCAAATGAAAAAGTAAAACGAGGCACTGCCAAACTCTTCTGTTGCCTTTGTGAGAAACGATGACCTAATCCCGTTGGTTTGTCTGTGAATTCAGATTTATAGGACGGGATAAAGACCGCGCGGGAATCGATAATTAATTCCGAGTGTTCTCCATCTCATTTCGTAGGCCTCTTACCTCATTCCCATAAGCACTCTTTGTGCCAACGTCCAAGTGTCAGTTTTAACTAGTTCATTTTTGTGTTTACGGTTTTCCGTTCAATAAAGAACAAGCTAAAGGCGTCTTGCTTTTCCCATACTTGACCAAGTGAGCTACTACTTGCAAATTCATGGTCTGAATTCACTATCCTCAATATTAAGAGTAATAATGGAGATGCAACGAAATTCCACAGGGCTTAATGATGGATCCCTTCAGCTAGACGTTGGACAATAATTAAAGCAATGGTAGATTGGAGTGAATTCCATTTATGAAAGATTCTCAACCTGTTTAGCCTGGACCTTCTTCGAGTGAAATATTATTCTGAACGGTACGCCCTAACTCCCACATCACCTCTCTGCTAGGTACTCACAAGGGTACAGTAGGTTGAAACATGGTATGTATGAGTACGAGTATAATATACACATGCACACACACACACACAGATACATATACAACATGCATATGCATAAGTACATTGGCTACGCAAAATATATGATTTTTCAGAGTAAAAAATACATGATTGACCACCTTTGTTGGGGCTCTAGTCTCCCTTGTTACTTTTATATGCTTGTAGCAACAAGCACTGTCAAAACCTTGTTTCAAATTCACGAAAAGACCCACCGGACAAGTAGTAGGTACCTAGCCTTTTGAGGACTCCGGCTGACCGTATCGTCTATGGATCGCAAAGAATAATTATGCCTTTCTATTCTTGGATAATCGGGCAAATAAGGGTCCATTTATTATTTCTCACCAAACAGCATCTTTCAATTTCGCGATACCTTCGATGATTTGTAAATGATTTGTTCGTATTGATTTCAAACACCATACCTACCTTCTTCTCCAGGATGGAAGTATTTATGTTCCCTTAATAATCCGTCCAAGGATTCGTAAAACCCGTTTTCAAACTTCAAACAAAATACTATTGATATTGAGTTTCAAATGATACCATAATGTGGTTTACTATCACGATCATGTTTTATATTGATCGTGAAAAAATAAATTACCTATTGAAAAAACGGACGGTAGACCTACGGTTCTACAGTCAGATCATTTAATAAAGATTAACGTTTGTTTCGCCAAAATTTCCGTCAATGGAAACTTTGCAGCTCATTAATGCATCAAAAGTTGAAAACGTTTTTGTTTCACCTCCCGTCAATTTCCTATTGTTATTATGGACCGAATGAAATGTAGGACCGAGTCAGGTGATTTGCGTATTAGATCATAATATGTGATTTCTAGACTCGAAGGTGTTGCAATACTCAAATTAGTTGCACTAAACGAAATCATATTTCTTCAAATAGTCTTTGGGTTGTGATTCATTAAAATTTAGATGTCTTCAACTAACAACGTGAAAGAAGAAAACGTCAGGAAAGTTTAGAAACGCGATATGCGCCTAAAACCTCTGAAGGAACTGTGAGAACTTTTAGAATTTTAAGAAATAAAAAATTTTAAAACTAAAAAACTTTAAGAACTCCTCGAGCTCTTGAGCCTTTTTCTTAGCTCTGTATGTTTTAGCTCTTTTAGCTGCTGTACCATCGTAAGGTTTAGATTCGAGTTTTTTGCGCTCCCCATATTGCTTACTTCTTTGGGCAGCTGTAACATCATGAGATTTTAAATTTTCGGGCGAAGATGATTGCAACTCTTCGAGTTGAGCCTTTTTCTTAGCTCTGTACGCTTTGTGTCGTTTCGAAGAGGTCGTATCGGGAGTTGCAGAATTTTTCTTGTTTTCTCGATATCGTTTGGATCTCTCGGCAGCCGTAGCATCATGAGAATGTGATTCGAGTTTCTTGCGATGGATCTCGACATCGTTTAGCTCGTTCGGCAGCTGTAGCGTCGTAAGGTTTTGAGTTTTCTCGCACTTTACTTATATCTGCAGGCATAACGAAACTATTTTTCTAGCCTCTTTATTTATATCGTTTTGTGACGCTCGCCACCACCATAGTCATGTGACGCTGGCAACCAACATAGTAACGTGATGTAATTTCGATGGTGCAATTTCTTGTGCCAAGAAGTGACGCTCGATCGTGATGTGACGCTCACAAACCCCATCGTGACGTGACGCTCGTGACGTTCGGGAAACAAATAGAAACGCCCTGTTAATCATTATTAAATGATAAAAATCCAAAGAGTGGGATTGTGAATTTATCATAGTCCTTTTGTAGAAGTGCTTGCTGGCAAATGAAGAAATCCTATTGACACAGTATCTGAATGATTGTTACACAATGATTTGTAGGCACAAAATGCGCGATCTCGCCTTTCACGGCAACCCTGGAAATTTCATAGAATAGGCTTGGATTTAACAAGATGGTGTTGAGCATCAATTCCGAATGATTCATTTGTCGTGATTTTGTCGGTTTTCCAGTCACGACTCCTTTGCAAGGCCCTGCTGTGCGATGTTGAATTCTGATCTCTCTACGGGTTTCCTGAACTATTGAGTGTCTAAAACAGCTTTCAATTTGTTGGTGTTGATAACTCTGTAAATACCTAATTTGACGGGCTTTAATTTACCGGCCTCTCTGAGTTAACGTACAGCACAGAAGCTCGAAAGGGAGTTCCGATGAGGGCGGCCTTTGTCCTCAAAGTTTGATGAGGCAATTCCGCAAGAGATCGCAATAACCAACAACAAAGGGAACTCGAAAGTTTATCCCCTCAGCTCCATATCGAGCGGATCCGGAGGGGGGGAAGTGTCCCAGGTCCGAAAGGTCCCCGACTATGATTAAAGTTCCGCTTGTTCTATGCAAATTACAGGAAAACGGGGTTGAAGCGGCGACGCATTTGTTGATCCTTTCACGAGAATCACTAATCACATTGCCGGGCCTCCTAACAACGACCCGGGGGATGGCGGTCGGGCCGTTTTCAGTCCATCCGGAAAGATCTGTTCCCGGGTCGACAACTAATCCGAGACGGTGGTCAAATATCATGTCACTTCCCAAATAGGCGGGTTTGAATAAGTCTTGACAATCTAGTTGGATGAGCCTGCCTCCAATCTGGTTCAGTCATCAGAATACTATCAGAAACTGCAATAACATTATACGTCCGTGAGAGGGACATTAAAACTTCATTTATGTGCACTTCTCTCCATATGCTTGCAAACCACCTGTTGTGGAGTTAATTTCAGGAGGTATATTCGGTATTTGCCAGAAGTTATCAAAAAGTCGTTAGCAACAGACAATATAGTTATTGTTCGTAACTGACATCGGAACCTGGTGCGATCATCGAAACCTGGATGCACTGTATTTCGATCTCAGTGGACATAGACAACGTTTCGATAACGTTTTCTATTGTTTTTGCTTATTAATATGATCTTTAGCGAGAGTCACTAATCGTGGAGGTGCACCAAATTTCAACCCTCAGGAACATTAGGTGCCGGAGTTATGGAAGTTTGAAAACCGCTATTTTTTCGATACTTCTTCGTGATGTTGTTTTCGCTGTTCTTCTTTGACAGGGCTAACATAACACAGCCAAACGGATTAAGCTGAAATGTTGCACACACATTCGTTATGCTCCAACGAATTGCCTTTTGTGCATTTCCCCCCCCCCCCTCATTTCCACCATGGGGGGTGTGATGAATGTGTTTTACCGTACATCCACCACGAGCGGCGCGAGGGGGGATGTGCCCAGAATTTGGTTATGAGCGAATCACCACCATGATCCGGGATCTTTTCGGATGTGTCCGTTGGTTATGGGCGTACCACCACCATTCACGGATTCTTTTAGGTTTGTTGCCTGGTCGTCCAGGATCTTTTTGGATGTGTGCTCGGTTTGGTTATGGACGGACCACCACCATACCCGAGATCTTTTGGGAAGTGTGTCCGTTGGTTATGGGCACCACCATTCACGGATTCTTTTGGGTTAGGAGAGAGAGACGAGGTAAGGAGGAGAGAGAGTAGTCAGCGACCAGAGGAGAGCGTAGAATGAGGAAAAATATGCAGGAGACGAGTTTTTATATGCTTGGGAGCTGTCTCCCTCCATCCTCTAGCTAGTAGAGGGTGGTGGGGACCTCCAGGCTGGCCCTCGGCTCTCTTGCGTCTTCTGTCCCCACTTCTCGGTTTATTTGGCGACATCTTATTTCTACATACAAGGGTTGTGGTTCTGGGAGGATACCACGACAGTGGGGGATGCTGTTCCTAGGCGTAGGTTAAAGAGGGTTTAAAGAGCTGAAATTTGGCACACCGGTTCACTGATGGGGCTCCCTGAAGAAGTGTTCAAAACTGAAACCTCGCTCTTGGATGCACATATAGAAACCTATTCCTGCCCCTCCGTTGGATATGTGTATAGAAACGTGTTCCTTCTCCTCAAACCGTGAAACTTCTTTCAACGATCTTTGAAGGGCAGCCCCCCCCCCCCCCCCGCCCCATCAAAAAGCCGCCGCCAAACAGCGTTGAAAGAAATTTCATACAAAACATACTGTCCGATTTTTGATGCAACTGATGTAGGACCATCTAGAGCCCAACCCGGTCTTCCTGTTCATATTTCAGCGTATTATGACCATTTATATTCGTATATTTATGTGTGTGGCTAGAATTTTTGGACATACGTAAGTTCGGCAGACAGACAAGAATTTGTCGGGAAGCCCCAGTGAAATTTTTGGCTTTGGAGGACAAAAATTAGTTTCTTCCAAAATACAAAGCTCCTGGACGTTGGTAGACTCGGAAGGAAAGTATATTCTAAAGAATTCACCCTCCAAAAAGTAGTCGTGATATTATAAGTAGGGATCCATAATGCTTAATAATATACAACACTTCACGGTAAATTAGCAAGGTAGTTCGTCTTCTTGAACATAACCACCTATACTCCAAAAGTGTTCGTATAGGATGACGGCCCCTCTTATGACGTCCTGACTTATGCAGATGTTTGTCTTGCCGAATTCTCGCCCAACTTACGAAACAAGGCCCTTCAAACAAGCCTCCCACCTGAAGTAGGGCGTGAAGGGTGGAGTGCGCACTCTGGAAACTCCATGAATGATGTACCCAGTCGAGCTTGGGCGAGCCGTCGGGATATTTACGGCGACGATCCGTCAATAAATTCTTAAGAGCAGAAGTGCGCCGAACGTGTTTGAGTATGTGGCAGGAGCTTTCTAAATATTTGACGATCGCCTTTTCGCCATAAATTTTGCATTGCTCTCTCCTATATTAAAGGAACAGAATACGTCGAAGTCGGGATATTTGACATTCGTCTAAATCACGAACCGGGGTCCACTGGACTATTTCAACTCGTAATCTGGGCTTTGTGTTTATTATCCTGTATCACAAGCCTATTTCATACAATAAAAACAATCTCTCGTTCGCTTATCCTCTGTCTAGCTCACTTCTGTCGGCTTTCACTAGAAATACCCGTAACATGGACCAAGATTTTTTCAAAAGAGCTCGAAGCATTTTAAGAGTTTCTGATCTCAAGAGATCTAATACGGCATATTTTATTTTGTACAAAAACTAGTATATCCTGCTTAGTGGCATAATACGTTTTTTCCGCGGTAAACGGCATATTACGTATAATTTCTTGGGATCTGAAATGGCCGAAATCAGTTGTCGAACATTACTAAAAATAAAAAATGCAATGGTAAGCTACAAAACGAACGGTTAAATTTGTATGCCCAAAATAAATGTTTCCTCTATCAACCAGTAGATTGATTTATTCATAAAAATGTATTTTTCAAGAATGACATGAAATAAATTATAAATTGTTTCCTAATCTCCGCGGTACCTACCCAAAATATCCTTGCCTTGTGGGTGAGATAATATTGATAATGTATGCCAGTTGCCAGATGCTGCTCCTCACATGAATATTCTATCGGACCGCTGCATATGAGAGATAGTCGTCTGTTTGGAACAACAAATGAACACCGAGAGCGCGGGTATGTCAGAGGTTCAGTGGCATAATTATTATTATTATATCCAACTTTTAGGGATCTAAAATGGCCGAAATTGGTTGTCGAACATTACTAAAATAATAATAAAAAATAATTAAAAATCATAATAATAAAAAAAGAGACAGAAAAAAAGTAATGGTGAGCTACACAACGAACAGCTAAATGTTTATGGCCCAAAATACATTTTTTCCCTTATCAACCACATAAAACTATATTTTTCAAGAATGCCTTGAAATAAATTAGAAATTGTTTCCCAATCTCCGCCGCACCTACCCAAATTATCCTTGCCCTGTGAATGAGATAATGTGTGCCTGATGGTGCTACTAATATGAATGCTCAGTCGGACTGCTGCATATGAGATATCTTCGACTGTTTTGAACAACAACCAATGAAGAACGAGAGTGCAGGCTATGCTGTGTGAACATAAACTAACATGCGCAAGATTAATAAATATTATCTGAGTTTTAGCTCAGGCGTTTTATGCTCTAGTGATTTAAAGGAAATTCACCATCATGTTGCTGATGATAGCTTTCTTGAAGAAAAAAAAAGAAACCCAAGCCAATTCAATTAGCACATAAAAATCATTATTTGGCGTTCCAGACCTTTCTTTAATGGATCTCGGACTTGAAATTTCACCTTCGCGTGCCAAATTTTGCCACACGCAAATTATTTGAACAATATTCGTAATGAACGAAAATTTGAGGAGCACATGAGGGTTGGGATGCGAATTCTTCCAGAACGGTTTATAACGTACCGTATAGATAACGTGTATAGATATATTACAGTTCTTCTGGGAAGTCGTCACTAAGAGTATAGCCTTCCTCTCAAGGCAGCAGTATTATAATATTATAGTATTTTTAGTTGAAAACAAAAATCATGGTAAGTTGGGTAGGTACCTTCTTGAAATAACCAAAAATAAACTTTCGCATCAAGTAATAAATGTCACCAACGTAATTAATAGATACTATTAGGTGATTAATTTGTCGTTTATTATTTTGGTTTATTTCGAGACTATGGAATCGACCAAGGAAAAACAAATTTTAACATCTCAAAAATTGCTATTGTCCTAAGGTATGAGAAAAATGGCAAACTTCAAACCCCTAAGAGAGTAAGAAGAAAATTAAGCTTTTCCTAATTAATACGTTGGTAGGCGAAAATTCGCTTATTTGTTCATGCTGCATAGTACAGAATTGGTTAATAGAGTGCCTCACAAGTGGACAAATGAGAGTCATTTCGAAAAATCGAGCGTTCTGAAAGTTCAGATTTTCAAAACGAAATTCTTTCCTATGAAAAATGAAACATCGAACACGTGACATGCAACAGGGACAACAGGGTTTTTCTAATGGAACAGCTTTGCTCCGAAACGACGTCATAAAAAGGCATGATGACCACACGGAATAATAATAAGGTTCAAGTGTTGTAGTGTACTAGTCGTTATTTCGTTCAAATTACGGTTTCGTGTGTTAAAATTTCAGTGTAAAGAAATATTGTAGCTCTTACATGGATAAGCTGAGGGTGGTCAGGGTTGATAGCGGTTATTTACCTGAAAAGGACGCCGTCTCGGTCCAGGAACAGCCTCCCTTTCGAGTCTTTGAGAGTGGAAGGATCTTCAAGGCGCGAGAGGAGAGGCGCGAGTGTCTCAGATGTCGTGGTGTATAACACACCCCCAACGTTCAATTCCACGACCGCCGACATTTGATTCTGATAAAATTTATTCAGTTCCTACTAAAAAAATAAATTTAAAAAAATTCCCGCTTCGATTCCTAGAGCCTGACCGCGAGGGATCGCCGGTATTTGATTTGTTATTGTTTTGGTTGTTTTTGTTGTGAAACAATCCTTCGCTCTAAGGTTTTGTCCGATGTGTCTATGGGTCGACCCCTAATGTTACTGGGAGACTTGGAGGCTCCGGCTGGTCGATACGTATCCTTCTCTCCCTTAGTCAGGTGTGCCAACATTATTCTAAAACCGATTCGCAGGCTTGCCTTCGTGAAAATGTTAACCCCCTCCACTTCCTGAGAGGGGCAGTAGTGGAAAACGATTGTCCTGGTCTGCTGATAAATGTAACCGAAAGGGTGGGCGAAAAAAAAGAGGTTGTCATTCGTGCCAAGGGGGTTTTCGGGCAGGGATTCAACAACACTTGCTGACTCAACATAGTTTTTCGTTATTTCAGTTTTATTAATCAATGTTTATAGCCGAACCCTTTTTGTTCTTTAATTTCTGAAATACAGAGTAATAATAATAAAATTATTGAAAAGAAATTCATTTTTTCGTTTCGAACGATGTATAATGAGTATTTTGGACTTTTTACTTCAGCGACGCATACAATTTCACGAATCATGAACAAGTGCATTTTCATAATATACCTAGTAGTACTTACTATTATTGAAAGGTGAGTGGTGCCCTTGGCAGTTCCTTTTAAAAGATATAATTTTTTGGTGACAATAATTTCTATGTTAATTTTACCATCGTCTAAGTGTCTACTGAAATAGATATACGTTTTGCTGAATTACTAAATGCATCGTGGTAAGTGCTTTACTATTGGAAGTTATGAGTTATGGATGATAAAGGTTAACAGTAGAATAAGGCATTTAGAACCACTTTTCGCGTTTCCAATAAATTTTCTACTATACATACACACAATGCAAATTTATCCAGATCAGCTTATTATTTTCTGTAAAGATGAAACTTTTGTGTAAGCCTCAGGTGCAGGATACTCTCTAGAATGCCCAGTGGTCGTATATCGGACATTTCGGGGCCAGCAAATTATGTCCGATATAACCGACAGCCGTTATAGATACAATGGTGAATCCGACAACTGACAAAAAATCATCTTGTCCAATATAACTACATATAACCAATATAACAGGAATTTCTTTTATATTACTATGTATGTACACACATAGGTACATAATATTGTAACAATTATTTTTTCACGTATATTTATTACAGTTATGTTCAAAACAAACCTTGTGAGGAGGAAGGCGGTTTCCAAAAGTTTTTTCGAGTCTGGAGAGTGCTAATGAGCAGATAAGCCAGATCCCCAGCCTATATACAGACAGATAAGCTCTATCGTAACCTTTGTAATGGCCGATATACCCGGCGGATTGGACGGTACAACCGCCGGAAACTGAACGTAAAAACTCATTGGATTCAGTTCTTGGCGTTTTTGGGCATAACCGGCGACGACCGCATAACGAAATATTTGCATTAATGAAGTGATCTTCTAAGTGTGGACCCTCCATAAAAATCAACAAATTCGATCAACAGATTATTATGTGCAAGAGAACCCCCCTTGAAACCCACATATTTTGTGAGCAATCTCTAACCGGGTTCCGGACCATTCAGTCTTTCAAACAGACCATAGGTACCGAACACCGTGTAGTACTGAACACCAAATACCTACCTACACCCTTATCTTTTCTGCACAGTATCTAACAATAAATATTCGATTTTTTTTTAAATGCATTTATTCGGGGAAAAAACAAAAAACACACAGTATAACCTTGAAAATACAAATCGTATGCAAGTAATGCTAGAAAAAGTAAACACCAAATGCGTTCCCCCCTCTTCAAGTTAGATAACATGTGCTGAGGGGGGGGGGGGGGGGGAGTCGCCTTAACTAGTCACATGGCTTCAATCTACCTTCAAATTAAAGTCACCACACTTGTTTACACTGGGTACTTGCTTACTGACTATCTGCTAAACTACAAAGTCATCAGAAATTAAGTGCTTGATAAGTACCTTGAAATTTTTTGAGCTAAGAACACATTTTATTTTATTAGGAAGGTCGTTAAACATTTTGAGTCCCTCATAGGAGAAATACACTGCCAAGGTGATGGCACAGGAGCTTCCTCGTCACAATCAGAGTGACCCATTATAAAATAGAACAGACTCGGAAGCTAAATAACATGACATAACATTACATTACATAACATTACATTACATAACATTACATTACATTACATAACATTACATAACGTGAAATATACATATTACATAACATTACATTACATAACATAACATTACATAACATTACATGAAATATACATATTACATAACATTACGTTCATAATACATTACGCCCATTATACATAATTGCGAAAGTTATGCGTGTTTGAAGAATTTCACGTTAGCGCATGCGCAGGGCGAACCGCTGGCTCTATCATGTTGAAATTTATATGGGACCTCAATGGGCCCTACCCGCTTAATCCCTGAGAATTACATTGAAATTGGGTGAAATCTTTGGTTACTACGGCTGTAACAAGGAAATTGAATCTATTTCACGCCAGCGCATGCGCAGAGCGCACCGAGGGTTCGATCATGCTGAAATTCATACTGGAACTCACTAGGCCTTGTCCAAACAACCCTTGAAAATTTGAGCGAAATTGAATCAACATTGTGAAAGTTATGCGTGTTTGTTGAATTTAACGTTAGCGCATGCGCAGGGCGTACCGCTGGATCAATCATGTTGAAATTGGTATGGGATCTCAAGGGGCCTTATCCGCACCATCCCTCAAAATTTGAGCTGAATCAATTCAAAGTCGTGGAAGTTATGGCTGTAACAAGGAAATGCGGACAGACTCACAGACTCACAGACTCATAGACCCACAGACCGACAGACACGGAACCAAATTTGTTCAGTAGGCTTTGAAACGCAAAATGCAAGTGGAAATTTTGATTTCTGAAGACAAAAATTTTATGGCTCACGAAAGTGAACACAAGGCTTCCGCTGCTTCGCAGACTCGGAAGCAAAAATATTGACCTTTAGATGTGAGTCGGAAAGGGAGTTTCAAAGCCAGATCATCAGCTGAACGAGTGTGGCCAGCCACTGTCTCATACTGCGGTAAGCTTTTCTAAATATGGATGAGTACAGTTTTCTTAAATATGTTAGGAACATCCAATACATTGAATAATTTAAAAACTTGGGAGGTAGGGAAGCGCGTTTTTTTGCGCAACAGAATTTTAATAATTCGCCTCTGGATGACACTTACAGATTCAAGGTGTGTTTTGTATGAAGATCCCCGTACGAGAATGCTATACGATAGTAAAGATTGTGCTAGTGCATAATAAAACATTCGCAAGGTAGCCAAAGACATGAAATTTCTAATTTCCAAACACATAGGAATGACTTTGCGCAACTTATTACCAATTTCTTTTCTTGACTCGAATTTCGTAACATCGAATGATTAGAATCCGCTGTTCCCTATCACTTGCACCTGCTTGTAGTTATAGTATTTAGGTTCACACTCATGTTGATGATTTTAATGTGAACGAGCGACTGGTCGCACAATATCCAGGTGGTCTCAAGACACTCGTACCATCGAATTGTTTAATCCGTCCCTACCTCGGCAACGGATGGTGTTGTACGGATGGTAATGGCTTTGGGGGAATAGGTGCCCGAAACTTCAATGGACTTGGGAACAAGAAATGCAGTGGTTTTGGGGTCAGGAGTGCGAAGGAGATATCGTAAACATGATGGGTTAGGGTTCAAGCCGTTATCTCTATTGTCCGGTTCCGACGATCGCTGGCCAGTCAGTGCTAATGATGGACGTGCGAAAAGACGAATTTCTTACCTTTCCAACTCGTCGCGGGAAGAAAGCGGTCGTTCTTGAGAATTTTAAATATTCTGAATACCGAACCATGGCGAATGGTACAATTAGTTATAGGTGCGTAAATCGTTCTTGCAATGCTGCCATTTACATGAACCCCACTTCCACGCGTGTGCTGTTCAGAAGGAACGATCACACACATAACGCAATCCCTGACGAGGACATTGAGCGTGAGAAGGCAAGGGTTCTTTTCGGTTATACCCCTCCCCAGTCAAGAGCCCACCGTTCCTGCTCTACTTGTCTTGTTTTCTGGTATTTTATACCTAACATTACATTCCACTAATCTATTCAGAAGTCCCAAACAACCTGCTCATTCACGGGATAGTTTCTGGGATTGTTTATCTTTTTTGAGATGCGAGCGCTAGCGAGCATCCAGATCGCTTGACAATGCGAGCGGCAGCGAGCAGTAGGTACTTTTCGGTAGATACTTTTCGGTTAGTGGAATGTAATGTTAGGTATGTAACAAGACTGTTTAATGCCTTCGAAAATACCAGAAAACAAGACAAGTAGAGCAGGAACGGTGGGCTCTTGACTGAGGGGGGTATAACCGAAAAGTACCAAGGCCAATCCACTTAATCGGTTATTATTCATTTCGAGACATTAACCCTGGAGTACTAAACCTCAATTTAGGTACCTTGTTACTAAACCTTCGTCATTGTGACTAACAGTACCTAAAAATCAATTAAAAGAGTAACAAGAAGAAGTAAAATAACTTACATAAAATAAATAACTTACAATAACTAAAATAACTTACTAAAATAACTTACATAAAATGACTTCAAATTAACCGCTTCTCTCTGCAATGATTTTTTCCATTCCCCCAATCTCATTGATACTCATTTTGAAGGCTTGTCGCCTTGACCCCAAACCCATTAGATTTTCGGGTTTTCTTGTTCCCAAACCCATTGAGATTTGAACCCAAACCCATTGAAATTCCAGTCCCATTCCCCCAAACCCGTTGCACCCGTTGTACGGAGGGCGGTACGACCAGCTATGTTGGCATTCAAATAACACTTACTTCCTCAACCCTCATTTATTACCTAATTGTTCAAACTGTACCTACTCCGTTCGTCAAAAGCTGGTCTGAAGTTCCACTAATGACATTATTTCACCTTCACTGTTTTCTACAACTTTTCCTCATAAAACATTGCTTTTTTTATCCTCCCTGTCGAAGATCTTCCCCATTCATACTTGTTCATTAATTGCTTGTGTTGTGCTTAAATTCATGGCGATGCTGTCGACCCAACCTACTGGCTGAATCTTCACTTAGGCGGTTGATCAAGTGAGGAAAATTGTCATTCATCTTAGTGTTCGATAGCCAGTGATGGAAGAGTTGGTGAATAAATCATGTACCTACTTCTATAATAGTTATTCAGCCAACTTTTGTAGATTGTGTTATTGGTTTATTATTTTCAATAATGAACCACTGGAATCGAGCATGAAAAAAAAATTCTTACCCCCCCTCAAAATTTGATGGTTTAAGTTTCAAGGTGAGAATCCGAAAATGCAATAAAAATATTTCTGTCTGTCCGCCGTACGCCTTACGGGCCACTTTTCTTAGTTACCGTGAATAAAAATTGATGAAATTCCGGTTATAGGTTCCGTTCGGGGTCTAGTTGGTCCTAGAAGTTCGGCGTTACTGTCAGTCATCTCTAAGAGGTTCAAAATAGGGGTTGAAATTTTCAGAACGCCGTATCTCGAAAACTTTCGATTGAAGGGTATGGTTTTTTTTACGATATTAAATTTGTCTTGAGCTAAACAATTTTTTGAGACCACCCGGAGCACTGTACGTCCAGCCGTTCGTGTGCACCAAAAAGCTTCGTCAACACGATCGTGAATCAAACGGTATAAATCCGGCCGGGATTTCATCACTAAGGAGCACCTGATTATTATCAAGGATTGCTGTATGAAGTCGAGTTGGTTGTTCTGCGATATTATTTTTCATTTGATAAGTGATGAACTATTGGATTTTGTTGGTAGGTACTTGTGAAACTTGAACAAACCTTGAAGTATTATTGATGGGTAAATTATTACACAACGGTAAATTGTTACACAACGGAAAATTATTAAACAACGGTAAATTATTACATAATGGTAAATTATTTCACAACGGTAAATTATTACCCAACGGTAAATTATTACACAACGGTTCATCTACCAAGAAGGGGCTGGATTTTGTTTATAGGTACTTTTGCAACTTGATGGGCAAGTTATTACACAACGGTTCACTTGACCACGAGGGTAGGTACTTACCACAGAAAACAGTGATCTACGCAGAAGGGGCATCTATTTCACTCCACATCAACAATTTTCCTTCAGAACTTCATTATTTGCGTTTCTTTTCGCCATTTTAGTTACTGTTCCTCATCGACAGAATTATTTTAGCAACATTTAACTCGTGATTTAGGTAGGTACCTAGTAACGTGTACGGGGTTAGGTACTAACCTACGGAGGGTCTGCGATCTACATAATATGTATAGGCTAGTACATATTATATAGACGGGAAGGGTATTCTGTACAAAATAATAAACCGTTGTGCAGGGATTTGCAGCGTTTTCAGTTTGTCATCAATAAAGGCTGGCGTGTGGCCCGAAAGTGTGGCGGTTCGGGACTGGTGACAGCTACTGACTGGGTGATACGTTCATTTGATTTGGAAAACTTTCGCAGCTTGAGAGGTGCCCATCTGTGCCTGGATCATTCGATTTGGAAAACTTTCTCAGCTTCAGAAGTGTCAGTCTGTGTCTGGAATTAAAATTACTCAGATTTGGAAGGTCTAAACTCGTTTGAACGAGTTTGAACTCATCAGCTTCCAGTCGTAGGATTAGAAAATTGTCTACCAGTCCTTCCTGGGGGAGTAAAGGGACCCGGTTGGGAAGGGGGGGTTCAGAAATTAACATATCCAAACTTACATTGCTAACTTCGGAAATATGATTTTCCATCAGATCTTCAATTTCGTTCGACATTATTATCAGTTACCTATATGTTATAAATAAAACACATCAAATCTATCAACAGACGGTATGAGACAGTCCTGCCAATTCTTAGAAAATCTCGGAAATTCACCAACTTTCTCATTCAACCTACGAGTTGCTTCGAAATGGATACAGTAAAATTCAATATAATCAACAGAATATTCATAGGCAGCAAAATTATTCCTACTCGCCGCCCACATTCGCTCTTAGGATGAATATAAATGTTTTCATTTTGGTTTTAAAAAATGAGTAATTATTATTTGGAAGATCTACCGTAGGTTAATTAATAATAGATGGGCTATGTGGAGCTTTTAGCTATAGGACTGTATATAAATAGGTAGGAGACCTAGATCTCGATGGCTCCGTACGCGCATAATGTGATTAATATCCTTTTGAAACGAAAACAGGATTCAAAGCAGGTAAAAATACACTGCCAAGGTGATGGCACAGGAGCTTCCTCGTCACAATCAGAGTGACCCATTATAAAATAGAACAGACTCGGAAGCAAAATAACATTACATTACATTACATTACATTACATAACGTTAAATATACATATTACATAACATTACATTACATAACATAACATTACATAACATTACATGAAATATACATATTATACATAACATGACTTCCATAATACATTACGTCCATTATACATAACTAGCCTGACCGCTCGCTTCGCTCGCTATCCGAGATTCGCTGTACGCAGTATCGTGGAACCAACAAACGACGGAAAAATCCCATAGCCTACCGGGTATTTATGCCCAATTTTATCAAAATCCGTCAAGCCATTCAGGAGTTGACCATGGTCGACCATATTTCCGCTATGGTCAGGGAATTAAAAATGCGACGTTGCACAACTTGGGAGCCTACTGGATATTCGTGCCAAATTTGGTCGATATCCGTTGAGCAATTCGGGATTCGACCATGGAGGGGCCCATGGATGCGCTAAGGTCGACCGCGGGGGTAGTCCGAAGGGTCGATCGTAGATAGAATTTCACGTAGATTACGAATACGCGATAAAAAATAGGGGTTACCATTTCAATTAACGAAGTTGACCATGGTCGACCATAGTTCCGCTATGGTCAGAGAATTAAAAATGCGACGTTGCACAACTTGGGAGCCTACTGGATACTCGTGCCAAATTTGGTCGATATCCGTCAAGCCATTCAGGAGTTGACCATGGTCGACCATAGTTCCGCTATGGTCAGGGAATTAAAAATGCGACGTTGCACAACTTGGGAGCCTACTGGATATTCGTGCCAAATTTGGTCGATATCCGTTGAGCAATTCGGGATTCGACCATGGAGGGGCCCATGGATGCGCTATGGTCGACCGCGGGGGTAGTCCGAAGGGTCGATCGTAGATAGAATTTCACGTAGATTACGAATACGCGATAAAAAATAGGGGTTACCATTTCAATTAACGAAGTTGACCATGGTCGACCATAGTTCCGCTATGGTCAGGGAATTAAAAATGCGACGTTGCACAACTTGGGAGCCTACTGGATATTCGTGCCAAATTTGGTCGATATCCATCAAGCCATTCAGGAGTTGACCATGGTCGACCATAGTTCCGCTATGGTCAGGGAATTAAAAATGCGACGTTGCACAACTTGGGAGCCTACTGGATATTCGTGTCTAATTTGGTCGATATCCGTCAAGCCATTCAGGAGTTGACCATGGTCGACCATAGTTCCGCTATGGTCAGGGAATTGAAAATGCGACGTTGCACAACTTGGGAGCCTACTGGATATTTGTGCCAAATTTGGTCGATATCCGTCGAGCCGTTTGGCCGTGCATAGAAGGACAGACAGACAGACAGAGCGCATGCGCAGGGCGAACCGCTGGCTCTATCATGTTGAAATTTATATGGGACCTCAATGGGCCCTACCCGCTTAATCCCTGAGAATTACATTGAAATTGGGTGAAATCTTTGGTTACTACGGCTGTAACAAGGAAATTGAATCTATTTCACGCCAGCGCATGCGCAGAGCGCACCGAGGGTCCGATCATGCTGAAATTCATACTGGAACTCACTAGGTGCCCAAACAACCCTTGAAAATTTGAGCGAAATTGAATCAAAATTGTGAAAGTTATGCGTGTTTGTTGAATTTAACGTTAGCGCATGCGCAGGGCGTACCGCTGGATCAATCATGTTGAAATTTGTATGGGACCTCAAGGGGCCTTATCCGCACCATCCCTCAAAATTTGAGCTGAATCAATTCAAAATCGTGGAAGTTATGGCTGTAACAAGGAAATGCGGACAGACTCACAGACTCACAGACTCACAGACTCACAGACTAACAGACTCACAGACTCACAGACCCACAGACCGACAGACACGGAACCAAATTTGTTCAGTAGGCTTTGAAACGCAAAATGCAAGTGGAAATTTTGATTTCTGAAGACAAAAATTTTTTGGCTCACGAAAGTGAATACAAGGCTTCCGCTGCTTCGCAGACTCGGAAGCAATATATTTACTTTCTTTCAAAAATGGTCCTGTTCTATTTATTCTAAATGAATATGTGCCTCAAGAATGCTTGTGTTTTTGCAAAATAATTTAAAAATTAAAATTTTCAGATATATTTATCTGAGAAATCTCCAGTCTTCCTCTTTCAGTCAGAAACTGACGGCCTTCCGCGAGGGCATCTGATAAACACGTTCGCAAGTGGGATATTTTTCAGTTTTTCACGTCAAATGTTTGTGAAGTCGGGAAAAACTTGGGTTACGGAACCCCAACACGGATATGTGTTTTGCGTGCCAATTTGATGGAGTGTGTCATTCGTTCTGGCGCAAAAAATCATCAAATGTATGATGAATTAATCATTGACACTAAGCTATTAACATTAAAATTTAAATCAACAATGAGAGTCACTGGGACTTATGAGAGTGCAACCAAAAAAGGTTGGGAGCCACTGTTGTATGCCATCACTCTAAACTCTAGACGTATTTGTCGAGGACGTGTGTTGAATTCCAACTTCCAGCTTACTATGGAGTTCGAACTCCGTAACCCTTTGATGTACAGTCTTCTTTGCATAGAGGAGGGAACTCTCATTGATTCTCCAGGGTAGTTAGTTTACGTCACTGTCATGCTGACACCAAGTTCGTGTGCTTTTCATCTTTTTGTAGGAAGTTTTTGCCCCCCCTGATGTTCCTACGATATTCTCGAGCGAACTTTTTGTCGCGAAGGTTCCAGGTGCTTAATTTGGACCAGGAGCAGAGGGGAATGTAACTTCTCGAATGAATAATGAATCTAGCTGCCAATGGTAATGTGGCAAAGAAACATGTGTATTCAATTAACTAAACTGAATTTTAAAAAAATATACAGTTTGAAAAAGCATAGAACTTTGCGTGGGGCGAGACGTTCATGGTTTTGATACAAATGTATCTAGACAATATTCTATCAACAGTTTCAACTCAGGTGGGTGTTGGACTGAAAAACCACCAGAATGAGTCGAAAATTATCAATAAGGTCACAAAAATAAAATCGAACATGATATTGTGGTGAACACTCTGAAGTATCAGGTGTTTTTGTAGCTACCAGTTGTGTTGATCACAAAAACTGTTGTTGAGTTTTGGAAATATAACGGACGGTTGTTTGCTGTTATTGTTGTGATTTCTTCAATATCATCTGCCTAGATAACTATTCTGTATACCATACTCATGAAATGTTCACTAATATACACAATAAACCTAAATCGAACTGTAAGTTTCGTCAACGCCTTGCAAACGTCTCCTTGACACCAAATGTACCTGAAGGATAGTGGGAACTGGGTCACTGATGAGTTCACGAAATTTCGAACTATAAGTTCCGGCTCATACGTGACTCGTTCTTGCACTGAGTTGCATTCATGAAGTTGTTACTCCAAAGATTGTACTCGATTTATGAACGCAGAGTAAGCGCCAACCTACTTACAACGTCAATTTGTATCACATACCATCCACTACACTCACATTAGTCTTTAAAAAGAAAGCACAGAGAACTAAATAAAACGTAACGTATGACTTCGACCAGCTTTCCTCACTACGAAACCGGAGCTGAAGTTTCACGAATTTTGACGACATTTTCATTTTCCTTGTAAGTCCTGTGATTGTGAATGAACGGCTGGTTGTACAAAGTCCCGGGTAGAGCGAACTAAATCACTCGCGACGAAATCGTGGAAACCCATTTCAAAGAAAAAAAACCACAGTCATGCAGCATGGCTATAAGAGCGAATTTTCGACGAAATAACTGATTTTATGTAAAATGTGATGTTTGGGATATCCCATTCAAATATGGGCAATCTTAAACTTATTGGGTAATTATAGGTATTCAAGTATGTACGTATATTGTAGTATTGGTACTACAATATACGAAAAGTTACGTATCCAACATACGTACAGTACGTATGTTACGTATCCAATACAGAGTACCTAGGTATTGGATACGTAACAAATTTTTTGTTCCATTTTTTGCCGAGTAACACCTCGGTTTGTAGATTTTCCAACGCTGAACACGATGGTGAAGTCCGAATTGCGATATCCCATTCCGTTATCAGATTAGAGCAGATGGCAGTGGATGGTCTGAAACGGATTTTGGTATAAAAATCTTTCGGAAATTCGAGTTTTAAAAATTTTGGACCGAGAACAATAGCTTCCTTTTCTTCGAAAATTCGCTAAAAACGTGATTTTTTTCGTAAAAATTGAGGTTTATGGTGTTTACGACTTGATCTGACCAAAAATAGGTCGTTTTCCAGGTTAATTTTTCATGCTGAATCGAACGGTGATGCCAGACCTCCCCAGCCGCTAAAAAACTGAGTTTTGGACCCCTGAGCCCCAAAAATTTTTTTTCAGCATTCCTGCGGCCTTGTCACACTTGGAGTTATTATGCTATTAATTTAAACTATTAATTAAAAACTCCGAGTGACAAAGCCAAAGGAATAATGAAAAAATCAATTACGGAGCTGAAGAAAAACGCTGCAGTCCTGGAAACATGGGTTTATTATTCTACTGGACATACCTACAGAAATGCTGACTGTTCAATTATTGTTTCTTTCATGTGCAATAAATGAAATAGTTATTTTAGATGGATAAAAATTTGTTGAGCGAATACATAGGTGTGTTATTCACGGAATAATAAATCAAAATATTGCAAAGAGGGACTTTTTGTTGGAAATTAGTTGTCGAATCGATCACTGAAGTTTGGCAGTTCAAAATGGGGATACCCTGTACAATAAACACAGGACAAGTTAGTACGACTTCCATGGAATTTGTATGGTACAATGTAGCGCCTCCTTTTGCACTACATAATTATTTCCAGTATGTATAGTGCAGTAACTGTGAAGTTTAATGAAATTCACAATCAAGTTTTTCAGTTTTGCAGAACCAGTAACCAGTAATATGATCGCGAATCGCCATGGTTGGTGGGTAGGAGAACGTACTTTATGATTGTGTAGGTGTATGTTCTTGTTGTGTTCTGTAATGGGCTCCTTCATAGCGCCTAAAATACCTACAAGTAGGTGCCATGTATTGCATTTTTGAAAGTGGATGTATTGCCTGTAATTCATGTACTTAGGCAAATCAATTATGAACCACCACGATCAATATTTTTACACTTCACGTTATTAAAAACAGAACGAACTTGAACAAAATGAATAGGTAAATCGGAAAATCAAACATGGAAAATGTTTCGCCATATCACATAAAAACACAGATTTCAGCCGTTGAGTGGAATTGTTTTAAGTTGAAAACGCGTTCGCTTGTATTCCTACCGAGTGAACAGCGAGTTTTTGGATTCCGTAAAACGGATGTTCTGCATTTTAAAACATTAAGACTTCAGAAAAATCCCGAAACATTTGAACTTGAAACAAGAAGAGTATTGCATGCCAAGTACTTAGGACTCCAAATTGATGAGCAATTAAGATATACTGAACTTAGCTGGAAAAATCAGGCAATGCTCTTACATTTTCTACAGGACAAGGAATATTGTATCCACTAATTTCATGAAAATGATGTATTATGCAGTTATTCATTCAAGTATAACATATGCTGCCATTGCCTGGGGTGGCACTTATAAAACGCACATCAATCCAGTTGAAATAGCACAGAAATTAATACTTAAAATCATGTTTAAGAAAAATCACAGGTACCCTTCTCAACAGTTATATCTAGAAGCATATATACTCAGAGTTCCTCAAATAATAAATTTCCAAATTGCAAAATATTTCATTAAGAGACAGTCACTACTCATCAAATCTAAATCAACTCATGCTACAAGGAACTTCAACACTTTTATTGTCCCGCTAAGTCAGCTAGGGTTGCTTCAAGCACCTTATCGTGGTCCTAACATACTAATCCGTCTTCCAGTTCACTTGTTGGAGATATCTCTCAATGTCAAACGACGATTAGCCCAAAAAATGGATTGTAGAAAAATTATAACATACTGGGAATTATTAAGTTAGACCAGCATTTTTTAATAATAATCCCACCAGATATGTTTATTAAAACTATAACATAGTACTTACACATATTTACATTTATTTTACCTTATCGTGTAACAGCTAAGTCAACTCATGTAAAATTCTGCCTAACTTTTAAGCCATAATTGGAAATGTTAATAATTAATATAATAACGGAAATAGACAACGCGAACAAAACTAGTTATTTAATGATAATAAGAAATGCCCACGCACAGGTTTAACCTTTGTGGGTTCTATGGAAAATATTGTTGATATATTATGACAAAAATGATTAATAAGATGTTTTTTTCTATTTTCGTACTAATTGCAATGATAACTATGTATTTTGTATTTTCAATGAATAAAAGCAATTTTGAAACTTGAAACTTGAATTTGGCAAAGGTCGTTCGATCACCTCTAATTTTCTTCTTCAGGTGATGGTGAGAGGGGAATTGGGGTTGTTTTCAGCATTGAGTTAAGTTTAGAAAACGAAATCCCCTGTTCTCAAGGCCCAGAAACCTCGCGGTATGACGTGGCTAGAAAGTTCGAGACGATTCGTCTCACAGCTGGCGTCTATTTTTACGATCGTTGAGAGGAAACGGTCCAGACCATTCCAGACCCTCCTCGGCAGACAGGTGGGCTGGGCAGCTCTCAGCCAATGAAATGGCTCCGATCCGTCTAGAACGTCCCAGAAAAGTCCGCCGCCTTTTAAATATCCCGATCCGACCGCCCTCTCGTCAGTTTCAAACACGAAATCGCGCTCTCAAGACTATAACAAACGTTTCTGACAAGCGTCAGTCGAGTTACGAAGTGTAATACAACAAGTGTACAAGTGATATTGACAGTTGAAGTGTGTGTTAAAGTGAAAAATCTCATCATGTCTGCAATTGGTATCGATCTTGGTACGACCTACTCCTGCGTCGGGGTCTGGCAGAACGGCAAAGTGGAGATAATCGCAAACGACCAAGGTAACAGAACAACTCCGAGTTACGTCGCTTTTACAGACACCGAGCGGTTGATCGGTGATTCCGCCAAGAATCAAGTAGCTATGAACCCTCAGAACACTGTTTTCGACGCCAAAAGGTTGATTGGAAGGAAGTACGACGATCCTAAGATAACTGAGGATATGAAACACTGGCCTTTCAAAGTTGTGAACGACTGTTCAAAACCGAAAATACAAGTCGAATTCAAAGGTGAAACCAAGAGATTCGCCCCAGAAGAAATCAGCTCGATGGTGTTGACGAAAATGAAAGAAACTGCGGAAGCGTATTTGGGCAAAACTGTTAGGAATGCAGTTATAACAGTTCCAGCGTATTTCAACGATTCGCAACGACAAGCAACAAAAGACGCAGGCGCTATCGCAGGATTGAACGTTATGAGGATAATAAATGAGCCCACAGCAGCAGCGTTGGCTTATGGCCTTGACAAGAACTTGAAAGGTGAGAGAAATGTGCTGATTTTCGACTTGGGTGGAGGCACGTTTGACGTATCTATCCTCACTATAGACGAAGGATCGTTGTTCGAGGTGCGAGCTACGGCCGGTGACACTCACTTGGGCGGCGAAGATTTTGACAACCGGTTAGTTAACCACTTGGCAGAAGAGTTCAAGCGGAAATGCAGGAAAGACATCAAAGGCAACGCTCGGGCATTGAGGCGATTGAGGACAGCAGCTGAAAGGGCGAAACGAACTTTGTCGTGCTCCACAGAGGCTTCTATTGAGATTGACGCCCTTCACGAAGGAGTTGACTTTTATACGAAGATCTCCAGAGCTCGTTTCGAGGAGTTGTGCTCGGATTTGTTCAGGGCCACGCTACAACCTGTGGAAAAGTGTTTGCAGGACGCCAAATTCGACAAGGGATCAATCCATGACGTTGTTCTGGTAGGAGGATCAACCAGGATACCGAAGATACAGAGTTTGCTGCAGAACTTCTTCAACGGGAAGCCTTTGAACTTGTCAATCAATCCAGACGAAGCAGTAGCGTACGGAGCAGCAGTACAGGCGGCGGTTTTGAGTGGCGACCAGAGCTCTCAGATACAAGATGTGCTCCTTGTTGATGTGACTCCTCTGTCACTGGGCATCGAGACTGCTGGAGGAGTAATGACGAACATCATAGAAAGGAATGCCAGGATACCTTGTAAGCAATCTCAGACGTTCACCACGTACGCCGACAATCAGCCGGCAGTCACTATCCAGGTGTTTGAAGGCGAGCGAGCCATGACAAAGGACAACAACCTCCTGGGAACGTTCGATCTGACTGGAATACCCCCGGCCCCCAGAGGCGTCCCTAAAATAGAAGTAACGTTCGATCTCGACGCAAACGGTATTCTGAACGTCTCGGCCAAAGACAGCAGCTCGGGGAGGTCTAAGAACATCGTAATCAAGAACGACAAGGGGCGATTGTCCAAAGAGGAAATCGAGAGGATGGTGAACGAAGGAGAACGCTACAAAGCGGAAGACGAGGTACAGCGGGAGCGAGTGGCCGCCAAAAACCAGCTGGAAAGCTACATCTTCTCCATCAAACAAGCTCTGGACGAGGCTGGCGATAAATTGTCTCCGGCTGACAAAGAAACTGCCAGATCCAGGTGCGACGAGGCACTCAGGTGGCTCGACAACAACTCGTTGGCAGACAAAGAAGAATACCAGCACAAGCTAAATGAGTTGCAGAAGGAGTGCACCCAGTTCATGACCAAACTACACCAGGGCGGCCAAGGACAACAGAACTGCGGTCAGCAGAGCTACAGGTCAGGCTTTGGCAACAACGACGGCCCAACAGTGGAAGAAGTAGATTAAACCGTGTAAATTCAAATTACAAAATGAATGTAATGTATAATGTCGATTTTAATACTGAAAAATGAATATTGAATGTAAAAATGTTGAAGTAATATGAAATGTAAATAATGTAAAATTTTTTAATGCTTTTGAATCTATGTAAAATATTTAATGTACAGATTTTTATTCATTACTTATTTATTTCTTACATTATGCATGTAAATGTGAGCGTAAAAATATTTAAAAATGTAATGTTCTTGAATCGATGTAAATATTGTACCATAGATTCTAATTTAATCGTTCATTTAGGTATTTATTTCTTGTAAACGTACATTTTCATATTGTTTCTCTAAGATCGCTAGTTAAGACTATTTATTATTCCCAATTATTCTCTGGACTACTTTTGTAAAGTACAATGAGAAGTTGAATAAATCGTATCGAAATTTTACTTTTTGGTTTCAATCTATAATTCCTTACGTACTGGTACTGAGAGGTGAGCCAAAGGTACAAACCGGAGCAGCGTAGAGTTCAAAATTGATGGCCCTAAAGACGTTGGACGTCCTCAAAGATCGGATCCCGTCTCCTGGCTTGGATTCTGCGATTTTTTGAGGCTGTTCAGACATTGTGGTAAAAGATGCCTGGAAAAATGGTAGACACTAGTCTCCTGTGAACCAGAACCAGTCATGCAGCATGACTTAATGAGCGAATTTTCAAAGAAATATTCGAATTAATGGCTATGGTTTTGTTTTGCTTCGAACTCTCGTCTTCAATTAATACTTCTCACATTTTTCAATCTGACCACTCTAAGGGGGTGGGGGGGGGGGGTAAGAGTTTAAAGATTATCCTAGTTTTGGGTAATTTTTGCGCACTTTAAATGCTCTAATTTAAGAACGGATTTAGATATCTAAAATCCGATTTCACCATCGTGTTCAGCGTGCAAAAACCTTTAAAATGAGGGGTCACTTGTTAGAAAATAACATTTTGGGGATTTTTGGGTAATTTTTGCGCACTTTAAATGCTCTAATTTGAGAACGGATCAAGATATCTAAAATCCGATTCCACCATCGTGTTCAGCGTGCAAAAACCTTTAAAATGAGGGGTCACTTGTTGGAAAATAACATTTTGGGGATTTTTGGGTAATTTTTGCGCACTTTAAATGCGCCAAAACCCTCCTTAGAGTAGGCCAATTTCGCCCATCTTCGAACTTAGCCTTTCGATTGCCAAGATAGATTTTTTGTGCAAATTTGAGCTGTTTATCTCAATTCTATCGAGAGTTATCGTCTGGAGTGACACATATATATATATATATATACATATAAAAAAGTGTTAAATTTCAGGAATCGTTTTAGAATAGTCTGAAACGGATTTCTATGAAGAAAATTTCCAAAAATTTATATTATTTAAATTTCGAAGCCATTGCAATAGCTTCATTTTCTTTGAAAATTCGCTAAAACGCTGCAAAGTCCTTGTTACATGGGGTTTATTATTCTACTGGACATACCTACAGAAATGTTGCTGTTCATTTATTGTTCCTTTCATGCGTAATAATCGAAATAGCTATTTCTGACAGTTTCCACCAATTCTGGCCCCCAAAACACGAATTAGGTACGCTCTTTTTTTTCTTTTTTTTTCAAATTATCTATGATCATTGATAGTGCCATTTAATCGTCTTGATCCACGTGTTGATACTACTTCTATTGTTATATATACAAATTGATGGTGATTTCAGACGATTTCCCAGGTTTTCACTAATAAAAAATCAATTTTGGGAGCTGAACATTTGGTAGAACTCAATTTTCCACTCTTTGGTCAAACTGACTTCATTTTTCGTCTTCTCGTCCCCAAAAACATGGAACACGATATCCCAAAAGCTCATGTTACGAATATGTTACTAAAACACAAAACGGTACCTATTTTTACACACATTTTCACTCATAACACCCTTGGGTATATTCCGATCGAGCTGAAAAGTTTTGGGACACAACTAGGGCCCAAGTGGAGCCTATGTGCGAAAAAACGACTCTTTTAGGCCGAAAATGAAGCCGGTACCGTGATACGGCGGACGGACATTGCATTTTTGGAATCTACGCACCTTGAAACGGAAAAGAAAAAATTTTTTGCTGAGCGAATACATAGGTGTATTATTCACAGAATAATAAACCAAAATGCAATTATGTCCATCAGCCGTACGCCGTATCACGTGTACCGGCTTCATTTTTGGTCTAAAAAAGTCGTTCTTTCGCACACCTGCTCCATTTGGGCCCTAGTTGTGTCCCGAAACTTTGCAGCCCGATGAGTTATGAGTGAAAACGTGTATAAAAATAGGTACTTTTTGAGTTATAATGACATGAGCGTTTGAGGCATCGTTTTTCATGTTTTTGGGACGAGAAGACCGAATATGAAGTCGATTTTGACCAAAGAGTGGAAAATTGAGGTTCTACCAAGTGTTCAGCTCACAAAATTGATTTTTTATGAGCCAATAACCTGGGAAATCGTCTGAAATCACCATCAATTTGTATAATAACACTTGAAAAAGTGTCATCACGTGGATCAAGACGATTAAATGGCACTACCAATGATCAGAGATAATTTGAAAAAAAGGAGCAATCGACTATGGACCTCACTGAGTCTCATTTGGGGTCTAGTTGATCCACGAAGCTCGGCGTTACTGTCAGTCAACTCTTAAAAGGGGTGAAAAATAGGGGTTGAAATTTCCAGGGCCATAAAATATTGCCACCGATTGAGGCCCCATTCCCCATATAGAGGTTATTGGGAATTGCCCCCAGATATCATTGCTAAGGATCACCTGATTATAATCACGAATGGCTGTATTCGAGTTGGTTGTTCTGTGATATAATTTCATTTGATGAATGATGGCTCTTTTGGATTTAGGTACTTTTGTAACTTGAACGCACGTTATGCTTCATGAATAAAACAAATAATTAATTATTGAATCAAGCCTGCGGGTTTTCATGAAACTGCAATTCCCGGGCCGGCTTCAGTACGGCTGTCCTGGGGTGAGCAGAGGGTAGGTAATGACCACTTGAAATACACAGAAGGAGCACCAGGCAAGTAATAAACCGTTGTGTAATAACTTTCAGCGTTTTTATTCCATTTTCGGATTGCACTTACCTTGAAACGGAAACCATCAAATTTTGTGGGGGGGGGGGTTAATTTTTTTTTTCTCGCTCGATTCCAAATGTTCATTCTTGAAAATACCTAATAAACCAAAAATCGGCCTATATTCAAAACGCGCCTGCGCCGTTATGGATTGTCCAAACTTAGAAGTTGATGCACGAATTTTGAAGGAAATTTAGTCTTCTTTCATTTGGAACTGCTGAGAAACCTTGTCATAAATTTTTTCCTCGAAAAACCCTTATTTACTGAACTAGGTACCGTTTCTATATGAAGGAAGACCTATTCACTAAAATAGACAGTGGAAAGAGATTATCTATTTTGAAAATCTTCCGCGAGAGATAGTCTCCCCTGGGAGGCAGTCTCTTCCAATGTCTCCCCGGTTCGTCTATTTTACTGAATAGCTCCAGAGACATTGAGAAAGAGATATGGATCCTAATACACGAAAATGCCATAGTATCCATGAAGTGCGAGATGTTTGTGCCCCCGGGAGCTCAATTCCTTAATAATGAACGAATTAGTAATACCTATTCAATGGGTACCTACCTACCTACCTCAATCCATACTTGGACGTTTTTACTCACGAATCGGATAAAAGTTTAAATGAAATTGAAAAAACGAGTCTCAATTATCAACAGAAAAAGTCGAATTAGGGGGCTTAATGCTTGATTATTGTGAAATTATGAATGATCAATTTCATATTTGGCGCCTCTTCTCACACCTTTTCGAGAATATTATTGCAGTTGGCAGTACTGGAGCTCCGACTCGCTCTTCTCTTGAGAGGAAGCCATCTTGCTCGACACACCGTTTCTTGAAGTCCCCGAGTCAACAACTTTGCTTCCCAGCTACCAGCTAACCCGATCAAACGACCGCACGAGACAGACACCTTCGCGCCCGTCCATGACGACAAGTGGCTCTTACGGACACACTACGGATGGCGTTCCTACGGCGGGAGCCACATTTATGCCTCTCCATTATAACAACGGTCAACCACGGAGGCACCATGGACGGCGTTCCTTTGACGGGTCATGCCCGTCTGTGACTGTTGAGAATAATTCTAAATCCAGAAAAAAGGGAGATGGGTTGGGGTTTTACCGTCGTTTGAATAACAGCTTTCACGAAAAAGAACTGACTTTAATTTGAACACTATTGAAAAGAACAGGTCAACACTACTATTCGTATGGCTAAAACAGGTACCCCTGCCCGCCAATTGCTTGACACTTACCCCCCTTCAGAAGCGAATTACGAAAAGGCCATCTCACAATTAAAATCCCGTTTTGGTCGAGATGAGCTAATTATAGACTTGTACGTTCGTGAGCTATTGGGATTAGTTATTGGCCAGGCTAGGGGCAGTGGAAACTCCAAAGATTTACGAATTTTATTCGACACTTTGGAAGCCAGATTAATGGGCCTGGAGAGTTTGGGAGTAACTGCAGAGCGTTTTCCATGTTTATTGCTGCCATTAGTCGAATCCACTCTCCCTGAACCTGTTCTACTACAGTGGGAACGTTCCAGGTCATCTAGAAATTCTGACTCGTCGTTACTCAATGCCAGCCATCAAATGGAGGAGTTTCGGCATTTCCTTAGGAGTGAAGTAGCTAGCAGTGAGCGTGTGGAGCAGGCAAGGGGAGGTTTTTTCCAAGAAAATGATTCTTCAATATCAATTAAGCCAGCTAACAAGAAACCCTTTCCCCCTCAGCAAATTGCCACTGCTGCAGACCTGGTTATCCTGGAGGAAAATTACGTTGGTAGTAAGGAATGTTTGTTTTGCAACCAGGAACATCCTAGTGAGTACTGTCCCAAGGCTCGTAGTATGGATAATGAAACCAAGGTTGACATCCTAAGGAAGAAAAGGTTATGTTTCAGATGTCTAAGACGTTTTCATGGTACTAGTCCCTGTAAAGTCAATGTTATTTGTTTGGTGTGTTCTAAGGGTCACATTACTGTCATGTGCCGTTCTCCAGTAAAGAGCGATGAAACCTTTAGGAGCAATCCCATACCAGAAGTTGAAAATAGTCTCAGTAGCCTTAGTACCCAGTGTTCACCAGTGCTTATGCAAACTTTGTTAGTAAAGGTGCAGTCAAGAAAGGGATTTATTACTGCAAGACTCTTGATTGACACAGGATCGCAGAGGAGCTACATCTCACAACGATTGGTAGCTAAAGTTGGGTGCTCACGTATTCGAGAGGAGAAAATAGTTCACGCCCTCTTTGGAGGTAATTCTACTGGTATAGTAGCGCACCAATGTTATGCAGTCTCTGTTCGAGGTCTATTTGGAGAATCTACCTTCAGTTTTGAGGCCTTGGACTCCCGTGAGATTTGTCATTCTGTCCCAGTGCTACCTGATGGACCTTGGATGGAGGAACTGTGTAAAAGGAAAATTCAAGTGTCCGATAAATCAGAAGGCCCTATTGACATACTAGTTGGCAGTGACGTTGCTGGGGAATTATTCACTGGTCAAAAGGTTCTTCTCAGGTGTGGTCTTATTGCACTGGAGACATGTTTAGGCTGGACAGTCATGGGCAAATTAAAATCTGATGTCCCCAACATGATGTTGAATGTGAACACGCTTTGTGCAGTTGATCTCTCTCCAGCAGATCTGTGGAGGTTGGACATTATTGGTATAAAGGATCCTGCAGATATTACCACAAAACAAGAAGCAAGAACAGCTGCCAATCTACACTTCTTAAACACATTGAAGGTGCTGGAAGATGGCCGTTACGAGGTATGTCTCCCTTGGATTGAGGGTCACCCCCCTTTGCCCACTGGATTTCATCAGGCAGCCAGCCGCCTCCAGACAAATATCCGTAAGCTTCGTTCTCTAAATTTATTTGAGGCATACGATGGAGTGTTCAATGAATGGCTTCAGGATGGTGTTATAGAAGAAGTTCCCTTTCAGAAATGGAATGAGGGTCACTACTTACCTCATCGCGCAGTTCTGAAAGAGGGAAGTACCACACGTATTCGTCCTGTTTTTGATACTTCTGCACATGACAAAGGGAAACCGAACCTCAACCAGTGCTTGGAGAAGGGCGACAATTTAATTGAAAAGATTCCTTCAATTTTACTACGTTTTAGGCTCCGAAAAATTGGTGTTGTTGCTGACATCAAACGAGCGTTTTTGCAAATATCTGTCAGTGAATGTGATCGGGATTTTCTCAGACTTCTGTGGGTTGACGGGGATGGAAATATGAAGATTTTTCGCCATAGAAGAGTGGTTTTTGGAGTAACAAGTAGTCCATATCTACTTGGTGCTGTAATTGAGTACCACCTTACTAAATATGCCCAACGCGTTCCAGCTGGAGACCAACAGAGACTCGTTGAGATCATTGACTATCTGAAGAAGAGTTTGTATGTGGACAACTGTGTGACATCACTGGATACTATAGAAGAGAAGGATGCCTTTATGAAACAAGCCAGAGCAATTTTTCTCGAAGCTTGTTTTGACCTTCGAGGGTGGGAGTGGACTGATGAAGATCTAATTCACAGTATGATAACTCCTGTTTTGGGCCTGGTATGGGATCGCAAAAGTGACGTACTGAAGATTCAACCCCACGATTTTGGCAATTTTAATGGTGAAGTGACAAGACGTGTGGTCCTTTCTGCCTCTCAGAAGATTTTTGATCCTCTAGGCGTGTGTTGTCCAACAAGCCTAATCCCTAGGCTTATAATACAAGAAAGTTGGAAGAATGGAGGTACCTGGGATTCACCTCTGTCGGAAATGGCAAAGAAAATGTTCCTTCAGTGGAGTTCAGGAGTTGCAGTTCTTAATTGTCTGGAGGTTGAGCGGTGGTTGAAAGTATCTCAGAATCTGAGTGATGTAACCCTGCACACGTTTTGTGATGCAAGTCAACATGCCTATGCTGCTGTATGTTTTTTGAGAGTTGTGATAGATAGTCGGGTTTTTGTTACATTTCTGATGGCTAAATCGCGCGTGTCCCCTATTAAGCAAATCACAATTCCCCGTCTTGAGCTGTTGGCTGCCACAATTGGATCAAGACTCGCTTCAAGTATTCTGAAGGAAGTGGGGCCTGTGAAATGTTATTTTTGGAGCGACTCAACAACAGTATTAAGTTGGATACGTCGTAATGAGACTTGGGGTGTATTTGTATTCAATCGAGTGAGAGAAATTCGGTCTCTAACACAACTGGAAGACTGGCATCATGTCCCCGGAGCAATGAATCCAGCTGATTTAGCTAGCAGGGGTTGTAATCCACTTGACCTCATGGAGTCAAGATGGTGGGAGGGACCCAAATGGATGCAAAATTCTCCGGGTGAATGGCCTTCTTCAGACGTACCTGCTGATGAAAATGAAGTGTTAGGAGAAAGTAGGAAGACCCCTGTTGTGTCAGCTGTGAACCAATCAGCCACAATTAGTTCAGTTAATTTCAGCAAGTTCTCCAAGTACAGTAGTAATCTAAGAGTAATTGCTTGGATGCTTAGATACATATTTAACAGGTTTGGCAAGAAACCTAGAACGGTGGGAGAACTGACAGAACCTGAGGTGAGTCAGGCTGAACGGCTTATGCTGAGGATGGTGCAAGAAGAATCATTTGATGGCCTGAAGGATCAAACTTTGAGCAAGTTGAAGCCACGACTGGGTCCTGATGGTTTAGTTCGTCTCCGTACAAAAATATGGGCTCGAAGGGACAGTGAAGATTTTAGATCGCCAATCATCCTACCAGGAGGCCATGATGTGGTGAAGAAATTAGTCTTGGAGGTTCACAAAAGAAGTGGCCATGTTGTTGGGCAGAATTTGCTGAATTTATTGAGAGAGCGGTTCTGGATAATTCGAGGTCGCCAATCCATAAAGAAGATTTTGGTTAGCTGTACAGTATGCCAACGTTACAAATCAAAACAATTTGAAGTGGAATCTCCTCATCTCCCAGAAAGTCGAGTACGTGACGCCAATATATTTGAAATTTGTGGAGTTGACTTGGCTGGTCCACTCTACCTGCGCGATGGTAGTAAGGTCTGGATAACTCTATTTACCTGTGCAATTTATCGGGCTGTCCATTTGGAATTGGTGACCTCACAGTCTACAGAGAGCTTCATGATGGCGCTCAGAAGATTTGTCGCACTTCGAGGAAGACCTTCTATCATTTACTCAGACAATGGATCAAACTTCCGTGGTACCAGCACCACACTTCAAGAATTGGACTGGGGTCAAGTGGTTGCACAAGGAACTATAGACAGAATTGATTGGAGATTTAATCCACCAAGAGCCGCCTGGTGGGGTGGTTTCTGGGAGAGGTTGGTGGGAGCTGTCAAAGTAATACTGCGGAAGGTACTGGGTAGAGCCTCCCTAACGCATGAGGAACTTGTAACTCTGATTTACGAGTGTGCTAACTACATCAATCAGCGACCTCTTACCTACCTATCTGAGGACCCTCAAGATCCAACTCCCATAACCCCTCAGATGTTCTTACAAGAAATACCATGTAGTGGTGTGCCAGATATGGATCTTGCAGATGCTGGTTCCTTGAGAAGGAAGTTACAGCGACGAGTCCACCTAAAAGCAGAGTTGCGCCGTCGTTTTCGCATTGAATACCTTGGACAGTTAAATGCTTCTCCAGGAGGGTTTAGAGATAAGAGATGCCCTAAGGTGGGAGAAGTGGTCCTAGTTCACGCTGACCAGAAGAAAAGGAACGATTGGCCCCTTGGAGTTGTGGAGGAGCTTGGTTGGAGTAAAGATGGGAAGTGTCGCACTGTGAAGATACGTACTGCTACAGGTCAATTGTCACGGGCAATTCAGCACGTCTTCCCCTTGGAGATTGATTCATCTACCACTCCTATTGAGACGGGACCCAACAAAGGCTCCAGCTGTACAGAAGAGGCAGAGCAGCAACTGTTGGACAACCAGAGCGTGCCAGTTCTACCTCATGAGAACTCACCTCACCGAAATGTACAGGATGTAGCCCCTGATGCCACAAAGAAGAATTGTGGGCAAGTTAAGTGTTTGGTGAAACCTTGTGAAACGCGGTGTGGACGCAAAGTGAATCTTCCTGTAAAATATAGAGACTAAGACTAAGATTATATGTATTGCAACTGTCTGTCTCAGATGTAACCTTTGGAATAGTTTCTTTCTTCTCAATTCGTTTGTCAATTTTGCCCTTGCTGTTTTTGGAGCTTTTATATATTTTTGAGTTAATATGTTCTCTAGCTGGCAGTTCTTATAATGAGTCGTAGGCTTACTCCTCAGGTGGGAGTATTGTCAGGAATTGTGATAATTACCTATAACAGTTTGTTGTGTTGGCGACACTGATCTTCTGCCGCTTTTTGTTGTCGCTCGATTAGAGCTTTATTCAAAAGAAGAGTTCTTCGTGTCAATTTTGTTTTTTGCTTTAAGAACTAGTAAGGATTTAGTCGTTTAAATCCTATTGTCCTTTGAATCGTAGTAGTGTTGTATCTAGTAGTGTTGACCTGTTCTTTTCAATAGTGTTCAAATTAAAGTCAGTTCTTTTTCGTGAAAGCTGTTATTCAAACGACGGTAAAACCCCAACCCATCTCCCTTTTTTCTGGATTTAGAATTATTCTCAACAGTGACTATATGCCTTCTGTGGACACTGTACGGACGGTGTTCCAACAACGGAAGCCACATTTTTATACCCTTCCATAATAACGACTCTCAACCACGGACGACACACTATGGACGACAGTCCACGATGGAACCCACAATTACACCTCTCCACAATGACAAAGATTCACCACAGACGGATTACGGACGACGTTCCAACGACGGAAGCCACCTTTATACACCTCCGTAATGACAACAAGATCCTACTGACACAACTACGGACGACGAACAAACAACGGATGCTCCTCATACCCGTCCTTTGTCATAACCGTTGGTTAACGGGACGACGACGCTCCGTCAGATGAGTGGCTCCGTGATCCTGACGGTTGGTTGTTCGTTACGGAACCCACCACGTAGTACACCCGTCGTGCTCACTGGGGCGCACGGAACGCTACGGAACGTCATCGCCTCACGGACACCACAGGCGCCTCCGTGAAAGTCGACGTCCCGTTAAACCCATGACCTTAAGTGATGGTCATGGGTCACTACGGATGGTCAAAATGCCGGCCAAGGATTCTCATTTTTGAAGAAACGTCTATGGATTGATGAACATCAACGATGGGCTCCGCCCTTCCGTCACCACTTTTGCTTCCTCACTACGGAAGGCAGGGAAGCCTTGGATTCGTGATTGAGTGGGGGGAAAAAAAACTCCAAAATGAAAATTTCCACCACAATTTTGCGTTTCAGACATCGAGGAACATTTTTGGTTCCGTGTCTGTCTGTGGTCAATTCCTTGTAACGACCATAACTACCCGAAATAAGGTCAAAATGGGCTGGAATTTGGAGAGTAGGTGCGGGTTGGGTCACAGACGGTCCCATACCAAAATCATTGAAAAAGTAAGGTAACTTTCGGCTGCGCATGCGCAAACGTAAAATACTTGAAAAGCTCATAACTACCCTAAATATCGTTGAAATGAGTTCAAACTTTGAGGGTCGATCAGGAATAATAGTTTAATAGTTCCAAATAAATTTCATTGGAATCTTACTGTAACTTTCGTCTGCGCATGCGTGAACATGAAATACTTGAAGAGTCCATAACCACCCTACATTTCGTTCAAATGAGTTGAAACTCGGGGGGGGGGGGGGGGGGGTGATCAGGAATAATACTTTAATAGTTCCAAATAAATTTCATTGCAATCGTACCGTAACTTTCTTCGGCGCATGCGCGAATATGAAATGTTGACCTTTTCCTTGTAACGCTTCTAACTACGCGAAAAACAGTCGTAGAGAACTGGAATTTGCTCGCGGGTTGGATCCAGATAGTCCAGTTTCAAAATCATGGAAATCGTTCCGTCTGAGCATGCGCAAACGTGGAATACTTGAAAAGCCCATAACTACTTTAAATATCGTTGAAACGAGTTCAGATTTGGAGGGTCGATCAGGAATAATACTTCGATAGTTCCATACAAATTTCATTGGAGTCGTACTGTAACTTAAGCTGATAAGTATATTTTCGAATTGGTGACTTGGCTGTTCGCAAAGATTCTTAGCGATCTGACCCACAAAAAGACGTTTTCTCCCTACTTTAATATTATTGAGGGTTAGGGAAGGTTTGTTCCTTGGACTGCTATTCTAACTACTCTACCCAAACGGCATTTTGGATCGCCAAAACCCGTGCCCTGACAGCTTTGAAATTGCGAGCAGGCCCATTACGTTACGAAGCTGAAATTAATTTTTGTTTTGAATTTCAGAAACACCCGAACTTTATCCAATGTCATGAAAGATAAATCCATTTGAACAAGTTCAATCTTCAGTTTTGAGAAATCTTCACTTTATTTGTTGCTGCCGATCATGTTCATTGTCGTTAGGTTGATGTTTTGGTTTATTATTCTGTGAATAATACACCTACCTATGTATTCGCTCAGCAAAAAATGTGTATAACACCCCCTCAAACTTTTTTCTTTTCCATTTCAAGGTGCGTTGATTCCAAAAACGCTGCAAAGTCCTTGTCACATGGGTTTATTATTCTATTGGACATACCTACAGAAATGTTGGCTGTTCATTTATTGTTTCTTTCATGTGCAACAATTGAAATAGCTATTTCTGATGGTTTCCACCAATTTTGGCCCCCAAAACTTAAATTAGGTAGGTACGATCTTTTTTTTTTTTTTTTTCAAATTATCTTTGATCATTGGTAGTGCCATTTAGTCGTATTGATCCACGTGTTGAAACTTTTGCTAGTGTTATTCTACAAATTGATAGTGATTTCAGACGATTTCGCAGGTTTTTGACTCATACAAAATCAATTTTGGGGGCTGAACATCTGGTACAACCTCAATTTTCCACTCTTTGGTCAAAATCGACTTCATATTCGGTCTTCTCGTCCAGAAAAACATGGAAACCGATACCTCAAAAGCTCATGTTACCAATATGTTGCTAAAACGCAAAAAGTACCTATTTTTACACACATTTTCACTCATAACACCCCTGGGTGTATTCCGATCGGGCTGAAAAGTTTCGGGACACAACTAGGGCCCAAATGGAGCATGTGTGCGAAAGAACGAATTTTTTAGACCGAAAATGAAGCCTGTACACGTGATACGGCGGACGGCGGACGGACATTGCATTTTGGTTTATTATTCTGTGAATAATACACCTATGTATTCGCTCAGCAAAAAATTTTTATAACACCCCCTCAAACTTTTTTCTTTTCCGTTTCAAGGTGTGTAGATTCAAAAAACGCTGCAAAGTCCTTGTCACATGGGTTTATTATTCTACTGGACATACCTACAGAAATGTTGGCTTTTCATTTATTGTTTCTTTCATGCGTAATAATCGAAATAGCTATTTCTGATGGTTTCCATTAATTTTGGCCCCTAAAACACAAATTAGGTACCTACGCTCGTGTTATTTTATTTTTTTATTTTTTTTTTAACTATCTTTGATCATTGGTATTGCCATTTAATCCTCTTGATCCACGTGTTGACACTTTTTCCAGTGCTATTATCTAAACTGATGGTGATTTCAGACGATTTTCCAGGTTTTTGACTCATAAAAAATCAATTTTGGGAGCTGAACATTTGGTAGAACTGAATTTTCCACTCTTTGGTCAAAATCGACTTCATATTCGGTCTTCTCGTCCCGAAAAACATGGAAAAAGATATCTCAGAAGCTCATCTTACCAACATGTTGCTAAAACGCAAAAAGTACCTATTTTTACACACATTTTCACTCATAACACCCGTGGGTATATTCCGATCGGGCTGAAAAGTTTCGGGACACAACTAGGGCCCAAATGGAGCATGTGTGCGAAAGAACGACTTTTTTAGACCAAAAATGAAGCCTGTAAACGTGATACGGCGGACGGCGTACGGCGTACGGCGGACGGACATTGCATTTTTGTAATCTACGCACCTTAAAACGAAAAAGAAAAAAGTTTGAGGGGGTGTTATAAAAATTTTTTGCTGAGCGAATACATAGGTGTATTATTCACAGAATAATAAACCAAAATGCAATCCGCCGTCCGCCGTCCGCCGTATCACGTGTACAAGCTTCATTTTCGATCTAAAAAAGTCGTTCTTTCGCACACATGCTCCATTTGGGCCCTAGTTGTGTCCCGAAACTTTTCAGCCCGATCGGAATATACCCAGGGGTGTTATGAGTGAAAATGTGTGTGAAAATAGGTACTTTTTGCGTTTTATCAACATTTTGGTAACATGAGCTTTTGAGGCATCGTTTTCCATGTTTTTGGGGACGAGAAGATCGAATATGAAGTCGATTTTGGCCAAGGAGTGGAAAATTGAGGTTGTACCAGATGTTCAGCTCCCAAAATTGATTTTTTATGAGTCAAATACCTGCGAAATCACCATCAATTTGTAGAATAACACTAGAAAAAGTGTCAACACGTGGATCAAGACGATTAAATGATGGCACTACCAATGATCAAAGATAAATTGAAAAAAAAAAAAAAAAGATCGTACCTACCTAATTTGTGTTTTGGGGGCCAAAATTGGTGGAAACCATCAGAAATAGCTATTTCAATTATTTCACATGAAACAAACAATAAATGAACAGCCAACATTTCTGTAGAATAATAAACCCCATGTGACAAGGACTTTGCAGCGTTTTTTGCTGAGCGATTACATAGGTGTATTATTCACAGAATAATAAACCAAAACTACATTGGCATCTTCCTCGACGTTCTAACCTTCATTACAAATATTTATTCATTTTTGTTTTAATATCTGTTGATATCAATTTTATTACCATTATTTTTCGACTTCCGCGCATCACACGCACGTTGTGTACTTTTTCTTTCAACTCTCTCTTCTCTGTCATTCTCTTCTTTTATTTATGACTATCACTGTAACTCCTCTCGTGTAACTGTGTTCTCCCGTAATACAACAAATAAAACAAATCCTTCCCATCGTATTAAAATTTCTTATCAGCGATTTTACGGTAACGTTGATTCTCGATTTCACTTCATTCCGAGAAAGTCGCGCACGTTCCATCAAAAGGCCTCGCTATTTTTATGCGTATGAAATGTTAATCATGCTTTTTAACTAATTCGACTTGCAGTTCTCATTCCGCTGTCCAGTATTTTTTCCTGACCTTCTAAATTATTCATTCGCGGGTTTAATTAATGGAAGACCGTTGGATAGCTGATGAAGCCGTCATGGTTAAATTATTATAACCAACGCACATCTACAGATACACGCATATTACCAGCATCGAGTACATAATCAGTCATATGCGGAAATTTTACTGTTTTTTTTTCTTTTCTAAATATTATTTTATTATTATTTTATATTTTGTACATTTGTATTGGGCATGCCCGTATTATTATAAATAAATAAATAAATAAATAAATATTAGATACAGTTGTTTGAAACATCGTAAACGTACTTTGAGTAACAAAACGTACGTAGGTAGTGTGATGGTACCAGATTGAGTAAAGACTCGCACGTCGTGTGTTGGGTTCCAGAATTATCGACTGGGTTGGGTAAGGATAGGAATAATACAAACGGCAACGTCTGTAACATCGTGGATTCAGCTCGTTTGTACATTCATACGAATTGAGAAGTTTAATTTTTACTTTCCGTGTTATCCTATTTCAATACTACTGGCACCATTGTATGAATTTTTCCCTATCAATTTTTACCTTTGTTTGCGTTCACACGGTTATCATCTGGATCAGGTGAAACTTCGGGAATAGTTTACCTATGGTGAGTAACTTGAAATGCGACCACCCGAATTTCTAAAATTGGACCACGAGAGGGGTACCGTCTGCATTGTGCATCTATTTATGTATGAACGCTGTCCGTCTGTAAAGGCAGGTAGGTAGTTTGTATAATCGCCTGTGCTCACCTCTCAAATATATGAGGAAATATCCCGTACCTATCAATAATAATAAAATTGTAAATCTACAGGGTGTAACATGAGTGATGCAAAACCTCTCTCCCACGTGTTATACATCTAATTTCCGACCAAAAGTATCCTATAACTCAAATTTATTTTTACTCCGCTTAAAACCCCACTTTTTTCACTTTTAAGATTTTTTTTCGAATTTCCGACCTCGTCTTTATAAAGCAGCTATAATTTCCTTAATTTAAAGAGTAAATTCAAATTTGAAGATACCGTTGAAAAGAGCGTTAAATTTTCTGTCTCTCTAATGCCTAACAAATTTTTTTAGGAGGATTTGAGGAGTGAAAATGGAGTTTGAAAAGTGAATTTTGTCAAAATCTTAAAATCGTATGTTTTTTTCAAACGCTTGGTGATCTTATTAATTCTTGTAGCAGATTGGTGAAGGTTAGCTAAAAAATGCGCCAAAACGTCAGCTTTCCAACGGACTAATCAAAACATTTTTTGGAATTGATTTCAAGAGAGAGAATGAGGTTTGAATACGAAAAAACGTGTTGTTTCCGGCTTAATCGTGGGTTTTTCATGAAAAATATACCTTCTAGGAAGTAGTGAGTCAACTATGGGGTAATTTTCAAATCGAATGGTGACACCCTCACATCATCTCCCAGTGAGTATTTGGTCGTTATTTTCATATTAGTCCAAGGGTGTTGGCGTTACAAAGAATGGAACTAGGGAAGTTAATTGGGACTCTGTTCAATTCTTTATTTGCTCAAAATGCGCCTGTTTTGGCGAATACAGAGGCCGGTTCGTTTGTGAAGGGTCCATAGGTGGCAGCGAAAAATATAAGAACTCATCCCAATCATTCACAGAGGTACACAAACAACAGTCGTCTCACGGATCTTTCAATCATCTTCGCTTAACTTCCATAGTTCCATTCTTTGTAATGCCAACTCCCTTGGACTAAAATGAAAATAACTACCAAATACTTACTGGGAGATGATGTGAGGGAGCCACCATTTGATTTGAAAAATAACCCCATAGTTGGCTCAAAACTCACTAGGTACTTCACAAAAGGCACATTTTTCATGAAAAACCCACGATTTAGCCGGAAACAACACGTTTTTTCGTATTCAAACCTCATTTTCTCTCTTGAAATCAATTCCAAAAAACGATTTGATTAGCCCGTTGGAAAGCTGACGTTTTGGCGCATTTTTTAGCTTACCTTCACCATTCTGCTACAAGAATTAATAGGATCATCAAGCGTTTGAAAAAACACGATTTTAAGATTTTGACAAAATTCACTTTTCGAACTCCATTTTCACTCCTCAAATCCTCCTAAAAAAAATTTGTTAGGCATTAGAGAGACAGGAAATTTAACGCTCTTTCCAACAGTATCTTCAAATTTGAATTTACTCTTTAAATTAAGGAAATTATTGCTGATTTAGTAAGATGAGGTCGGAAACTCGTAAAGAGGAGTTAAAAAAAAATGTTATAGGCACTTTTGGTCGGAAATTAGATGTATAACACGTGGGAGAGAGGTTTTGCACCACTCATGTTACACCCTGTATATGCACATTCATCAAAATTACACTTTTTTTCTTTCTTTTTTAATTCCGCACGGGTCAGAGACAAAGACAGTGGTTATAACCCCACGTTGTGACACGTGGTGATGACACAGAGACGAGCATTTCTTCCAACTGAAGTTTTCATGAGGAGCTTTCTAAGGTGTAAATATATTTAGGATATCACACGATATGAAGGGGATATAATTACGGTCTAAAGAATTTTCGAAGTAAATAACCCACTGGAACGGTCCATAATGTTATTACATGAACTAATTTGGTTGTTAGTATATCTTTATACAAATCCGTTTCAGAACATCGTGAATCCATCTTACATTTCAAGTATTTTATATCTGGCACACCCGGTGCAATACTTTTGGGGTTAAGTAACTCAATAATGCTTGAACCCTTCGGTTTATATTTACGTCTTTCCATTTAACGATAGGAACACGGGAATATAATGGATCCGAAGATAGCTATAGTGCTGAGCGTGGGGCAGCGCCTTCCGAAGTTCTTGGCGCCTTAATGGAGACATTTCCTCGTAATTACCGCACTCGCTGCGGTCGTTAAATCTCAAGAAACGCTATTATGATGACCGTAAAATATTGTAGACCCAACGGTCGGCTCGGAAGTTTCCGTTTTACGAGAGCAACATAATTACGCTCTAATAAATTGGAAAGGGCACACAAAAGAAATCGGTTGACATACTTTATGGTGGGTTGAATACTTTATATTTATTCATGATATAAATATTACTACCCTCGTAAACCTACTCCTCTATAATTTCCATGATTATTGCACAAGCAGGCATCTACTCGAGCAATTTTTCTATTGGCTGCTGTCAATACGTACCTACCTCCACAACTCGCATTTCACTTGTATTTGAAACCGAGTTGTCCGTCCGTTGTACAGGACAGAAATAATTACTTAGGTAATACCTACAGGGAGTCTGACGAATATCCCACCCCACCCCACATTTTCATTAGGAAAGTAATTTTTAAGTAGGTATGTAAGAAAAAACTCAACATTTTGTTCCTTGGAATATGAGTACAATAGGTACAAATAAGGTGGGAGTTTCTTCGTTATATTCTGTGAAACCCGCTTTAGCCTCCTTCCTATGTGTGAGATTCTACATTATTGTACTTACTGAGTACCTAAGCATTTTTAGAAACCCCCAGCGAGATATACATATAATATTAATATGATTAACGTTCTCGACCACTCAGTATTAATATTGTTGGTGGGATCCTTGAGGGTTGGTCACTTAATAAGATATCCACTATGCCGACGTTTCGATTTATTTATAAATCCTCTTCAGGGCTTAGTTGATAAGTCTTGGCAGTAGCACGAACACACAGGCAGAAAAGGTGTTTATTCTGTTATAGTTGAAAGTAGAAGATAGTTTTATCAAGAAGAAATGTTCATCGTAAGTATATCAGAAATGTGACATTTCTGATAAACTTTATGAAGAGGAAGAGGATTTATAAATAAATCGAAACGTCGGCACAGTGGATATCTTATTAAGTGACCAACCCTCAAGAATCCCACCAACAATATATATATAATATTGGCAATAATGAATTAAAAGCTCACACCTATTAACTATTTCTACATTTTTAAATCACCTTTCGAAGATTATTGCCTGAAATAAAATTTACAGTATTGGAAAAAAATAGAATTAACGGAATTACAATAGAACTGAGGATTAGGTAGGTAATTCTATCGTATTTAGGCACTCAGTATTTACCAGAACGACAGTGGAAAGCATCGAGATCAATAAAAGCGAATTCCGCTAGGAAATTTTTGGGTGTGCCTACCTATGTGATGAAACATTACTCAACTCCTCACACGATTAACAATTGCTGAAATTTATGCGAGCGCAGATGATTATCCAAACCACGTAGTCCTGTGAACAGTTGCACGGCGGATAGAGCTACAGTACCCGCACGACCGCTCTGTCATGTAGTATAGTATAACCCACGCATTTTGCTTAGCAGCGTGGTAGATGATGGATCGAGTCAACATAATAAAATAATTATTATTTTGCTCTCGAAACCCAAATTTCTGGTATTTTGCGTTTCAGATAATGAACTAAATAAATAAACACTGCAAATTATTATACAAAAGTTTATTGTTTGCCTGTATAAATGCCCCTTCTGCGCAGGGACCGCTCTAGTAATACAGGCGCCCTAGGCAAATGATAAAAAAAGCGCCCCTAAAAAAATTCGCCGACCGCGCGAATTTTTGTTATTGCTATCTTTGATATCATAACAGGTACAAATAAACAACAAAGCATTTTTTATTAGAGGATAAATATTACTTTACGCTTACGCTTACGTAAAAATAAGTTATTTCTTTTTTTCACCTGCAAAAAAAATCAGTAACGAGAAATTGCTGATAAGCTTTATCGTGCATTTTTTTTTCAATTTTTTTCACAATTTTTTTTCAATTTTTTCACATTTTTTTTCAATTTTTTTTCTTTTTTTCCCAATTTTTTTTTCTGTCCACTTGCCATTTTGGCGCCCCTCAAATTTCGGCGCCCTTCACTTTGCCTAGTTTGCCTATATGGTAGAGCGGGCACTGCTTCTGCGTAGGTCACTGTTTTCTGTGGTCAATACACTCGAGCTTCCCCCAGGAAAGCCCTAAATCGAGTATTTGGAGCCGGCCCCGCAATTAAAGTTTCTTACAAATGCGCGGGATTCAGTAATTCGATCACTAATTATTTTCGAGTTATTCATGAAGAATAAGGCAAATAATAAACCGTTGTGTAATAATTTACCTGTATAGGTGCCCCTTCTACGTAGATATTATAATGAACCGTTGTGCAACAATTTACCTGTGAGTAATAATTTACCGTTGTGTAATAACTTGTCCATCAATAGTACTTCAACGGTTTTTCAAGTTGCAAAAATACCTACCAACAAACTCCAGCCCCTTCTACGTAGATGGTATAATGAACCGCTGCGTAATAATTTACCACTGTGTAATAATTTACCCATCAATAATACTTCAACGTTTGTTCAAGTTTCACTACCTATCAACAAACTCCAAAAGAGCCATAATTTTTCAAATGAAATAATATCACAGAACAACCAACTCCGACTTCATACTCCGTGAATATAATCAGGTGCTCCCTAGCAGTGATTATCTCGGGCCAATTCCCGATTGTTGCCGCGTCCCTAGTGATGATATTTGGGCTGAATGTATACAATTTCATTCACCCTCCTGTTGGAAAAACCTGTCGGTGCAAACTTCTGGGTCTTACCTAATGTGAACGAACGGCTGAACGTACAATGCTCCGGGTGGTCTTAAAAACTCCCAAGTTCGAGAACTATTTAAAACCATTAAAAAATTCGAGATAACGGCGTCCTGGAGATTTCAACCCCTATTTTTCACCCCTTAGGGATGACTGACCGCAACGCCGAGCTTCGAGGACCAACAAGACCACAAATGGGACCTATAAACCGAATTTCGTCAATTTTTGTTCATGGTAACTAAGAAAAGTGCGAATTACGGCGGACGGACAGACATTTTTTATTGCATTTTTGGGTTCAAATACCTTGAAAAACTATCAAATTTTGAGTGGGGGGGAGGTTAAAAATTTGTTTTTCATGCTCGATTCCGAAGGTTCATTATTGAAAGTAATAAACCAAAAATTGGTTCTTTATCTTCCTGCTTATGGCTGTATTTTTAACCAGTCTCATTGACCAAACAATCTAGAAGTCGTCCCCCTATGGCATAATGTAAGTTTTCGACTATAAACTTACGTGGAATACGTGAAATTTCTTCGTAACACTCGTATGCCCAGTTCTACTGGACCCATTTCTTTGAATGTTTCAATGCGATCAAGTTTCGCGCAAATAGGTAACTAGGTAGATAACTCTCAGATGTCCAGTATCATCCTCACGGTAGTTAGGCGCAGAATAGGCTTTGATCAGGCTTATTCTTAAAATCCTGTTTCAACAGTAAACATTCGACTTTTCATGGATATCTTGTTCGACTCAGCCTTAGCTTGGTCAATTTCCAAGTGATACGGCGGGGAAAAATATTTACCTGACAATTTCAGAACTAAAGAGCACAAGCAGGATTTCTTGAATGCTAATTAAAACAGCAACATATTGTTCCTCAATGCTTCTATGTTCTGTATTGATTATGCTCCTGTCACGGTTCTTTACGCAATACCCCTGAAATTCATGTACCTTTTACACGAAATAATGGTCTCAATGTGCTCGAATGAATCTAAATATGAAAGAAGAAAATATTCCTCAAGAAATTCATCTAATTCCGAGTGTGATTTTAGTCTGCACATCTACAGCGTTCCCCCTAAATCCAAAGTATTTGAGCCCAAGTATACAGGGTGTAATATGAGTGGTGCAAAACCTCTCTCCCACGTGTTCTACATCTAATTTCCGGCTAAGAGTGTCTTATAACTTTTTTTTTTTTTACTCTTTTAAAACCCCACTTTTTTCGCTTTTAAGAATTTTTTTCGAGTTTCCGACCTCGTCTCACTAAAGCAGCTATAATTTCCTTAATTTAAAGAGTAAATTCGAATTTGAAGATACCGTTGGAAATAGCGTTAAATTTCCTGTCTCTCTAATGCCTAAAAAAATTTGTTTAGGAGGATTTGAGGAGTGAAAATGGAGTTTGAAAAGTGAATTTTGGAAAAATCTTAAAATCGTATGTTTTCAATCGCTTGGTGATCCTATTAATTCTTGTAGCAGAATGGTGAAGGTACGCTAAAACAATGCGCCAGAACGTCAGTTTTCCGACGGACTAATCAAAACGTTTTTTGAAATTGATTTCAAGAGAGAAAATGAGGTTTGAATACGAAAAAACGTGTTGTTTCCGGCTAAATCGTGGGTTTTTCATTAAATCATGATCATGAAATTAATTACCGTTTGGCCTCATACCGTCCGATGTGTTAAAAGGGTGTGAGTTGTACGCAGTGGGAGTGTTAGCACGAACATCACCGAAATCCACAATAGATTGTGTCTACACCGATTTCGCGAAGGCATTTGACCAGGTGTCACATGTTATTCTGATGAGAAAGCTGGAGAGATTTGGGTTCCACGGTTCTTTGTTGCGTTGGTTCACCAGCTGTTTGTCGGGCCGCGAGTTATCCGTCCTGGTACGCAATACCCTGTCTCGACCATTCTTCGCATCTTCTGGAGTTCCACAGGGGTCCCACATGGGTCCATGGATGTTTCTTGTATTTATGGAAGGGATCGGTTTTTGGGGATGGGGTGCGACATTTGCTGTTTGCTGATGATCTCAAGGTCTTTGCTGTGGAGAGATCGATGGAGGACGTTGAGCGGCTTCAGTCATCCATGTGGGCTGTTGACGAATGTTGTAAGAGGAATGAGTTGTCCCTGAATATTGGCAAATGCTCAGTTATATCGTTCTCCCGCTCGTCCTCGCCAATCGCCATAAACTATTATATTGAGGGGCAGGCACTGAAGCGAAACACAGTTGTTAGGGACCTGGGTGACATCTGCTCAAGGGCCATGAACACACTTGGATTCATCAAGAGAAACACCAGAAAGTTTAATGATCCGTCGGCCTTGACGATGCTGTACACTGCCTTGGTTCGCCCTATTCTGGAGTTTGCATCTATTGTATGGTCTCCACACTACCTCAATGCGATGGAATCGATTGAGACGGTTCAGCGTCGTTTCCTGAGATACGTCTCATACAAGCTGGGGAACAGATGGGACGATTACGACGCCTCGGGGATGTTGAGATTGACTGGCCTGGAGACTCTCCCCCATCGCACGACTGTCTTTCCGGTTCAATCCGGACACCTTCATAATGTTTGCTAGTTTATTCCACGATCGTACGAGCAGCCGACCATCGCACGTCGAACTGTTGTACGATGACGTCCCAATTAGGACATAGTGTCAGGGGCCTGCGGGAACTGGCCGAGGTGGTGTTTGTGCACCCGCTTGGTTGACGGCAAGGTGGACTGTCCGGAGCTGCTGTCACTTTTAAGTTTTCACGTTCGGCCGTATGCGACACGTTTTACGCAGACCTTCTTCCTCCGGACGGTTCCCACCAACTGTCTGGAAAGGTTGGGAGGCAGTGTGACAGCTGCCCCCGGAGACAATGGTTTGATTATAACGCAATGCCTCCAGGAGTTGACGATTCGTTTCCGCGAATCGACCGCCCCTTCAGCCGTGTGTCAAAAAGATCGGGAAGAGCCCGCATCCAAGATGGACGGGATTCCCATAATATACCGTCACATAATATGTTAAGTTGCTAGTTATTAATCCTTGTAAATTGGGCAATTTTGCCCGTATATAATAATAAATAAATCCCACACACAAAAGCGAACACCTTCATAATGGCACAGGCACATACCCTTGAAAAAGTGGCTCCGTGAGGAGCCTGTCGGTTTGGGTACTGCAGAGCGTACTCCCTTGCTGCTTCACTACCGTTTCCATTTGCAAGACCGTACATGAAAATCATGTCTACGTACTCGCTTGTGGTATAACCGACCATGGTAAACGAATAAATTATGACACAAAAAAAAAAAATACGGCGAGAAGAAAGAGGTGAAATGGATCGATAGGAAAGAGTACCTATGTCGAAGGAATCAGCTATGTTGAATAAAGGGCCCATAGGTGGCAGCGAAAAAGATAAGAACTCATCCCAATCATTCGTAGAGGTAGGTACACAAACAACAGCCGTTTCACGGATCTTTCAATCATCTTCGCTTAACTTCCATAGTTCCATTCTTTGTAATGCCAACACCCTTGGACTAAAATGAAAATAACGACCAAATACTTACTGGGAGATGATGTGAGGGTGTCACCATTCGATTTGAAAAATAACCCCATAGTTGACTCATTCACTTCTTGACAAAAGGCACATTTTTAATGAAAAACCCACGATTTAGCCGGAAACAACACGTTTTTTCGTATTCAAACCTCAATTTTTACTCTTGAAATCAATTTCAAAAAACGTTTTGATTATTCCGTTGGAAAGCTGACGTTTTGGCGCATATTTTAGCTTACCTTCACCAATCTGCTACAAGAATTAATAGGATCACCAAGCGTTTGAAAAAACATACGATTTTAAGATTTTGACAAAATTCACTTTTCAAACTCCATTTTCACTCCTCAAATCCTCCTAAACAAATTTTGTTAGGCATTAGAGAGACCGGAAATTTAACGCTCTTTCCAACAGTATCTTCAAATTTGAATTTACACTTTAAATTAAGGAAATTATAGCTGCTTTAGTGAGACGAGGTCGGAATCTCGAAAAAATCTTAAAAGTGAAAAAAGGGTTTTAAGCGGAGTAAAAAAAAGTTATAGGTCACTTTTGGCCGGAAATTAGATATAGAACACGTGGCAGAGAGGTTTTGCACCACTCATGTTACACCTGACCTATAATGATGGGCACCTGAGTTTCCCAACTTGAGGTTGGGGACTGCAGTGCACCTAAGGATTTTTCTTGATAAATAATCTGCTGAACACCAGGTACTGAGCTACATCGTTGATTTCGACTAAATTTCCAGAAAATGATCCGATTTTGGTTTATTATTCTGTGAATAATACACCTATGTATTCGCTCAGCAAAAACTTTTTAAAACACCCCCTCAAACTTTTTTCTTTTCCGTTTCAAGGTGCGTAGATTCCAAAAATGCAATGTCCGTCCGCCGTACGCCGTATCACGTGTACAGGCTTCATTTTCGGTCTAAAACAGTCGTTCTTTCGCACACATGCTCCATTTGGGCCCTAGTTGTGTCCCGAAACTTTTCAGCCCGATCGGAATATATCCAGCGGAGTTATGAGTGAAAATGTGTGTAAAAATAGGTACTTTTGTGTTTTAGTAACATAGCAGTAAATTGAGATTTTTAGGTATCGTATTCCATGTTTTTGGGGACGAGAAGACCGAATATTAAGTCGATTTTGACCAAGGAGTGGAAAATTGAGGTTGTACCAGATGTTCAGCTCCCAAAATTGATTTTTCGTGAGTCAAAAACCTGGAAAATCGTCTGAAATCACAAGCAGTATGTATAATAACACTAGAAAAAGTGTCAACACGTGGATCAAGACGATTAAATGGCACTATCAATGATCAAAGATAGTTAAAAAAAAAAAGCGTACTACCTAATTTGTGTTTTAGGGGCCAAAATTAATGGAAACCATCAGAAATAGCTATTTCGATTATTACGCATAAAAGAAACAATAAATGAACAGCCAGCATTTCTGTAGACCAATAAAATAATAGAATAATAAACCCATGTGACAAGGACTTTGCAGCGTTTTTTTCCCATGGGCTCTGAATTTTCCTCCATTGGGAACATTTCCCACCAATTGGCAGCAGTAATACAAGTACCAATGTGGATGATTGAAAATAGGTGCCGACTTTAACCAATGAAGGTAAGGATTGCTGCTGAAATGTGGCTATTGATTCAATCTCGTGCCACGGAGCCAACAGATGATCGCTTCCCCTCCACAGACCCAAACCCCCACACCACTCCATCTTGCAAAAAATTTTCACAACCTATTTCTGTGGTATCGTGCTGTTCGTCGTTCCCTAGGCCGCGATATATTCGCTGAATATTTCCAATTCACAATCAACTCATCATGCAGCGACCACTTTCTCAGGCTGTCGGTCTCTTCAGGAGAGGTCTCATCCCCCAGCAAACCCGGACGATTGTCTCCGGGCCGCCAACCCAAAGGGTCTCCTTGGCTGTAAGTGTTTTTGTATAAAAATCTCGAATTACTTTTATTCGCCTTCTTCAGATTCATGCCCAGGTTTATTCTCAACGAATCTAGTAATTTAGTTTGCAGCACAGCTTTTATTTGACGCACCGTTGATATTCACTGATTATCCCACAAAAATTAAGTTCAGGGTATGGGTATAGTTTTCGAATACTGCGTACAAGGCGGGCCCAACCCAGGGTGCCTACGTGACCCAAGTCTCGCAACCCAGAATCTGAGAAAATGTCATTAGGAGGGTACTTGCCTACCCGTCAAATGAAGTCCTTATTTTCTGAATTCTCATTTTTTTCATACTTGACCTTGAAGTATTTTGTCTTATTGATTTTTGATGAAAACGTTACAGCATTTAAGCACTAACTGAAGGTGAAGTAAATCCCCGAAGATGTTTGTTGACAGTTCTTATTGTTTTTATTCCAACCTACTTGGTTTCCAGCACTACCTACGTTATACCTATTTGAAGCCAGGGTCAATTATAGTTGTAACTCATGACCTAAATACTATACCTTGAAATCATGTTAGGTGGATTAAAAAAAATGAACCTACTTGGGTCTGTTTTCATGTTTGTACCTAATAGGTACCTACCTCTTCCATCAAAACTTCCTGAAAGATCACACATTTATCGTATCTCTCTTTTCGGGATGCAGTGTAACAGTGTGGCTGTTCTCGAGTAGTTTTTTGGTCCGGTGGAGACGGGATCGGTGGGCCTAATCGATATCCCTTCTTAACCAGTGATAATCCCGCTGGTCTAGGAGGGGGACTGTCGAGGGTCCACCCCCCACTGTCACATGGTAGCAGAGCATAGTTCGGTAGTATACGCTGAGCACTTCACCATACCTACTCCATCCACTTTTTGCGGGCTTGCCAGAAAGATAAGCCCTAAGGTTTCCCAGAAGGATTCCTTTACTTTAGGATTCCTTTGATAATACATCTATTGGCTTCCCCACCCCCTTTCCCCATTTAGAGTGTCAGTATAATTAAAATATACTGAGGTCATCAGAAGGCGATTGATGTCCCAAAAGTTTTTCCATCCTAACGATGGAGTTTGATCACCTAGAGGTTGCCCAGATGAGCACAATTCACTGGACAACAACCTCTGACAACATTATCCACCAATACTCGTATTTAGGAGCTTTGTTCTCCACCAGTAAGGATTCAAGGTGACACCTCCATTACGATGGAGGTGTCACCTTGAAGTTATTCAGATGTCTTTTCCTGAACCAGAACTTCATACTACTTTTCATTCCCCCTTTTATCCCTCATACTTCTGCCACCCATAAGTATGTCATGTGGGGAGGAATGTAACAGTGCGGCTGTTCTCGAGTAGTTTTTTGGTCCGGTGGAGACGGGATTGGTGGACGGAAGCCTAATCGATATCCCTTGTAAACCGGTGATAATCTCGCTGGTCTAGGAGGGGGACTCTCGAGGGCCCACCCCCACTGTCACACTCTCTCAAAGCAGTTCCTAAGTTTTAGCTTTCAGCATAAGAAATAAATAAGTAAAAAAATTAAACTATTGAAATCTCGAGATAAATTTCATTCTATGAATTCCCGGGAACCTCGTTGCTTCAGCCAAACTACCTTTATTGGTTCACATTAGTTTAATCTTTGTTTTGTGGTAAAATTCGAAAATTCATTTTATTGCTCTGCTATCGCTGTCATCATGTTACTAGGTACTACCGTGTCGGTATTGTATTATTTTCATACTGGTCGCGATTCGATTTCTTCGTAAAAATAACGAAGAAATACATATGCCTAGGTACGGTGTGCTTGGTAAATATGTCAAATGGATCCATGTCAGATTAAAGTTGTGTGCCTATATTGTCCATGTTAGTATGCTTTTCGCGGTTCCTAGGTACCTACTACCAAATTATTTGTATTTGAGCAACGAAAAGAAGACTTGTAGTATTTCGTTCTGCAATATGAGTCAACGTGGATAACAAAAAACAGTGGCTGGAGTTATCCACTTCTTGTAATTGATTTTTGTGCCATTTCAAACCATCTTCAGTTAAATAGGTAGGTATTATGGTTTTCTAAAGGCTGAGATAAACACGTGTTGGTAAGAAGCATCAACAATTTGAAAAGACCTCTAACGAAAATGGTTACACTAATAGCATTATTATTTGGTGATCGAACATCAGTTCTTATTTTTTGACAACAACTAAGCAAGTAGGATTTTTATGCCTACCCCTGCGTAAACTTCCATAAAACCGAGCACATTGTCCTCGAACCATACCTGAATCATAAGAACTACAAAACAGCGTTCAAAGAACTTTTACAATGGGTACTGGGAAACATCTGCGATCCGCTTTGTAAAATGAGGAACTTGCACATTTTTATTTTATTTCGGAAATCGAAAGTGGATTGAATTTGAAGACGAATGGTAAATGTAAAATTTGTTTCAGACGCGCTAGTGATTTTATAAAAATTAATGTAATTTGAATTTCTGAAAGCCCGCCAAACCCGCTTCAACTGACTCCCCTGACCATCGATGTATAACCGATGTGTAAAAGGTTATACATCGATGCCCCTGACTCCCCGAGCATGACTTCACATTTCTCCTGTCTATGTCTTGATCCACGTCCTCTGTGCACTTATGTTACTGAATCGTTGGTTGTGTTTTCGGGACGTTTTGGTGCTGTTCGTTGTAGTACTTTTCGTGTTGTACTCAATATTGATGCAATAATAATTCCAGTAATGGACAAAATTCCTAAATAAAGTGAAGGATGGGTATGAGGCGTCGTTTTCCAGCTTCCCGCCTCTCATTTTTGGCCTGTACGAGTTCGTGTCCAAAATAAAACTTGGGAATTTCGAAACTCAAGGAGTAAAGACGACGAGATAAGCAGTTATGTGAATCAGCTACTAAAAGTAGCTAATATAGTTGTCTGTAAAATTATGTACCTAACTAAATTGCCAACAAGAGGAGTTGATTCGTAGGTACTGAGTTCTTGTTCTGTCTGAGTTCTAGTTATCTGTTTCCGATCTATTCCTGACCTAAGTAAGGAAAGGTGAGGGGCTTCCCAACAGTGCTGTTACAAACATCAAAGGAGACTAACCTTGACGTATTCTTTATATCTTCGAATCTGCCAACTATGTATTTTCTGTAAAATGCATTATGTTCCTTCGAACTCAAACGTTCATTCTGTTACTTGCGGTTCAGAGTAGTTGGGGGTGGGTGGTCTCTCAAAACGTTGGTGATAATCAAATGTATGGTAGGTATATTTGCTCATCCACAAACGTCGTCCTGGGATATGTTATATATTTTAGGTGGGAAAAGCTTGTATGGCATTTTTTCGGGATAGCAACAAAATGTGAAGGAATAGCACTGCAAACTTTCTGATTTCTGCATCCACATGGTAATGCGTCCATTGTGGTAATGCGTTGGTGTCACTTCTGTTGTGTAGATGTTGAAGCATTGCAGAAAATAACGAAAAGGAAACTTGTTACATGAACATAGTTCTTAGTTGATGAGAAGCATGGGAATCACATCCCCCCCCCCCCCCCCCGGGATAAGAGACCTGTGACGTCACACACGCTTGTCAACCAATCACAGAGTGTTGTGCAGCTTCCCCTTCTCCCAATTTTCAAATTCGATTTTAATTATTATAACAACATTTTTATCCATATTTGATCACATTTTCATGAACTGTAGGTGGTCTAGTATAGATTAAAAAAGGTTTCGTACAGAATTTCAGGTGGGTGGAAGTTCCTTTGTGATGGCATAGGCATCACCCACAACGCGGTTTTTAAAAGTCAGTTCTGTCTTCTCAAAAATCATTATTTGTTGTTGACTCATTAGCTTTGTTGGTGCTGGATTTTTGTGACGGGGAGCTGACTCCTAGAAAAACCTTAAGAAACCATCCATGATCCAGTACCATCTTGATAAGCGTTTGAGTTTGATAATGGTTGGGAATCGAGAAGGCAGTGCATGGTCATTTTCTCGTCCATCCTATCTTCTTTGTAGTGGAATGGCGATCAGAAAACTGGCATGGGATAGTCAGAAAACCACTGCAAATGGTCATGGATACTGTACAGTCCGAAAAGCGTGAGAATCACTGAACGGCCGAACGCCTTTTCACTGCGAACATACCTATCACTGTCAATTGTTGGAAGGTGCTTGGAATTTTGCTTCTGATGTGTAGGAAACAAACTGTCTAACCCAAATTCAAAAATGTATATATTTACCTGTGGTTCTTTTCACCATTGTTTTTCCTTTTACTTTGTTTCACACTTATTCAACTTGATTTCTTTGTTTTATGTGCATGTGGTGGGACTTATTATGGCCTATTTAATGAAGCATTAAATATATGTAAATATGTACGGCAGAATACATAATTTTGTGGTGTTTGAAGTGGGATCCAGTTCGTAGGCTACTGATTAAGCTCCAGCTCGATTTTTCAGTGGTTGGAGCTTATGGCTCCAAACACCTTACAGTGTACACTGTAATGCTAAGATGTACCAATGTACCCCTTCCGTTCAGTAACTTTTTACTAAAAGTAAAATATTCCGTAGCCTTTGAATATCATAGGTATGTACTTAACGGAGTGTGCTCATCTGGCAGTGTAAGCAGCGATAATTTTTGTTGTTCTTATTAATTTCTGATTATGTTGAATCATGTCATTGATTGTTTTCTTTCTGTGATTTCAGGAGAAGGTGGCTTACGGTTCGGTGATGGCATTCTCTTTCTTGGCTGTTCCCGTCTGGGTTATTGTTCACATCCGCTCCTACAGAGATAGGTCGTAAACGCGTCTTTCGTTACCTCTAATATTATTGTGTAGGCGGTGTCACACTGCATTTCTATAGTGAAATATTACATGTTTCTTGAATGTATTTAGCTCTGTTATTCCAAAAGATGTGTTTTTGTTTAATAAAAACTCTCTTATTGTAATATTGTTACACTCCCTTGGTACTTGCTACCTACTGGTTCTGGCAGGGCAGTCTGATGAAAAGCCCCAGTGTGGAATGGATGTTTACTTATTACTTTACTCTGTTCATGATTTCCGCTATGAATGCTTAGAATTAGGTTCATGCAAGGGTCAGAAGTTTCACTGAACTCATTTTTATCCCATCCGTATCATTCCCTAATCTCAAAAATCCAGTTTATGGCTTGATTTAAATTTTTTTTCCCCTTTTTCGTCTGGGTGGTGCACTTTTACAGGCTATGTAAAAGCCTGTTTTTCACAAGAAGTTCTCTTTCGCTTAGATATGGGTGATTAAATTATACAACCAAGGTCTGGGTGATGTCACTTTGTCCTACTTGGATGCTATGTAAAAGCTGTTTTTTCACAATCTTCTCAAGAAATTATCTTTCACTCGGATACTTAATCATACACCCTAGGTCCCTACTATAACAGATTTTATTATGTTGCTTGGAACTGGTGGTGGTGACGTTCAGCTACACTTGGTAGTAGTTTTAGCTAAAGGGTTTCACAGACTCACTGTATGGTTGTGTTAGGGATTCATGAGTTCACAGGGGGGGGGGGGGGGGGGGGGTCATTGTGGACTGATTTGATGAAACTAATCCTGTTTGCTAACTGATGTAAGGATTTAATCCCTTTGGTGCGTTGGGTTCAACTTTACCCCACCGGGTCTCTAGGCGGATAGGCCCAGATATTTGTATATTATTACTTGTAGGAAGTTCTTGGAATACCCAGGTGGGTCATTTCAAAGTTGAGCACAAATTCGCCCTCATGATTTTTTTGCCCGTAAAAGTTGGATCTTTTTTCCAGTATTTTTTGACAAACTGCTTTCTACTGACCTCTTAAGGCTAGCGTCCACTGGAGACGGGTCGCATCGGGGCGGGCCTCATCGCAAAAAGCGGGCATTTCGATCGTGAGTGTTTGCATGGAGATGCGTCCACTGCAGGCGGGTCGCATCGGAGCGGGCCTCATCGCATATTTCAATCGCCCCCCAGGCGGATTTTTGCGGCTGTGCGAGGGGTCCCGGCCCGCCCCGATGCGGCCCGTCTCCAGTGGACGATAGGCAGACGGATTTCAGATTTGACATCGAGGAGGGAATCTAATAAACAGGGGTGATTGTTTTATGTCATTAATTTTATTCTCGGTTTAATTATTTTCTTTCATTGTTTTCATGGGTGTCGTCGGTACACGCAAATAGTAGCAACAACCATGTGGTAACTTGGAATTAAATGTACACTGAATGACTTGAAATAAGGTATATATTTTGAGAGTATCCGGAGGTGTAAAACATAGGTAAATACTGTAAATAGAATAGAATAGTTTGGTGGTGGTTGTAGTATTGGTTACAGTATGGATACTACAAACCACAACAACTTTGTGTTTTGATTTGAATTTTCGTCAAGTTTGCGAATCTGCCATCAGTGAGACAGTGATAAATTGCTGTTGACGCCCGACCATTCTCTAATAATTATTAGGTAAGGTACCAATTTGTAATTATATATTTTCATTAGCGAGCATTGTAGGTAGTAGAATGGAATGAAATGATAGTGTGCTTTTGCATGGCAATTGGTTGTAGAAATGCACGGTGTTTCCGCTTTTTAGATAAATCCGCAAATAAAGAATGGTACTCCCCGTACACTCTTCTCTTCAAACAGATGTCGTGGACCCAATAGCGGTGCTTCCTTTTCCGCTGTTTTCTTTTCGCATTATCTTCATTTAATGCCAGCATTAATAGAAGTTCTTCGTCAGAAGAATCCATGGTGGAACGACGCAAACAAACGGAACAGCAGAATGAGCACGAAACCGACCGCCTTTTTTCTCGTTCCCGCTCAATTTTTCCGATGCGATGCGCCCCGCCCCGTCACCCCCAGTGGACGCACTATCTATTTTGCGATAAGGCCCGCCCCGATGCGGCCCGTCTCCAGTGGACGCTAGCCTTTAGACAACACATCGACATAGGCACACATAAAAAATTATACTTTCTGAGATAACGAATTTCAAAAGATGAATGGCTAGGGAGATAGAAATAACTGTTATACAATATACTTTATTTGTGCAAAACTCTTGAAATTCTTTATACACTAAATGTTAACATTGCATACTTATCATATTCAGGAACCACGTTAAATACAGAACAAGTACTACCTATAAAGGCTAGCGTCCACTGGAGACGGGCCGCATCGGGGCGGGCCGGGGCGGGCCTTATCGCAAAATAGATAGTGCGTCCACTGGTGGTGACGGGGCGGGGCGCATCGCATCGGAAAAATTGAGCGGGAACGAGAAAAAAGGCGGTCGGTTTCGTGCTCATTCTGCTGTTCCGTGTTTTGTTTGTTTGCGTCGTTCCACCATGGATTCTTCTGACGAAGAACTTCTATTAATGCTGGCATTAAATGAAGATAATGCGAAAAGAAAACAGCGGAAAAGGAAGCACCGCTATTGGGTCCACGACATCTGTTTGAAGAGAAGAGTGTACGGGGAGTACCATTCTTTATTTGCGGATTTATCTAAAAAGCGGAAACACCGTGCATTTCTACAACCAATTGCCATGCAAAAGCACACTATCATTTCATTCCATTCTACTACCTACAATGCTCGCTAATGAAAATATATAATTACAAATAGGTACCTTACCTAATAATTATTAGAGAATGGTCGGGCGTCAACAGCAATTTATCACTGTCTCACTGATGGCAGATTCGCAAACTTGACGAAAATTCAAATCAAAACACAAAGTTGTTGTGGTTTGTAGTACCTATCCATACTGTAACCAATACTACAACCACCACCAAACTATTCTATTCTATTTACCTATGTTTTACACCTCCGGATACTCTCAAAATATATACCTTATTTCAAGTCATTCAGTGTACATTTAATTCCAAGTTACCACATGGTTGTTGCTACTATTTGCGTGTACCGACGACACCCATGAAAACAATGAAAGAAAATAATTAAACCGAGAATAAAATTAATGAAATAAAACAATCACCCCTGTTTATTAGATTCCCTCCTCGATGTCAAATCTGAAATCCGTCTGCCTATCGTCCACTGGAGACGGGCCGCATCGGGGCGGGCCGGGACCCCTCGCACAGCCGCAAAAATCCGCCTGGGGGGCGATTGAAATATGCGATGAGGCCCGCCCCGATGCGACCCGCCTGCAGTGGACGCATCTCCCATCAAACACTCACGATCGAAATGCCCGCTTTTTGCGATGAGGCCCGCCCCGATGCGACCCGTCTCCAGTGGACGCTAGCCTTAATGGAACAGTGAAGGCATCTAGATGATCAGAATAATTTATGATTCTTGTGAGTTTCGTTTGAACTTCTTATCACAGTTGTTGTCTTTGATAACATTTTTAAACAATACCCACAAACTGTCATACTCAACTATCACAAGGTACTTATGTCTTCAAATTACATCACAGTCCAGTCTCATTTGTACTTTAATGGCTAGCGATTGACTAAGTAATTTCTAAGTAGGTTTGACCCACGCGAAAATCATGATAGATTCCAAAGGTTTATTATTGAGAATAACAAACCAAAGCAGGTACGATGTAAAGTAGGTACCTACACAATATAAAACTAAGGAACAAGATTTGCTTGAAAACTAATAAATAGAACTGGAGGAGCAATATCAAATGGTTGACAAGAATTTCTTTCAAAAATGAAATAAAATTACAGAAATCAACGTGGATAAAATAACCGATAAAACAAATGGCGTATACTATGACAGTATCGATTTCAAGACTGCAAAAAACTTGAAAGGCTCGTTAACATCAACAGCTTCGTTGAATGAAAACACCACTTTCTATTTTTTATAAACAAATTTCATGTTGACAAGACTTTTTCTTAAATATCACAAGCGTCATTATCTTTTGACTATTAAATTCTTCTTGGATGCATCATCATAACTCAACCCATTTAAGCTAGGTTCACATGAGACGCAATTCCGGACGGTAGCCCGGCATGGCTATGCGTTCTGCAATGCTATTGGCCAACGCAAAATGGATTATTTCAACGCAGTGCCTTGGATACCATATCAAAATCTCCAGATATTTTCCGCTGTCGGATGCGTTGCCGGATCTGCGCGGAGGTTACTGCGCACACCTCTCTTGTTTGGTTGTTCAGCCATATTGAAATTCGACATTTATGTGGTTGATATTGCGGTTTCGAGTTCGAGCAATTGTTTGTTTTTTGCGATTGCATTTTGTTATGACTCCGCTGCCATGTGAACGCCTCTGCGGCAAAATTTCCGGCAAATGCGTTGCCGTGCCGGATTGCCGTCCGGAATTGCGTCTCCATGTGAACCTAGCTTTACGGAGCCATCTTCATTTATTATTCCCGACATGGTGACAGCAGTGGTATAGTAATCCATCCATGCTCTTTTGGACTGTTGCTACAACCAGCCCTCAACTAATTTTGGTTTATTATTTTCAATAATGAACCATTGGAATCGAGCATGAAAAAAAAAATTCTTACCCCCCCTCAAAATTTGATGGTTTACGTTTCAAGGTATGTAGAATCCAAAACTGCAATAAAAATATTTCTGTCTGTCCGCCGTACGCCGTACGCCGTACGGGCCACTTTTCTTAGTTACCATGAAAAAAAATTGATGAAATTCGGGTTATAGGTTCCGTTCGGCGTCTAGTTGGTCCTCGAAGCTCGACGTTACTGTGAGTCATCTCTAAGGGGTTCAAAATAGGGGTTGAAATTTTCAAAACGCCTATACCATTTTTTTACGTAAATATTTTTACGGTTTTAAATAGTTCTTGAACTTGCGAGTTTTTTAAGACCATCCGGAGCATCGTACGTCCAGCCGTTCGTTCACAGTAAGGCCCCGAAGTTTGCACCGACAGGCATTTTCGACTCCAGTGTGAATGAAATTGTATACAATTCAAACCAGTCTCGTAACCAGAGACGCGCCCACAATAGGAATTTGTGAATACGGCCAATCATTGGTAGGGATTACCTGATTATATTGGCGGAGTATGAAGTCGAGTTGGTTGTTCTGTGATATTATTTAATTTGAAAAATGATGGCTCTTTTGGAGTGTGTTGGTAGGTAGTGAAACTTGAACAAACGTTGAAGTATTATTGATGTGTAAATTATTACTACGGTAAATCATTACTCAACGGTAAATTATTACACAACGGTTCATTATACCATCTACGTAGAAGGGGCTGGAGTTTGTTGGTAGGTACTTTTGCAACTTTTTTCACTCCTCATCAACAATTTCTTTTCAGAACTTCATTATGTGTGTTTCTTTTTGTTAGGTACTGTTTGTCATCGGCAGAATTATTTTAGCAACATTTAACTCGTGATTTAGGTAGGTACCTAGTAACGAGTACGGGGTTAGGTACTAACCTACGGAGGGTCTGCGATCTACATAATATGCATAGAATAGTACATATTATATTATATAGACGGGTTATCTATACATAGAGCTGTGATCTGTAACAGAAGGGTATTCTATACAAAATAATAAACCGTTGTGCAGGGATTTGCAGCGTTTTTTTAGTTAGGTTGGGGTGAGACCAGTTCTACATTGTTCATGAAACTACGTAGGTAGGGTTTACATAATAATAATATTATACAGTATTTTGAAGACACTATGAAAATTGTGGGAACGAAAGTTTCAAGAATTTCACAACAGGTAGGACCTACCCATGGTAAAATAAATATACTAACCTTCCTACCTACTGACTGAGTAGTACCTTCAATCTTGGACATGGCATCTTGGTAGGTATGGATATGGTATCTTCAGCCTGTTGGTGCACATTTTATCGTATTTTGATGGTTTTATGCAACCAAGAATTGAATTTGATTGAATTGGTTGATGGTAACAAAGATTAACTTGGGTAGGTATTCAAAATTGAACTTGTAGATATCCAAAACTCACCTATATCAAAACAAAAACTGCGGTGTAGGAGCCGCGGAACAAACTTACCGACAGGGTACATATTTATATGTTTAATTCAAAATTTGCCTACCTACACCAGTACAATTCGGAACTGTACTGCACATGCGCAGATCAGTTTTGGCATTCACAGTGCATCAGTTCCGAATTTGCAGTTCCTGCTCATCTGTGTTCATGAAGATATGGCTCTGGCTGTGTGTTCATACTACATCTATGACCCAGATCTAGGAACCTTTCGCTTTGCATCATTATTCGTTTTGCTTCGAGTGCTTTTTCTTCTTTTGACTTTCGGCTTGTTCTTTAGGTTCCAGAAGCGTGGGAGTTCTGTGACTTTAGGTTCCAGAACTTTAAATTCGAAACTACAGCGTTCTCGGACGGTTCAGTACTTGCACTGTACAACGAAGCTTCAGACTATTTTCTGACTGTATAGTATCCATGGCCTGGTGTTCGCAGTTTGTTTTCCTAACTATCCAAAGCCAGTTTTCTTATCGTAATTCCAGTTCACAGGAAATAGGGCGGACGAGCAACTAACCATCCCTAAATGCTTATGAAGATTGTATTGGATCATGGATGGTTTCTTATGATTTTCAAGTCAGCAACCGTCAGAAAAAGCCATTGCTAACAAACAAAAGGTTAGTAGGTATATTTATTCTACCATGGAACAAACCTATGGATACCACGTCATTCTAGTCCACAGAACTTTGTAGGATTCTGGAGGCCCTGGAAAGTGGAAATCCGTGTCATCAGCTGTTGTTGCTTGTCATTAGTTTCTTAGGACTGGATGTTCTTGGTTTATAAAACATTATTTTTCGAATACATTCTGCTAGTTTTATACGATTTCTACTTAATTAGTCGCGCAATGTGCTAGTCCCGCTATAGTGTGATAGTGCTTACATTTGTAAAGGTACGATTCTACTATTTCCCATATACGCAAATTATTGAAAACCCCGACTCCCTCAAACCCTTCGATTTTAGTTGTTCTGTTCTTTTTGATTGTTCTACCTCCAATTTTCCTCATTCAGATCAATATTTTTCAGTGAGAACTACAGTCCCTTTTTTACTTAACGCTAGTAAGCAGAAAAATACGGCTGTAGCTATAGAATTTGCAACCCTATTCGAAAATGCTCTGATCCATCACGGCGAAACTATTGTGCTGTTCTAGTATGTAGGTAGGGTGCTACGGATGTGGAGAGCCACCGAATTATCTGTTGATTTTTCTGTTATTCAGCTTTAAGTGCGTGTAGGTCAAGTACCTACTTCTATTTTGAATGTATTTGACATGATGTCTGTCAAGGTGTGTTAGGTAATTATGTCCACCTGAACGATCGCATGTTGAATTATTGAATGCGTTCATTTGTGACTGAACCCACTGCTATTCGCACGTAAGCGGTTTTGACATAAATTTCTGCTATAGAACTGGAGGCTATGGTAACAATGAGCTCGGATAAAGGTGGTGGGCGGAGGAAGAATGATAACCAACAGATTTTGACAACTAACCAAGCGGGAACACCAACCCACGACGATTCTCCCAATCATCTAGTCTACGCTAAGGTAAGCATAGTGTTGTTTATTATTATGCATTGTTTGTTCTGTTCAGTGTTAACGCTATAAAAATATTTTCTTTGAGAATTAAGTATGAATGTTTATAATGCCAGGTAGGTACGTGTTCAACTGAGGGCGCTATTTGTGCATTACTTACAGAGTAAGAGTAAAAAATTTATTGTATGTTAGGCAGAATAACCGAATAGATTGTACATCACTCACAACATGGTAATTTTTCAAAAATATTAATATAGGTAGAGACTAGAAGGGATGAAAAATGATATTTTTTTAAATAGTGGTGGAATAAGATTGGTGGGCCAGTCAAGTTAATATTCAGTGCGTAAGTGTGACTTCACAGCTTTTCGGAACCTAGTGATTTAGGGCAGCGTGCGGAGAGGTAGGCTGGGAATTTCTCACCCTCAGGTTGCAGAATTTGAAAAAGTATACGTACTCTACAGTTAGCAGTGGTCCTTGAATCCCTCTTCTGCCATGGCCCAGTGTTAGCAATAAATCATGAGCCGCTCCTTCAGACGCTAGCATCCATAACTTGTAGCACGTGAAAAATAAGTGCTCCTTACTGTGTATTCAGTTTAACCACTTATTTCATTTTGACTAATTCTAGATGGAGGCTATCGTCGAACGGATGCAAGATGAAACGAATGGAGTGCCTGTAAGGACTGTGAAGAGCTTCATGTCCAAGATACCATCCGTTTTCACAGGTAGGCTTCATGGAATATTCAATAAATTTGTAAATATGATTCCTCGTATTTATACAGTTGGATGCGTTGACTGTATCGTATAAGTAGTTACGACAGTTCATGCGTAGAACTCGGCACTATCATAATTATAGTAGAAACCATTGACTCATTGGGTTTGGATCTAGGTCTAGTGAGTATTCAATTTAATGCACTTTAGCTATGAATAAGGTGTCCCTTACCATTTATTCCATTCTAACCATCAAATTTCCATTTCAGGCTCTGATTTGATTTTATGGATGATGAAAAACTTGGATGTTGACGACCAAGGTAATTTCGAAATAATGTTTGTTTTAATTATGCCTAATAGCTTTGTTCGTGCAGTCCCACAGAGCTTGTTCAGAGCGACCCGGGCATGCGCACTAAGGGTGAGGCAAAGATTCGCTATTCGTGCAGACCCCTAGGGCGAGCTCCGAGCCAAGTTATCTGGTGTTCGTGCTGTCCCGGGACAGAAGATTCGGTGTTCGTGCTGGCCATGGGGCTCCCTCCGAACTGCTCTGAGCAAGCCCACCCGTGCCCCACGAGAAGACCAGGGGCAGCTGAGTACTGCTCTTCCGGGCATGCACCCTCAACCCATTCGAGCTGCCCGTGCTCTGAACAAGCTCCAGAGCGCACCTTACACCAAGCCAGTTCGGTTCAAACAAAAACTGAACTTGCTTGGAGCTAGCCCCAAGGGACAGCACGAACAAAGCTAATGCATGCTCCATGTGCACGTAGTAGGTACTTGCCTATTGATAATTCGTACCGTACTATCGGTTCATAAATTTCTCAAAATGTGACTTCCTATTTTCAGCTGAAGCATTACATCTAGCTCATCAAATGGCGTCCCATGGCTACTTGTTTCCGATTGACGACCACATGTTGACGGTGAAGAATGACAACACCTTCTACAGATTTCAAGTAAGTTTTTAGCGTCTTCACGGATTATTAGAACTGCTCTAATTCATGATACTGCCCATTGTTGGCTGTTTGGTTCAATTGACGAACTTCGTAATATTCTATAGTTAAATAGTTACCTCTTTTCAAAATAACTATTCCGCTGTGGAACTACGAGTAATCACACTGCTTTCCATGGCTTATTCAACTCCCCCTTCGACTAATTGAGATGGTTTACCCCGTAACTATCGTGCTATTTCACTAGTGCCCATGTAAATAACCATTTTGCATCGTCCCACTTGTTCATCTCTTAGCTATGACCGTTTGGCTTTTTATATTTTCTAGACGCCATACTTTTGGCCATCAAATTGCTGGGAACCTGAGAATACTGACTATGGTAAAAATAATTACGAGTGATCCATTGTTAGGCATGTGGCATGATATATAGGTTTTTTCTAGCTCGTTCTTCCTGTCCTCAAGACGCACGTGTCTGTCCGAGATGAGCACTAACGTTGTGAATTTTGGTTCAAATTATGTCGAAAGTTTTACGTAAAACATATTCCAGCAAACAAGCTGCAGTTACGCCACAGTTTTACTTTGAATCCTTCGGAGTTGATGTTGTGCGGTCTATGAAAAATACGTTATTTACTCAAGTGCAAGCATAAAAATGTTTTCCTGATGAAATTTAATGTTTCATTCACCATTTGTAACCGGCTTCTGTCAGCTGATGTCACTGCAGTATCAAAGCGTTTACACAGCTTCGTCATTTACAACTATGACTAATGCCAACAAACTAATTTATTTTTCATGCATGAAAATTCCTCTGGCAGGCAATGTTTTTTTAGCTCGATCAATACAGTGCATATACAGGGTGTCTACGATTCACTAGCGACTAAATGTGAAACTGCCTAGTATTTTGAACATGTTGATGATATGAACATCTTGGAATACACGGATTAGGTCTCTCTTGTGGATTTCGTTGGCGTTCCTGGAGTTGGTTACATTCCTGGAGAATTCCCTTGGATCATTAGCGTAGTTTTTCCTGGAGTGAGTAGTAAAGTAAAGTAAACAGCCATTCCAGGCTGGGGCTTTTCTTCCGATTGCCCTGCCAGAGTCGCGGACGTCATCAGCTGTCCTCCAATGAGAGGATCAGAATTCGGTCTGAACATTTCGCTCTTTACTTGGCTACTCATTGCCTCGCCTCCTTGAGTGGAGAGGGGTTCGCCCAACAGCTTCATGGATCATACTTGGACATGTCACAGAGGTCGGCGATCCAAGTCTAACCACGCTCGAGGTATCTTCGGTTATCTCATGGGAACCGGTTTATTCCACCTGATAAGGCCGTTGTGCTACTTATTTGAAGATGGAGTACATAGACATGAAGTAAGGCCTCAGAGAGGAAGCTGGCCTCCGTGTCCCTATATGGCCCCCCCATACTCTTCTATTGCCTCCTTCAGAAAGTTGTTGTAACAAAACAAAAAACGCTGCAGATTATTACGCAGTGGTTCATTATTTACGTACGTAGATGCTCCTGCTTAGGTCACTGTTTTCTGTGGTCAATACCCTCGAGCTCCTCCCTGGAAATCCCTAGATCGAGTACTGGAGCCGGCCCGGGAATTAAAGTTTCATACAAATGCGCGGGATTCAATAATTCAATCATCAATTATTTGTAGTTATTCATGAGGCATAAGGTAAATAATAAACAAGGCAGTGAGCGAGGCAGTGAGCCAAAATCCTGGAAGTAGTAGACAAGTAGTTGAACTTGGACAAACAGCCGTCGTCAACCCTTTTTGCGAAATACAGAGCAGTTGGACAAAAAATGATGGGTCAAGTGGATAATGTCATAGTAGGTATGTGACCGTTAACTTTTTCTTTATGAATACTTTTTTGTTGCCAGTGAACCCCCCCCCCCCCCCCTCCAACGACGGGAGAAAACGGGGGGGGGGGGGGCTCGTTGCAACCATTTTCTTACCGTTAAGACTCATGGTGTTGTTCAAATAACTTCATAGGTTTTAGCATATTTACCTATTAAGTACGTCGCTCTTACGTCACATATCTATATTATCATTATCAACTCTATTTTGAGAATAATAAAGGAATTTTGCTGCATGCACTCAAACAGGGCTTACGATTCGTTGGGCCATAACACCTTCATACGCTATCAAAAGTCGATTTTTCATTCAATTATTTCCCCCTTTACCTCTTACGAACTTAATCACTCGTGGAAACCAATTTCAAAGAACGATTTTTAAAAAAATCGGAGTTATTGAAGGTTGTCTGTTTCTAATACTCAAAAAATACGCTGTTAATACAGTTTCGGTGATCATACCATCGTCAGTAACGAACAGTAACTTTAGTTATTGTTTGTTACTGACGATGGTTTGATCACATGCATTACATTTACACTTATATTACATTACTTACATTTACATAGACAACCTTTCAATAACTCTTTTATTATTATTATTTCCTCTTCAAATAGATCGAGTGATGTGGAGTTAATAATCGTACTTTTTTAAAGCAGCTTATGGCAATACCAAACCAGTGGATACTTCGCGTTTTTATAATTCCATTGCCAGTGCGGGGGGGGGGGGGGGGGGGGATTGTAGAAAAATCATGTGACGAGTCGAGACCTATTATTTCTTGTAATCCCTTGTCTAGGATCCAGAAATTACTTCTTTTTTTTCTCCTGGAAAATCACATTCATTTTCTTCTGTAACAACGTAACACAAACGCCTAGGACACGTAATGTTCGAGGTGGGCCTTGGCGGTGACTATCAGGTGGTATCATCATACAGATACCTTGTTGTCGTTCTCACTCCTGGTTTGTCTTTTGCCGAACACCTCAGTGATAAGAGTCGCATCTTACAAAAAGGCCATCAAGGACTTCTCAAAATGAGATCGTTGCTACTGATGCCAAGCAGGTCAGTTTTGACATATGCTGCACAAGTGGAGGTTACAGGTATCATGGGGTGAAGGAACAGGAACAGAGCTTTTTTATTCTAAAACATAATTCGGCCTTCCGTGAAATACCTTGAGCTGTATCCTACATGTTGAAGCAAGCATGGAGCCATTGTTCCTTTTCACGCTTTCACTCCACTGTGGCTGCATTGAGATTTACCAGAACTGTAGGAACTGAAACTTAAATTAGGAACATAATTGGGCGAGGGATCTGAAAGACCTCACAAACCCAATGGGAGATCTTTTGTTTGATCAGCAATCCTGATGCTGAAATCTAATTCAGTCATGATTTTGGCGATACTGTATTCCTTTTTTTTTTTTTTTTAGAGAGAGAGAGAGTTTCTTACAGGGCTGGTCTCAAGCGGTTAACTATAATGGCATCAGGTGAGATGCTGCCCTTGTTCCTTGTGGTGTGATGCAGGGAAGCTTCCTTGGGCCGACTTTCTTCCTTCTGTACGTCAGTGACCTGATCTATCACTTCAACAACAAGTTGTTCCTGTTGATCTTTACGTCGGGATCTGATAGGCAGATTCTTGCTGATGAGCTTTCATCTTTTGATGATCTTGTACACAAATGGTGTCGTGCAAACTGCTGCTGAAATCAAGTAAAACTTAAGACCTGGCTTTTAGGTTGAATGGGTGGCTCACTGGTTCTGTAGTCTTACTTGGCCTCACAATTGACAACAGAATATCCTGGAAGGAGCACGTTGACAACCTAACTCCTCGGCTTGCTACTTGCAACTATAAACGTTACATTGTCTCTCGAGATCGGTTTCTTTCCCAATCTTGAGGTCAGTGTTGTTTGCCTACTTCATGAGCAGGACCTCGTATAGGATTTTGATGTGGGGAAACTCCGGGCATAGTCTTTCCGTGTTTGGCAGCCATATGCATTTCATATACCTTGGGATACCACCAGTCTTGTCAGATGTCGAGGTTTCTCCAAAAAACTGCATTGCCTCATGATACCTGCGATGTTTGTATTTCGTAGCCTGGTATTTATGCTCCAACATCCAACATGATGCAGCGCGGTTGTGATGTCAACATTTTAACCATCATCACACAGCTCTTTGTCCTCCTGCTGTTCATCTAACTGCCTCACAATGCTGTAATCCCTCACGGAGTGCGTCTCCAACTCACTCCCAGAATCATTACATCATCTGCCGGTAACGAAATTCAAACGAAATAAAGGGGATTCGTATAAAGGCCGAACTGTATTCAGTTCTGACGAATTTTTCGGTTTGTTGATGTGATTTTTGTTAGTTTAGTGTGGTCAGTACATCACCTCGGCTCTTGAGCACTTGGCAGGGAGCAAGTCATAAGGGTTCTCAGTGGTGATCAGGTTGAGGACTTGGTGCGCTTTTGTCTTATCATGTGGCACCAGAAGCTGACCTTGAGCAGCACCCACTCTTCTGTTAGTCCACGAATGGATATTACTTGCATTCCGGGAAAAATGACATGCATTTTCTTCATTCCTTCAAACTATAGATCTCACAACGTGTGATACTTCACGCAAACCCCTCATTTCCCTGCCTTCCCCTCTCTCCAACCTAGAAAGCTTGGAGTTTCCAGATGACGTCACGTGACCATCTCGCTTTTTGTAGACGCCCTGTTTCATGCTCTCTACTCGACGTTTACACAGAAGTAACGCATACCATACTTCTATTCATTACGTGCATTTGTTTTGTTTGAATAATTGTAATTGGTTGTTTTTTGTTCGCCTAATTACAGTAGTAGCGATGTAGGTATCTTCTACACCCTATCGTTTAGTTAGGTATATTCATCCTTAGAGTCGTGATGCTCGAACTACTTAAAAAAAGTATATATCAATGTGTTTCCTGTAGAAGCATGCATTTTATAGATCCAGCTTATATTTTTCATATATATCACTCCTGTTCAGTCCTAAATACAGTATACAGATTGATACAGTAGAACTAAACAAATGAATGTGTACTAAAATTGATACCAGAGAAGGAAGATATGAAATTGATTTATGCAGGTAGAAATTGATGGGGGAAATTGATTGGGTTGAATTTGGTTGAGGTGGA